>JAUMJL010000003.1:3000000-3448251 GCA_033558185.1 Dromococcyx pavoninus | reverse complement strand
TTGAGGATACGAAAAATGGATTGATGAACACAAAAACAGGTTTAAGAATGCAAAAATGGGCTGTGGAAATCAAAAATAAATTGAAAAAACCAGAAATGGGCTGAGGAAACCAAAAACGGGCAGAGGGATCCAAAAATGGGCGGAGGGACCCAAAAATGGGCCAAGGGATTCGAAAATGGATTGAGGAAACCAAAAATCGATTGAGGAAGCGAAAAATTGTTTGATGACACAAAAAATGGATTGAGGAACCCAAAAATGGGCTAAGGAAGTAGAAAATGGGTGGAGGGAACAAAAAAATGGCCGAGAGACCCAAAAATGGACTGAGGAAAACAAAAATGAATTTATGAACCCAAAAACAGATTTAAGAATGCAAAAATGAGCTGTGGAAATCAAAAAAGGATTGAAAAACCCAGAAAAGGACTGAGGAAACAAAAAAAAGGGCGGAGGGACCGAAAAATGGGCGTCGGGACCCAAAAATGGATTGAGGAACCCGAAAATGGATTGAGGAAACCAAAAACCGATTGAGGAATGCAAAAATGGGCTGAGGAAACTAAAAATGAGCGAAGGGACCCAAAAATACACTGAGGGAACCAAAAATGGTCTGAGGAAATAAAAAATGGATTGAAAGATCCAAAAATATATTGAGGGACCCAAAAACGGACTGAGGAACCCTAAAATGGATTGAGAAAACCAAAAATGGATTGAGGGAACGCAAAAATGGATTGAGGAACCCAAAAATGGACTTAGGAATGCAAAAATGAGCTGAGGAAATAAAAAATGGATTGAGGAACCCAGAAATGGGCTGAGGAAACCAAAAATAGGCGGAGGGACCCAAAAATGGGCCGAGAGATCCAAAAATGGATTGAGGGCACCACAACTGTTCTGAGGAAATTAAAAATAGATTGAAAGACACAGAAATGGATTGAGAGACCCAAAAATGGATTGATGAACCCAAGAATGGATTGAGGAATCCAAAAATGGTCTGAGGAAAACCAAAATGGGCTCAGGAAACCAAAAATGGGTGGAGGGACCCAGAAATGCATTTGGGAACTCAGAAATTGATTTAAGAAGCCAAAAGTGGTCCGAGGGAACCAAAAATTGGCTGAGGAAATAAGAAATCGATTGAGGAATGCAAAAAAGGATTGAGGAAACCAAAAAATGGATGGAGGAACCCAAAAATCGATTGAGAAAGACAAAAATGGTCCGAGGGAACCAAAAATGGGTTGAGGAAATAAAAAATGGATATAAGGACACAAAAAATGGATTGAGAAACCCAAAAATGGATTCAGGAATCCCAAAATTGGCTTAGGAAATCAAAAATGGATTGAGGAATCCAAAAATAGATTTAAGAAAGCAATAACGGGCTGAGAAAATAAAAAATGGATTGAGGAACCCAGAAATGGGCTGAGGAACCCAAAAATTGGTGGAGGGACCCAAAAATGAGCCGAGGGACCCAAAAATTGATTCCGAGCTCAAAAAATCGTCTGAGGAAATTAAAAATAGTTTGAAAGACCCAAAAATGGATTAAGGGACCCAAAAATGGATTGAGGAAACCAAAAATGGATTGAGGAACTCAAAAATGGATTGAGGAAAGCAAAAATCGATTGAGGAAGCCAAATATAGATTGATGACACCAAAAATGGATTGAGGAACACAAAAAATGGGCTGAGGAAGTAGAAAATGGGTGGAGGGAACCAAAAAAATGGCCGAGGGATCCAAAAATGGATTGAGGGAAACCCAGAATGGATTGATGAAACCAAAAACAGATTTAAGAATGCAAAAATGGGCTGTGGAACTCAAAAAAGGATTGAAATCCCAGAAATGGGCAGAGGAACCCAAAATTGGGCGGAGGGACCCAGAAATGGGCGGAGGGACTCAAAAATGGATTGAGGAACCCGAAAATGGATTGAGGAACCCGAAAATGGATTGAGGAACCCAAAAAAAACATTTAGGAATGCAAAAATGGGCTGAGGAAAGCAAAAATGAGTAAAGGGACCCAAAAATATATTGAGGGAACCAAAAATGGTCTGAGGAAATAAAAAATAGATTGAAAGACCCAAAAATATATTGAGGGACCCAAAAATGGATTGAGGAAACCTAAAATGGATTGAGGAAACCAAAAATGGGCTGAGGAAAGCAAAAATGCTTTGAGGAAACCAAAAATGGACGTAGAAACACAAAAATGGGCTGAAAAAATAAAAAATGGATTGAGGAACCCAGAAATGGGCTGAGGAACACAAAACTGTGTGGAGGCACCCAAAAATGAGTCGAGGGACCCAAAAATTGATTGAGAGCTCAAAAAATGGTCTGAGGAAATTAAAAATAATTTGAAAGACCCAAAAATGGATTGAGGAAACCAAAAATGGGCCGAGGGATCCAAAAATGGGCGGAGGGACCCAAAAATGGATTCAGGAAGTAAAAAATGGGCTTAGAAACAAAAAAATGGATTGAGGAAACCAAAAATGGATTGAGGAAACGAAAAATCGATTCAGAAGCGAAAAAAAGGATTGATGACAGCAAAAATGGATTGAGGAACAGAAAAATGGGTTGAGGAAAAAAAATGGATTGAAAGATCCAAAAATGTATTGAGGAAACCAAAAACGGATTAAGGAAACCAAAAACGGATTGAGGAACCCAAAAATGGATTGAGGAACCCAAAAATGGATTGAGGAACGCAAAAATGGGCTGAGGAAATAAAAAATGGATAGAGGAACCCCAGAAATGGGCTGAGGAAACCAAAAATGGGCGGAGGGAACCCAAAAATGGGCCGAGAGACCCAAAAATGGATTGAGGGCACCACAACTGTTCTGAGGAAATTAAAAATAGATTGAAAGACACAGAAATGGATTGAGAGACCCAAAAATGGATTGATGAACCCAAGAATGGATTGAGGAATCCAAAAACGGTCTGAGGAAACCAAAAATGGGCTCAGGAAACCAAAAATGGGTGGAGGGACCCAGAGATGCATTTGGGAACTCAGAAATTGATTTAAGAAGCCAAAAGTGGTCCGAGGGAACCAAAAATTGGCTGAGGAAATAAGAAATCGATTGAGGAATGCAAAAAAGGATTGAGGAAACCAAAAAATGGATGGAGGAACCCAAAAATCGATTGAGAAAGACAAAAATGGTCCGAGGGAACCAAAAATGGGTTGAGGAAATAAAAAATGGATTTAAGGACACAAAAAAGGATTGAGAAACCCAAAAATGGATTCAGGAATCCCAAAATTGGCTTAGGAAATCAAAAATGGATTGAGGAATCCAAAAATACATTTAAGAAAGCAAAAACGGGCTGAGGAAATAAAAAATGGATTGAGGAACCCAGAAATGGGCTGAGGAACCCAAAAATTGGTGGAGGGACCCAAAATGAGCCGAGGGAACCTAAAATTGATTGAGAGATCAAAAAATCGTCTGAGGAAATTAAAAATAGTTTGAAAGACCCAAAAATGGATTGAGGGACCCAAAAATGGATTGAGGAACTAGAAAATGGTTTGAGGAACCCAAAAATGGATTTAGAAACGCAAAAATGGTAGGAAACCAAAAATGGGCGGAGGAAATAAAAAATGGATTGAGGAACCCAGAAATGGGCTGAGGAACACAAAAATGGGCGGAGGGACCCCAAAAATGGGCGGAGGGGCACAAGAATGGGTGGAGGGATCCAAAAATGGATTGAGGAACCCGAAAATGGTTTGAGGAACCCAAAAACGGATTTAGGAACCCAGAAATGGGCTGAGGAACCCAGAAATAGGTAGAGGTACCCAATAATGGGCCGAGGGACCCAAAAATGGGCTTACGAACCCAAAAAAGGATTGAGGAACCCAAAAATGGGCCGAGGGCCCAAAAATGGATTGAGGATACGAAAAATGGATTGATGAACACAAAAACAGGTTTAAGAATGCAAAAATGGGCTGTGGAAATCAAAAATAAATTGAAAAAACCAGAAATGGGCTGAGGAAACCAAAAACGGGCAGAGGGATCCAAAAATGGGCGGAGGGACCCAAAAATGGGCCAAGGGATTCGAAAATGGATTGAGGAAACCAAAAATCGATTGAGGAAGCGAAAAATTGTTTGATGACACAAAAAATGGATTGAGGAACCCAAAAATGGGCTAAGGAAGTAGAAAATGGGTGGAGGGAAACAAAAAAATGGCCGAGAGACCCAAAAATGGACTGAGGAAAACAAAAATGAATTTATGAACCCAAAAACAGATTTAAGAATGCAAAAATGAGCTGTGGAAATCAAAAAAGGATTGAAAAACCCAGAAAAGGACTGAGGAAACAAAAAAAAGGGCGGAGGGGACCGAAAAATGGGCGTCGGGACCCAAAAATGGATTGAGGAACCCGAAAATGGATTGAGGAAACCAAAAACCGATTGAGGAATGCAAAAATGGGCTGAGGAAACTAAAAATGAGCGAAGGGACCCAAAAATACACTGAGGGAACCAAAAATGGTCTGAGGAAATAAAAAATGGATTGAAAGATCCAAAAATATATTGAGGGACCCAAAAACGGGACTGAGGAACCCTAAAATGGATTGAGAAAACCAAAAATGGATTGAGGAACGCAAAAATGGATTGAGGAACCCAAAAATGGACTTAGGAATGCAAAAATGAGCTGAGGAAATAAAAAATGGATTGAGGAACCCAGAAATGGGCTGAGGAAACCAAAAATAGGCGGAGGGACCCAAAAATGGGCCGAGAGATCCAAAAATGGATTGAGGGCACCACAACTGTTCTGAGGAAATTAAAAATAGATTGAAAGACACAGAAATGGATTGAGAGACCCAAAAATGGATTGATGAACCCAAGAATGGATTGAGGAATCCAAAAATGGTCTGAGGAAACCAAAAATGGGCTCAGGAAACCAAAAATGGGGTGGAGGGACCCAGAAATGCATTTGGGAACTCAGAAATTGATTTAAGAAGCCAAAAGTGGTCCGAGGGAACCAAAAATTGGCTGAGGAAATAAGAAATCGATTGAGGAATGCAAAAAAGGATTGAGGAAACCAAAAAATGGATGGAGGAACCCAAAAATCGATTGAGAAAGACAAAAATGGTCCGAGGGAACCAAAAATGGGTTGAGGAAATAAAAAATGGATATAAGGGACACAAAAATGGATTGAGAAACCCAAAAATGGATTCAGGAATCCCAAAATTGGCTTAGGAAATCAAAAATGGATTGAGGAATCCAAAAATAGATTTAAGAAAGCAATAACGGGCTGAGAAAATAAAAAATGGATTGAGGAACCCAGAAATGGGCTGAGGAACCCAAAAATTGGTGGAGGGGACCCAAAAATGAGCCGAGGGACCCAAAAATTGATTCCGAGCTCAAAAAATCGTCTGAGGAAATTAAAAATAGTTTGAAAGACCCAAAAATGGATTAAGGGACCCAAAAATGGATTGAGGAAACCAAAAATGGATTGAGGAACTCAAAAATGGATTGAGGAAAGCAAAAATCGATTGAGGAAGCCAAATATAGATTGATGACACCAAAAATGGATTGAGGAACACAAAAATGGGCTGAGGAAGTAGAAAATGGGTGGAGGGAACCAAAAAAATGGCCGAGGGATCCAAAAATGGATTGAGGAAAACCCAGAATGGATTGATGAAACCAAAAACAGATTTAAGAATGCAAAAATGGGCTGTGGAACTCAAAAAAGGATTGAAATCCCAGAAATGGGCAGAGGAACCCAAAATTGGGCGGAGGGACCCAGAAATGGGCGGAGGGACTCAAAAATGGATTGAGGAACCCGAAAATGGATTGAGGAACCCGAAAATGGATTGAGGAACCCAAAAAAAACATTTAGGAATGCAAAAATGGGCTGAGGAAAGCAAAAATGAGTAAAGGGACCCAAAAATATATTGAGGGAACCAAAAATGGTCTGAGGAAATAAAAAATAGATTGAAAGACCCAAAAATATATTGAGGGACCCAAAAATGGATTGAGGAAACCTAAAATGGATTGAGGAAACCAAAATGGGCTGAGGAAAGCAAAAATGCTTTGAGGAAACCAAAAATGGACGTAGAAACACAAAAATGGGCTGAAAAAATAAAAAATGGATTGAGGAACCCAGAAATGGGCTGAGGAACACAAAACTGTGTGGAGGCACCCAAAAATGAGTCGAGGGACCCAAAAATTGATTGAGAGCTCAAAAAATGGTCTGAGGAAATTAAAAATAATTTGAAAGACCCAAAAATGGATTGAGGAAACCAAAAATGGGCCGAGGGATCCAAAAATGGGCGGAGGGACCCAAAAATGGATTCAGGAAGTAAAAAATGGGCTTAGAAACAAAAAAATGGATTGAGGAAACCAAAAATGGATTGAGGAAACGAAAAATCGATTCAGGAAGCGAAAAAAAGGATTGATGACAGCAAAAATGGATTGAGGAACAGAAAAATGGGTTGAGGAAAAAAAATGGATTGAAAGATCCAAAAATGTATTGAGGAAACCAAAAACGGATTAAGGAAACCAAAAACGGATTGAGGAACCCAAAAATGGATTGAGGAACCCAAAAATGGATTTAGGAACGCAAAAATGGGCTGAGGAAATAAAAAATGGATAGAGGAACCCAGAAATGGGCTGAGGAAACCAAAAATGGGCGGAGGGACCCAAAAATGGGCCGAGAGACCCAAAAATGGATTGAGGGCACCACAACTGTTCTGAGGAAATTAAAAATAGATTGAAAGACACAGAAATGGATTGAGAGACCCAAAAATGGATTGATGAACCCAAGAATGGATTGAGGAATCCAAAAACGGTCTGAGGAAACCAAAAATGGGCTCAGGAAACCAAAAATGGGTGGAGGGACCCAGAGATGCATTTGGGAACTCAGAAATTGATTTAAGAAGCCAAAAGTGGTCCGAGGGAACCAAAAATTGGCTGAGGAAATAAGAAATCGATTGAGGAATGCAAAAAAGGATTGAGGAAACCAAAAAATGGATGGAGGAACCCAAAAATCGATTGAGAAAGACAAAAATGGTCCGAGGGAACCAAAAATGGGTTGAGGAAATAAAAAATGGATTTAAGGACACAAAAAAGGATTGAGAAACCCAAAAATGGATTCAGGAATCCCAAAATTGGCTTAGGAAATCAAAAATGGATTGAGGAATCCAAAAATACATTTAAGAAAGCAAAAACGGGCTGAGGAAATAAAAAATGGATTGAGGAACCCAGAAATGGGCTGAGGAACCCAAAAATTGGTGGAGGGACCCAAAATGAGCCGAGGGAACCTAAAATTGATTGAGAGATCAAAAAATCGTCTGAGGAAATTAAAAATAGTTTGAAAGACCCAAAAATGGATTGAGGGACCCAAAAATGGATTGAGGAACTAGAAAATGGTTTGAGGAACCCAAAAATGGATTTAGAAACGCAAAAATGGTAGGAAACCAAAAATGGGCGGAGGAAATAAAAAATGGATTGAGGAACCCAGAAATGGGCTGAGGAACACAAAAATGGGCGGAGGGACCCAAAAATGGGCGGAGGGGCACAAGAATGGGTGGAGGCATCCAAAAATGGATTGAGGAACCCGAAAATGGTTTGAGGAACCCAAAAACGGATTTAGGAACCCAGAAATGGGCTGAGGAACCCAGAAATAGGTAGAGGTACCCAATAATGGGCCGAGGGACCCAAAAAATGGGCTTACGAACCCAAAAAAGGATTGAGGAACCCAAAAATGGGCCGAGGGCCCAAAAATGGATTGAGGATACGAAAAATGGATTGATGAACACAAAAACAGATTTAAGAATGCAAAAATGGGCCGTGGAAATCAAAAATAAATTGAAAAAACCAGAAATGGGCTGAGGAAACCAAAAACGGGCAGAGGGATCCAAAAATGGGCGGAGGGACCCAAAAATGGGCCAAGGGATTCGAAAATGGATTGAGGAAACCAAAAATCGATTGAGGAAGCGAAAAATTGTTTGATGACACAAAAAATGGATTGAGGAACCCAAAAATGGGCTAAGGAAGTAGAAAATGGGTGGAGGGAACAAAAAAATGGCCGAGAGACCCAAAAATGGACTGAGGAAAACAAAAATGAATTTATGAACCCAAAGACAGATTTAAGAATGCAAAAATGAGCTGTGGAAATCAAAAAAGGATTGAAAAACCCAGAAAAGGACTGAGGAAAAAAAAAAAAGGGCGGAGGGACCGAAAAATGGGCGTCAGGACCCAAAAATGGATTGAGGAATCCGAAAATGGATTGAGGAAACCAAAAACCGATTGAGGAATGCAAAAATGGGCTGAGGAAACTAAAAATGAGCGAAGGGACCCAAAAATACACTGAGGGAACCAAAAATGGTCTGAGGAAATAAAAAATGGATTGAAAGATCCAAAAATATATTGAGGGACCCAAAAACGGACTGAGGAACCCTAAAATGGATTGAGAAAACCAAAAATGGATTGAGGAACGCAAAAATGGATTGAGGAACCCAAAAATGGACTTAGGAATGCAAAAATGAGCTGAGGAAATAAAAAATGGATTGAGGAACCCAGAAATGGGCTGAGGAAACCGAAAATAGGCGGAGGGACCCAAAAATGGGCCGAGAGATCCAAAAATGGATTGAGGGCACCACAACTGTTCTGAGGAAATTAAAAATAGATTGAAAGACACAGAAATGGATTGAGAGACCCAAAAATGGATTGATGAACCCAAGAATGGATTGAGGAATCCAAAAATGGTCTGAGGAAACCAAAAATGGGCTCAGGAAACCAAAAATGGGTGGAGGGACCCAGAAATGCATTTGGGAACTCAGAAATTGATTTAAGAAGCCAAAAGTGGTCCGAGGGAACCAAAAATTGGCTGAGGAAATAAGAAATCGATTGAGGAATGCAAAAAAGGATTGAGGAAACCAAAAAATGGATGGAGGAACCCAAAAATCGATTGAGAAAGACAAAAATGGTCCGAGGGAACCAAAAATGGGTTGAGGAAATAAAAAATGGATATAAGGACACAAAAATGGATTGAGAAACCCAAAAATGGATTCAGGAATCCCAAAATTGGCTTAGGAAATCAAAAATGGATTGAGGAATCCAAAAATAGATTTAAGAAAGCAATAACGGGCTGAGAAAATAAAAAATGGATTGAGGAACCCAGAAATGGGCTGAGGAACCCAAAAATTGGTGGAGGGACCCAAAAATGAGCCGAGGGACCCAAAAATTGATTCCGAGCTCAAAAAATCGTCTGAGGAAATTAAAAATAGTTTGAAAGACCCAAAAATGGATTAGGGGACCCAAAAATGGATTGAGGAAACCAAAAATGGATTGAGGAACTCAAAAATGGATTGAGGAAAGCAAAAATCGATTGAGGAAGCCAAATATAGATTGATGACACCAAAAATGGATTGAGGAACACAAAAATGGGCTGAGGAAGTAGAAAATGGGTGGAGGGAACCAAAAAAATGGCCGAGGGATCCAAAAATGGATTGAGGAAACCAAAAATGGATTGAGGAACCCAAAAATGGATTGAGGAAACCAAAAATGGACTTAGGAATGCAAAAATGAGCTGAGGAAATAGAAAATGGATTGAGGAACCCAGAAATGGGCTGAGGAACAGAAAAATGGGCGGAGGGACCCAAAAACGGGCCGAGGGACCCAACAATTGATTGAGGGCACAAGAAATGGGCTGAGGAAATTAAAAATAGTTTGAGAGACCCAAAAATGGAGAGAAGGACCCAAAAATGAATTGAGGAACCCAAAAATGGATTGAGGAAACCAAAAATGGACCGAGGGAACCAAAAATCGGCGGAGTGACCCAAAAATGGATTCAGGAAGCCAAAAATGGGCTTAGAAACCAAAAAATGCATTGAGGAACCCAAAAATGGATTGAGAAAATGAAAAATCGATTCAGGAAGTGAAAAATGGATTGATGACACCAAAAATGGATTGAGGAACACAAAAATGGGCAGAGGAAGTAGAAAATGGGTGGAGGGAACCAAAAAAATGGCCGAGAGACCCAAAAATGGATTGAGGAAACCCAGAATGGATTGATGAAACCAAAAACAGATTTAAGAATGCAAAAATGGGCTGTGGAACTCAAAAAAGGATTGAAATCCCAGAAATGGGCAGAGGAACCCAAAATTGGGCGGAGGGACCCAGAAATGGGCGGAGGGACTCAAAAATGGATTGAGGAACCCGAAAATGGATTGAGGAACCCGAAAATGGATTGAGGAACCCAAAAAAACCATTTAGGAATGCAAAAATGGGCTGAGGAAAGCAAAAATGAGTAAAGGGACCCAAAAATATATTGAGGGAACCAAAAATGGTCTGAGGAAATAAAAAATAGATTGAAAGACCCAAAAATATATTGAGGGACCCAAAAATGGATTGAGGAAACCTAAAATGGATTGAGGAAACCAAAAATGGGCTGAGGAAAGCAAAAATGCTTTGAGGAAACCAAAAATGGACGTAGAAACACAAAAATGGGCTGAAAAAATAAAAAATGGATTGAGGAACCCAGAAAAGGGCTGAGGAACACAAAACTGTGTGGAGGCACCCAAAAATGAGTCGAGGGACCCAAAAATTGATTGAGAGCTCAAAAAATGGTCTGAGGAAATTAAAAATAATTTGAAAGACCCAAAAATGGATTGAGGAAACCAAAAATGGGCCGAGGGATCCAAAAATGGGCGGAGGGACCCAAAAATGGATTCAGGAAGTAAAAAATGGGCTTAGAAACAAAAAAATGGATTGAGGAAACCAAAAATGGATTGAGGAAACGAAAAATCGATTCAGGAAGCGAAAAAAAGGATTGATGACAGCAAAAATGGATTGAGGAACAGAAAAATGGGTTGAGGAAAAAAAATGGATTGAAAGATCCAAAAATGTATTGAGGAAACCAAAAACGGATTAAGGAAACCAAAAACGGATTGAGGAACCCAAAAATGGATTGAGGAACCCAAAAATGGATTTAGGAACGCAAAAATGGGCTGAGGAAATAAAAAATGGATAGAGGAACCCAGAAATGGGCTGAGGAAACCAAAAATGGGCGGAGGGACCCAAAAATGGGCCGAGAGACCCAAAAATGGATTGAGGGCACCACAACTGTTCTGAGGAAATTAAAAATAGATTGAAAGACACAGAAATGGATTGAGAGACCCAAAAATGGATTGATGAACCCAAGAATGGATTGAGGAATCCAAAAACGGTCTGAGGAAACCAAAAATGGGCTCAGGAAACCAAAAATGGGTGGAGGGACCCAGAGATGCATTTGGGAACTCAGAAATTGATTTAAGAAGCCAAAAGTGGTCCGAGGGAACCAAAAATTGGCTGAGGAAATAAGAAATCGATTGAGGAATGCAAAAAAGGATTGAGGAAACCAAAAAATGGATGGAGGAACCCAAAAATCGATTGAGAAAGACAAAAATGGTCCGAGGGAACCAAAAATGGGTTGAGGAAATAAAAAATGGATTTAAGGACACAAAAATGGATTGAGAAACCCAAAACTGGATTCAGGAATCCCAAAATTGGCTTAGGAAATCAAAAATGGATTGAGGAATCCAAAAATACATTTAAGAAAGCAAAAACGGGCTGAGGAAATAAAAAATGGATTGAGGAACCCAGAAATGGGCTGAGGAACCCAAAAATTGGTGGAGGGACCCAAAATGAGCCGAGGGACCCAAAAATTGATTCCGAGCTCAAAAAATCGTCTGAGGAAATTAAAAATAGTTTGAAAGACCCAAAAATGGATTGAGGGACCCAAAAATGGATTGAGGAACTAGAAAATGGTTTGAGGAACCCAAAAATGGATTTAGAAACGCAAAAATGGTAGGAAACCAAAAATGGGCGGAGGAAATAAAAAATGGATTGAGGAACCCAGAAATGGGCTGAGGAACACAAAAATGGGCGGAGGGACCCAAAAATGGGCGGAGGGGCACAAGAATGGGTGGAGGGATCCAAAAATGGATTGAGGAACCCGAAAATGGTTTGAGGAACCCAAAAACGGATTTAGGAACCCAGAAATGGGCTGAGGAACCCAGAAATAGGTAGAGGTACCCAATAATGGGCCGAGGGACCCAAAAATGGGCTTACGAACCCAAAAAAGGATTGAGGAACCCAAAAATGGGCCGAGGGCCCAAAAATGGATTGAGGATACGAAAAATGGATTGATGAACACAAAAACAGATTTAAGAATGCAAAAATGGGCTGTGGAAATCAAAAATAAATTGAAAAAACCAGAAATGGGCTGAGGAAACCAAAAACGGGCAGAGGGATCCAAAAATGGGCGGAGGGACCCAAAAATGGGCCAAGGGATTCGAAAATGGATTGAGGAAACCAAAAATCGATTGAGGAAGCGAAAAATTGTTTGATGACACAAAAAATGGATTGAGGAACCCAAAAATGGGCTAAGGAAGTAGAAAATGGGTGGAGGGAACAAAAAAATGGCCGAGAGACCCAAAAATGGACTGAGGAAAACAAAAATGAATTTATGAACCCAAAAACAGATTTAAGAATGCAAAAATGAGCTGTGGAAATCAAAAAAGGATTGAAAAACCCAGAAAAGGACCGAGGAAACAAAAAAAAGGGCGGAGGGACCGAAAAATGGGCGTCGGGACCCAAAAATGGATTGAGGAACCCGAAAATGGATTGAGGAAACCAAAAACCGATTGAGGAATGCAAAAATGGGCTGAGGAAACTAAAAATGAGCGAAGGGACCCAAAAATACACTGAGGGAACCAAAAATGGTCTGAGGAAATAAAAAATGGATTGAAAGATCCAAAAATATATTGAGGGACCCAAAAACGGACTGAGGAACCCTAAAATGGATTGAGAAAACCAAAAATGGATTGAGGAACGCAAAAATGGATTGAGGAACCCAAAAATGGACTTAGGAATGCAAAAATGAGCTGAGGAAATAAAAAATGGATTGAGGAACCCAGAAATGGGCTGAGGAAACCGAAAATAGGCGGAGGGACCCAAAAATGGGCCGAGAGATCCAAAAATGGATTGAGGGCACCACAACTGTTCTGAGGAAATTAAAAATAGATTGAAAGACACAGAAATGGATTGAGAGACCCAAAAATGGATTGATGAACCCAAGAATGGATTGAGGAATCCAAAAATGGTCTGAGGAAACCAAAAATGGGCTCAGGAAACCAAAAATGGGTGGAGGGACCCAGAAATGCATTTGGGAACTCAGAAATTGATTTAAGAAGCCAAAAGTGGTCCGAGGGAACCAAAAATTGGCTGAGGAAATAAGAAATCGATTGAGGAATGCAAAAAAGGATTGAGGAAACCAAAAAATGGATGGAGGAACCCAAAAATCGATTGAGAAAGACAAAAATGGTCCGAGGGAACCAAAAATGGGTTGAGGAAATAAAAAATGGATATAAGGACACAAAAATGGATTGAGAAACCCAAAAATGGATTCAGGAATCCCAAAATTGGCTTAGGAAATCAAAAATGGATTGAGGAATCCAAAAATAGATTTAAGAAAGCAATAACGGGCTGAGAAAATAAAAAATGGATTGAGGAACCCAGAAATGGGCTGAGGAACCCAAAAATTGGTGGAGGGACCCAAAAATGAGCCGAGGGACCCAAAAATTGATTCCGAGCTCAAAAAATCGTCTGAGGAAATTAAAAATAGTTTGAAAGACCCAAAAATGGATTAAGGGACCCAAAAATGGATTGAGGAAACCAAAAATGGATTGAGGAACTCAAAAATGGATTGAGGAAAGCAAAAATCGATTGAGGAAGCCAAATATAGATTGATGACACCAAAAATGGATTGAGGAACACAAAAATGGGCTGAGGAAGTAGAAAATGGGTGGAGGGAACCAAAAAAATGGCCGAGGGATCCAAAAATGGATTGAGGAAACCAAAAATGGATTGAGGAACCCAAAAATGGATTGAGGAAACCAAAAATGGACTTAGGAATGCAAAAATGAGCTGAGGAAATAGAAAATGGATTGAGGAACCCAGAAATGGGCTGAGGAACAGAAAAATGGGCGGAGGGACCCAAAAACGGGCCGAGGGACCCAACAATTGATTGAGGGCACAAGAAATGGGCTGAGGAAATTAAAAATAGTTTGAGAGACCCAAAAATGGAGAGAAGGACCCAAAAATGAATTGAGGAACCCAAAAATGGATTGAGGAAACCAAAAATGGACCGAGGGAACCAAAAATCGGCGGAGTGACCCAAAAATGGATTCAGGAAGCCAAAAATGGGCTTAGAAACCAAAAAATGGATTGAGGAACCCAAAAATGGATTGAGAAAATGAAAAATCGATTCAGGAAGTGAAAAATGGATTGATGACACCAAAAATGGATTGAGGAACACAAAAATGGGCAGAGGAAGTAGAAAATGGGTGGAGGGAACCAAAAAAATGGCCGAGAGACCCAAAAATGGATTGAGGAAACCCAGAATGGATTGATGAAACCAAAAACAGATTTAAGAATGCAAAAATGGGCTGTGGAACTCAAAAAAGGATTGAAATCCCAGAAATGGGCAGAGGAACCCAAAATTGGGCGGAGGGACCCAGAAATGGGCGGAGGGACTCAAAAATGGATTGAGGAACCCGAAAATGGATTGAGGAACCCGAAAATGGATTGAGGAACCCAAAAAAAACATTTAGGAATGCAAAAATGGGCTGAGGAAAGCAAAAATGCTTTGAGGAAACCAAAAATGGACGTAGAAACACAAAAATGGGCTGAAAAAATAAAAAATGGATTGAGGAACCCAGAAATGGGCTGAGGAACACAAAACTGTGTGGAGGCACCCAAAAATGAGTCGAGGGACCCAAAAATTGATTGAGAGCTCAAAAAATGGTCTGAGGAAATTAAAAATAATTTGAAAGACCCAAAAATGGATTGAGGAAACCAAAAATGGGCCGAGGGATCCAAAAATGGGCGGAGGGACCCAAAAATGGATTCAGGAAGTAAAAAATGGGCTTAGAAACAAAAAAATGGATTGAGGAAACCAAAAATGGATTGAGGAAACGAAAAATCGATTCAGGAAGCGAAGAAAAGGATTGATGACAGCAAAAATGGATTGAGGAACAGAAAAATGGGTTGAGGAAAAAAAATGGATTGAAAGATCCAAAAATGTATTGAGGAAACCAAAAACGGATTAAGGAAACCAAAAACGGATTGAGGAACCCAAAAATGGATTGAGGAACCCAAAAATGGATTTAGGAACGCAAAAATGGGCTGAGGAAATAAAAAATGGATAGAGGAACCCAGAAATGGGCTGAGGAAACCAAAAATGGGCGGAGGGACCCAAAAATGGGCCGAGAGACCCAAAAATGGATTGAGGGCACCACAACTGTTCTGAGGAAATTAAAAATAGATTGAAAGACACAGAAATGGATTGAGAGACCCAAAAATGGATTGATGAACCCAAGAATGAATTGAGGAATCCAAAAACGGTCTGAGGAAACCAAAAATGGGCTCAGGAAACCAAAAATGGGTGGAGGGACCCAGAAATGCATTTGGGAACTCAGAAATTGATTTAAGAAGCCAAAAGTGGTCCGAGGGAACCAAAAATTGGCTGAGGAAATAAGAAATCGATTGAGGAATGCAAAAAAGGATTGAGGAAACCAAAAAATGGATGGAGGAACCCAAAAATCGATTGAGAAAGACAAAAATGGTCCGAGGGAACCAAAAATGGGTTGAGGAAATAAAAAATGGATTTAAGGACACAAAAATGGATTGAGAAACCCAAAAATGGATTCAGGAATCCCAAAATTGGCTTAGGAAATCAAAAATGGATTGAGGAATCCAAAAATACATTTAAGAAAGCAAAAACGGGCTGAGGAAATAAAAAATGGATTGAGGAACCCAGAAATGGGCTGAGGAACCCAAAAATTGGTGGAGGGACCCAAAATGAGCCGAGGGAACCTAAAATTGATTGAGAGATCAAAAAATCGTCTGAGGAAATTAAAAATAGTTTGAAAGACCCAAAAATGGATTGAGGGACCCAAAAATGGATTGAGGAACTAGAAAATGGTTTGAGGAACCCAAAAATGGATTTAGAAACGCAAAAATGGTAGGAAACCAAAAATGGGCGGAGGAAATAAAAAATGGATTGAGGAACCCAGAAATGGGCTGAGGAACACAAAAATGGGCGGAGGGACCCAAAAATGGGCGGAGGGGCACAAGAATGGGTGGAGGGATCCAAAAATGGATTGAGGAACCCGAAAATGGTTTGAGGAACCCAAAAACGGATTTAGGAACCCAGAAATGGGCTGAGGAACCCAGAAATAGGTAGAGGTACCCAATAATGGGCCGAGGGACCCAAAAATGGGCTTACGAACCCAAAAAAGGATTGAGGAACCCAAAAATGGGCCGAGGGCCCAAAAATGGATTGAGGATACGAAAAATGGATTGATGAACACAAAAACAGATTTAAGAATGCAAAAATGGGCTGTGGAAATCAAAAATAAATTGAAAAAACCAGAAATGGGCTGAGGAAACCAAAAACGGGCAGAGGGATCCAAAAATGGGCAGAGGGACCCAAAAATGGGCCAAGGGATTCGAAAATGGATTGAGGAAACCAAAAATCGATTGAGGAAGCGAAAAATTGTTTGATGACACAAAAAATGGATTGAGGAACCCAAAAATGGGCTAAGGAAGTAGAAAATGGGTGGAGGGAACAAAAAAATGGCCGAGAGACCCAAAAATGGACTGAGGAAAACAAAAATGAATTTATGAACCCAAAAACAGATTTAAGAATGCAAAAATGAGCTGTGGAAATCAAAAAAGGATTGAAAAACCCAGAAAAGGACTGAGGAAACAAAAAAAAGGGCGGAGGGACCGAAAAATGGGCGTCGGGACCCAAAAATGGATTGAGGAACCTGAAAATGGATTGAGGAAACCAAAAACCGATTGAGGAATGCAAAAATGGGCTGAGGAAACTAAAAATGAGCGAAGGGACCCAAAAATACACTGAGGGAACCAAAAATGGTCTGAGGAAATAAAAAATGGATTGAAAGATCCAAAAATATATTGAGGGACCCAAAAACGGACTGAGGAACCCTAAAATGGATTGAGAAAACCAAAAATGGATTGAGGAACGCAAAAATGGATTGAGGAACCCAAAAATGGACTTAGGAATGCAAAAATGAGCTGAGGAAATAAAAAATGGATTGAGGAACCCAGAAATGGGCTGAGGAAACCGAAAATAGGCGGAGGGACCCAAAAATGGGCCGAGAGATCCAAAAATGGATTGAGGGCACCACAACTGTTCTGAGGAAATTAAAAATAGATTGAAAGACACAGAAATGGATTGAGAGACCCAAAAATGGATTGATGAACCCAAGAATGGATTGAGGAATCCAAAAATGGTCTGAGGAAACCAAAAATGGGCTCAGGAAACCAAAAATGGGTGGAGGGACCCAGAAATGCATTTGGGAACTCAGAAATTGATTTAAGAAGCCAAAAGTGGTCCGAGGGAACCAAAAATTGGCTGAGGAAATAAGAAATCGATTGAGGAATGCAAAAAAGGATTGAGGAAACCAAAAAATGGATGGAGGAACCCAAAAATCGATTGAGAAAGACAAAAATGGTCCGAGGGAACCAAAAATGGGTTGAGGAAATAAAAAATGGATATAAGGACACAAAAATGGATTGAGAAACCCAAAAATGGATTCAGGAATCCCAAAATTGGCTTAGGAAATCAAAAATGGATTGAGGAATCCAAAAATAGATTTAAGAAAGCAATAACGGGCTGAGAAAATAAAAAATGGATTGAGGAACCCAGAAATGGGCTGAGGAACCCAAAAATTGGTGGAGGGACCCAAAAATGAGCCGAGGGACCCAAAAATTGATTCCGAGCTCAAAAAATCGTCTGAGGAAATTAAAAATAGTTTGAAAGACCCAAAAATGGATTGAGGGACCCAAAAATGGATTGAGGAACTAGAAAATGGTTTGAGGAACCCAAAAATGGATTTAGAAACGCAAAAATGGTAGGAAACCAAAAATGGGCGGAGGAAATAAAAAATGGATTGAGGAACCCAGAAATGGGCTGAGGAACACAAAAATGGGCGGAGGGACCCAAAAATGGGCGGAGGGGCACAAGAATGGGTGGAGGGATCCAAAAATGGATTGAGGAACCCGAAAATGGTTTGAGGAACCCAAAAACGGATTTAGGAACCCAGAAATGGGCTGAGGAACCCAGAAATAGGTAGAGGTACCCAATAATGGGCCGAGGGACCCAAAAATGGGCTTACGAACCCAAAAAAGGATTGAGGAACCCAAAAATGGGCCGAGGGCCCAAAAATGGATTGAGGATACGAAAAATGGATTGATGAACACAAAAACAGATTTAAGAATGCAAAAATGGGCTGTGGAAATCAAAAATAAATTGAAAAAACCAGAAATGGGCTGAGGAAACCAAAAACGGGCAGAGGGATCCAAAAATGGGCAGAGGGACCCAAAAATGGGCCAAGGGATTCGAAAATGGATTGAGGAAACCAAAAATCGATTGAGGAAGCGAAAAATTGTTTGATGACACAAAAAATGGATTGAGGAACCCAAAAATGGGCTAAGGAAGTAGAAAATGGGTGGAGGGAACAAAAAAATGGCCGAGAGACCCAAAAATGGACTGAGGAAAACAAAAATGAATTTATGAACCCAAAAACAGATTTAAGAATGCAAAAATGAGCTGTGGAAATCAAAAAAGGATTGAAAAACCCAGAAAAGGACTGAGGAAACAAAAAAAAGGGCGGAGGGACCGAAAAATGGGCGTCGGGACCCAAAAATGGATTGAGGAACCCGAAAATGGATTGAGGAAACCAAAAACCGATTGAGGAATGCAAAAATGGGCTGAGGAAACTAAAAATGAGCGAAGGGACCCAAAAATACACTGAGGGAACCAAAAATGGTCTGAGGAAATAAAAAATGGATTGAAAGATCCAAAAATATATTGAGGGACCCAAAAACGGACTGAGGAACCCTAAAATGGATTGAGAAAACCAAAAATGGATTGAGGAACGCAAAAATGGATTGAGGAACCCAAAAATGGACTTAGGAATGCAAAAATGAGCTGAGGAAATAAAAAATGGATTGAGGAACCCAGAAATGGGCTGAGGAAACCGAAAATAGGCGGAGGGACCCAAAAATGGGCCGAGAGATCCAAAAATGGATTGAGGGCACCACAACTGTTCTGAGGAAATTAAAAATAGATTGAAAGACACAGAAATGGATTGAGAGACCCAAAAATGGATTGATGAACCCAAGAATGGATTGAGGAATCCAAAAATGGTCTGAGGAAACCAAAAATGGGCTCAGGAAACCAAAAATGGGTGGAGGGACCCAGAAATGCATTTGGGAACTCAGAAATTGATTTAAGAAGCCAAAAGTGGTCCGAGGGAACCAAAAATTGGCTGAGGAAATAAGAAATCGATTGAGGAATGCAAAAAAGGATTGAGGAAACCAAAAAATGGATGGAGGAACCCAAAAATCGATTGAGAAAGACAAAAATGGTCCGAGGGAACCAAAAATGGGTTGAGGAAATAAAAAATGGATATAAGGACACAAAAATGGATTGAGAAACCCAAAAATGGATTCAGGAATCCCAAAATTGGCTTAGGAAATCAAAAATGGATTGAGGAATCCAAAAATAGATTTAAGAAAGCAATAACGGGCTGAGAAAATAAAAAATGGATTGAGGAACCCAGAAATGGGCTGAGGAACCCAAAAATTGGTGGAGGGACCCAAAAATGAGCCGAGGGACCCAAAAATTGATTCCGAGCTCAAAAAATCGTCTGAGGAAATTAAAAATAGTTTGAAAGACCCAAAAATGGATTAAGGGACCCAAAAATGGATTGAGGAAACCAAAAATGGGTTGAGGAAATAAAAAATGGATATAAGGACACAAAAATGGATTGAGAAACCCAAAAATGGATTCAGGAATCCCAAAATTGGCTTAGGAAATCAAAAATGGATTGAGGAATCCAAAAATAGATTTAAGAAAGCAATAACGGGCTGAGAAAATAAAAAATGGATTGAGGAACCCAGAAATGGGCTGAGGAACCCAAAAATTGGTGGAGGGACCCAAAAATGAGCCGAGGGACCCAAAAATTGATTCCGAGCTCAAAAAATCGTCTGAGGAAATTAAAAATAGTTTGAAAGACCCAAAAATGGATTGAGGGACCCAAAAATGGATTGAGGAACTAGAAAATGGTTTGAGGAACCCAAAAATGGATTTAGAAACGCAAAAATGGTAGGAAACCAAAAATGGGCGGAGGAAATAAAAAATGGATTGAGGAACCCAGAAATGGGCTGAGGAACACAAAAATGGGCGGAGGGACCCAAAAATGGGCGGAGGGGCACAAGAATGGGTGGAGGGATCCAAAAATGGATTGAGGAACCCGAAAATGGTTTGAGGAACCCAAAAACGGATTTAGGAACCCAGAAATGGGCTGAGGAACCCAGAAATAGGTAGAGGTACCCAATAATGGGCCGAGGGACCCAAAAATGGGCTTACGAACCCAAAAAAGGATTGAGGAACCCAAAAATGGGCCGAGGGCCCAAAAATGGATTGAGGATACGAAAAATGGATTGATGAACACAAAAACAGATTTAAGAATGCAAAAATGGGCTGTGGAAATCAAAAATAAATTGAAAAAACCAGAAATGGGCTGAGGAAACCAAAAACGGGCAGAGGGATCCAAAAATGGGCAGAGGGACCCAAAAATGGGCCAAGGGATTCGAAAATGGATTGAGGAAACCAAAAATCGATTGAGGAAGCGAAAAATTGTTTGATGACACAAAAAATGGATTGAGGAACCCAAAAATGGGCTAAGGAAGTAGAAAATGGGTGGAGGGAACAAAAAAATGGCCGAGAGACCCAAAAATGGACTGAGGAAAACAAAAATGAATTTATGAACCCAAAAACAGATTTAAGAATGCAAAAATGAGCTGTGGAAATCAAAAAAGGATTGAAAAACCCAGAAAAGGACTGAGGAAACAAAAAAAAGGGGCGGAGGGACCGAAAAATGGGCGTCGGGACCCAAAAATGGATTGAGGAACCCGAAAATGGATTGAGGAAACCAAAAACCGATTGAGGAATGCAAAAATGGGCTGAGGAAACTAAAAATGAGCGAAGGGACCCAAAAATACACTGAGGGAACCAAAAATGGTCTGAGGAAATAAAAAATGGATTGAAAGATCCAAAAATATATTGAGGGACCCAAAAACGGACTGAGGAACCCTAAAATGGATTGAGAAAACCAAAAATGGATTGAGGAACGCAAAAATGGATTGAGGAACCCAAAAATGGACTTAGGAATGCAAAAATGAGCTGAGGAAATAAAAAATGGATTGAGGAACCCAGAAATGGGCTGAGGAAACCGAAAATAGGCGGAGGGACCCAAAAATGGGCCGAGAGATCCAAAAATGGATTGAGGGCACCACAACTGTTCTGAGGAAATTAAAAATAGATTGAAAGACACAGAAATGGATTGAGAGACCCAAAAATGGATTGATGAACCCAAGAATGGATTGAGGAATCCAAAAATGGTCTGAGGAAACCAAAAATGGGCTCAGGAAACCAAAAATGGGTGGAGGGACCCAGAAATGCATTTGGGAACTCAGAAATTGATTTAAGAAGCCAAAAGTGGTCCGAGGGAACCAAAAATTGGCTGAGGAAATAAGAAATCGATTGAGGAATGCAAAAAAGGATTGAGGAAACCAAAAAATGGATGGAGGAACCCAAAAATCGATTGAGAAAGACAAAAATGGTCCGAGGGAACCAAAAATGGGTTGAGGAAATAAAAAATGGATATAAGGACACAAAAATGGATTGAGAAACCCAAAAATGGATTCAGGAATCCCAAAATTGGCTTAGGAAATCAAAAATGGATTGAGGAATCCAAAAATAGATTTAAGAAAGCAATAACGGGCTGAGAAAATAAAAAATGGATTGAGGAACAGAGAAATGGGCTGAGGAACCCTAAAATTGGTGGAGGGACCCAAAAATGAGCCGAGGGACCCAAAAATTGATTCCGAGCTCAAAAAATCGTCTGAGGAAATTAAAAATAGTTTGAAAGACCCAAAAATGGATTAAGGGACCCAAAAATGGATTGAGGAAACCAAAAATGGATTGAGGAACTCAAAAATGGATTGAGGAAAGCAAAAATCGATTGAGGAAGCCAAATATAGATTGATGACACCAAAATGGATTGAGGAACACAAAAATGGGCTGAGGAAGTAGAAAATGGGTGGAGGGAACCAAAAAAATGGCCGAGGGATCCAAAAATGGATTGAGGAAACCAAAAATGGATTGAGGAACCCAAAAATGGATTGAGGAAACCAAAAATGGACTTAGGAATGCAAAAATGAGCTGAGGAAATAGAAAATGGATTGAGGAACCCAGAAATGGGCTGAGGAACAGAAAAATGGGCGGAGGGACCCAAAAACGGGCCGAGTGACCCAACAATTGATTGAGGGCACAAGAAATGGGTTGAGGAAATTAAAAATAGTTTGAGAGACCCAAAAATGGAGAGAAGGACCCAAAAATGAATTGAGGAACCCAAAAATGGATTGAGGAAACCAAAAATGGACCGAGGGAACCAAAAATCGGCGGAGTGACCCAAAAATGGATTCAGGAAGCCAAAAATGGGCTTAGAAACCAAAAAATGGATTGAGGAACCCAAAAATGGATTGAGAAAATGAAAATCGATTCAGGAAGTGAAAAATGGATTGATGACACCAAAAATGGATTGAGGAACACAAAAATGGGCAGAGGAAGTAGAAAATGGGTGGAGGGAACCAAAAAAATGGCCGAGAGACCCAAAAATGGATTGAGGAAACCCAGAATGGATTGATGAAACCAAAAACAGATTTAAGAATGCAAAAATGGGCTGTGGAACTCAAAAAAGGATTGAAATCCCAGAAATGGGCAGAGGAACCCAAAATTGGGCGGAGGGACCCAGAAATGGGCGGAGGGACTCAAAAATGGATTGAGGAACCCGAAAATGGATTGAGGAACCCGAAAATGGATTGAGGAACCCAAAAAAAAACATTTAGGAATGCAAAAATGGGCTGAGGAAAGCAAAAATGCTTTGAGGAAACCAAAAATGGACGTAGAAACACAAAAATGGGCTGAAAAAATAAAAAATGGATTGAGGAACCCAGAAATGGGCTGAGGAACACAAAACTGTGTGGAGGCACCCAAAAATGAGTCGAGGGACCCAAAAATTGATTGAGAGCTCAAAAAATGGTCTGAGGAAATTAAAAATAATTTGAAAGACCCAAAAATGGATTGAGGAAACCATGAATGGGCCGAGGGATCCAAAAATGGGCGGAGGGACCCAAAAATGGATTCAGGAAGTAAAAAATGGGCTTAGAAACAAAAAAATGGATTGAGGAAACCAAAAATGGATTGAGGAAACGAAAAATCGATTCAGGAAGCGAAAAAAAGGATTGATGACAGCAAAAATGGATTGAGGAACAGAAAAATGGGTTGAGGAAAAAAAATGGATTGAAAGATCCAAAAATGTATT
Source organism: Dromococcyx pavoninus (assembly GCA_033558185.1). NCBI lineage: Eukaryota > Metazoa > Chordata > Aves > Cuculiformes > Neomorphidae > Dromococcyx > Dromococcyx pavoninus. The sequence continues at coordinate 3,424,823 of JAUMJL010000003.1, read as the reverse complement.
GAGGAAACCAAAAACGGATTAAGGAAACCAAAAACGGATTGAGGAACCCAAAAATGGATTGAGGAACCCAAAAATGGATTTAGGAACGCAAAAATGGGCTGAGGAAATAAAAAATGGATAGAGGAACCCAGAAATGGGCTGAGGAAACCAAAAATGGGCGGAGGGACCCAAAAATGGGCCGAGAGACCCAAAAATGGATTGAGGGCACCACAACTGTTCTGAGGAAATTAAAAATAGATTGAAAGACACAGAAATGGATTGAGAGACCCAAAAATGGATTGATGAACCCAAGAATGGATTGAGGAATCCAAAAACGGTCTGAGGAAACCAAAAATGGGCTCAGGAAACCAAAAATGGGTGGAGGGACCCAGAGATGCATTTGGGAACTCAGAAATTGATTTAAGAAGCCAAAAGTGGTCCGAGGGAACCAAAAATTGGCTGAGGAAATAAGAAATCGATTGAGGAATGCAAAAAAGGATTGAGGAAACCAAAAAATGGATGGAGGAACCCAAAAATCGATTGAGAAAGACAAAAATGGTCCGAGGGAACCAAAAATGGGTTGAGGAAATAAAAAATGGATTTAAGGACACAAAAATGGATTGAGAAACCCAAAAATGGATTCAGGAATCCCAAAATTGGCTTAGGAAATCAAAAATGGATTGAGGAATCCAAAAATACATTTAAGAAAGCAAAAACGGGCTGAGGAAATAAAAAATGGATTGAGGAACCCAGAAATGGGCTGAGGAACCCAAAAATTGGTGGAGGGACCCAAAATGAGCCGAGGGAACCTAAAATTGATTGAGAGATCAAAAAATCGTCTGAGGAAATTAAAAATAGTTTGAAAGACCCAAAAATGGATTGAGGGACCCAAAAATGGATTGAGGAACTAGAAAATGGTTTGAGGAACCCAAAAATGGATTTAGAAACGCAAAAATGGTAGGAAACCAAAAATGGGCGGAGGAAATAAAAAATGGATTGAGGAACCCAGAAATGGGCTGAGGAACACAAAAATGGGCGGAGGGACCCAAAAATGGGCGGAGGGGCACAAGAATGGGTGGAGGGATCCAAAAATGGATTGAGGAACCCGAAAATGGTTTGAGGAACCCAAAAACGGATTTAGGAACCCAGAAATGGGCTGAGGAACCCAGAAATAGGTAGAGGTACCCAATAATGGGCCGAGGGACCCAAAAATGGGCTTACGAACCCAAAAAAGGATTGAGGAACCCAAAAATGGGCCGAGGGCCCAAAAATGGATTGAGGATACGAAAAATGGATTGATGAACACAAAAACAGATTTAAGAATGCAAAAATGGGCTGTGGAAATCAAAAATAAATTGAAAAAAACCAGAAATGGGCTGAGGAAACCAAAAACGGGCAGAGGGATCCAAAAATGGGCGGAGGGACCCGGAGGGACCCAAAAATGGGCCAAGGGATTCGAAAATGGATTGAGGAAACCAAAAATCGATTGAGGGAAGCGAAAAATTGTTTGATGACACAAAAAATGGATTGAGGAACCCAAAAATGGGCTAAGGAAGTAGAAAATGGGTGGAGGGAACAAAAAAAATGGCCGAGAGACCCAAAAATGGACTGAGGAAACAAAAATGAATTTATGAACCCAAAAACAGATTTAAGAATGCAAAAATGAGCTGTGGAAATCAAAAAAGATTGAAAAACCCAGAAAAGGACTGAGGAAACAAAAAAAAGGGCGGAGGGACCGAAAAATGGGCGTCGGGGACCCAAAAATGGATTGAGGAACCCGAAAATGGATTGAGGAAACCAAAAACCGATTGAGGAATGCAAAAATGGGCTGAGGAAACTAAAAATGAGCGAAGGGACCCAAAAATACACTGAGGGAACCAAAAATGGTCTGAGGAAATAAAAAAATGGATTGAAAGATCCAAAAATATATTGAGGGACCCAAAAACGGACTGAGGAACCCTAAAATGGATTGAGAAAACCAAAAATGGATTGAGGAACGCAAAAATGGATTGAGGAACGCCAAAAATGGACTTAGGAATGCAAAAATGAGCTGAGGAAATAAAAAATGGATTGAGGAACCCAAGAATGGATTGAGGAATCCAAAAATGGTCTGAGGAAACCAAAAATGGGCTCAGGAAACCAAAAATGGGTGGAGGACCCAGAAATGCATTTGGGAACTCAGAAATTGATTTAAGAAGCCAAAAGTGGTCCGAGGGAACCAAAAATTGGCTGAGGAAATAAGAAATCGATTGAGGAATGCAAAAAAGGATTGAGGAAACCAAAAAATGGATGGAGGAACCCAAAAATCGATTGAGAAAGACAAAAATGGTCCGAGGGAACCAAAAATGGGTTGAGGAAAATAAAAATGGATATAAGGACACAAAAATGGATTGAGAAACCCAAAAATGGATTCAGGAATCCCAAAATTGGCTTAGGAAATCAAAAATGGATTGAGGAATCCAAAAATAGATTTAAGAAAGCAATAACGGGCTGAGAAAATAAAAACTGGATTGAGGAACCCAGAAATGGGCTGAGGAACCCAAAAATTGGTGGAGGGACCCAAAAATGAGCCGAGGGACCCAAAAATTGATTCCGAGCTCAAAAAATCGTCTGAGGAAATTAAAATAGTTTGAAAGACCCAAAAATGGATTGGGGGACCCAAAAATGGATTGAGGAAACCAAAAATGGATTGAGGAACTCAAAAATGGATTGAGGAAAGCAAAAATCGATTGAGGAAGCCAAATATAGATTGATGACACCAAAAATGGATTGAGGAACACAAAAATGGGCTGAGGAAGTAGAAAATGGGTGGAGGGAACCAAAAAAATGGCCGAGGGATCCAAAAATGGATTGAGGAAACCAAAAATGGATTGAGGAACCCAAAAGATGGATTGAGGAAACCAAAAATGGACTTAGGAATGCAAAAATGAGCTGAGGAAATAGAAAATGGATTGAGGAACCCAGAAATGGGCTGAGGAACAGAAAAATGGGCGGAGGGACCCAAAAACGGGCCGAGGGACCCAACAATTGATTGAGGGCACAAGAAATGGGCTGAGGAAATTAAAAATAGTTGAGAGACCCAAAAATGGAGAGAAGGACCCAAAAATGAATTGAGGAACCCAAAAATGGATTGAGGAAACCAAAAATGGACCGAGGGAACCAAAAATCGGCGGAGTGACCCAAAAAGGATTCAGGAAGCCAAAAATGGGCTTAGAAACCAAAAAATGCATTGAGGAACCCAAAAATGGATTGAGAAAATGAAAAATCGATTCAGGAAGTGAAAAATGGATTGATGACACCAAAAATGGATTGAGGAACACAAAAATGGGCAGAGGAAGTAGAAAATGGGTGGAGGGAACCAAAGAAATGGCCGAGAGACCCAAAAATGGATTGAGGAAACCCAGAATGGATTGATGAAACCAAAAACAGATTTAAGAATGCAAAAATGGGCTGTGGAACTCAAAAAAGGATTGAAATCCCAGAAATGGGCAGAGGAACCCAAAATTGGGCGGAGGGACCCAGAAATGGGCGGAGGGACTCAAAAATGGATTGAGGAACCCGAAAATGGATTGAGGAACCCGAAAATGGATTGAGGAACCCAAAAAAAACATTTAGGAATGCAAAAATGGGCTGAGGAAAGCAAAAATGAGTAAAGGGACCCCAAAAATATATTGAGGGAACCAAAAATGGTCTGAGGAAATAAAAAATAGATTGAAAGACCCAAAAATATATTGAGGGACCCAAAAATGGATTGAGGAAACCTAAATGGATTGAGGAAACCAAAAATGGGCTGAGGAAAGCAAAAATGCTTTGAGGAAACCAAAAATGGACGTAGAAACACAAAAATGGGCTGAAAAAATAAAAAATGGATTGAGGAACCCAGAAATGGGCTGAGGAACACAAAACTGTGTGGAGGCACCCAAAAATGAGTCGAGGGACCCAAAAATTGATTGAGAGCTCAAAAAATGTCTGAGGAAATTAAAATAATTTTGAAAGACCCAAAAATGGATTGAGGAAACCAAAAATGGGCCGAGGGATCCAAAAACGGGCGGAGGGACCCAAAAATGGATTCAGGAAGTAAAAAATGGGCTTAGAAACAAAAAAATGGATTGAGGGAAACCAAAAATGGATTGAGGAAACGAAAATCGATTCAGGAAGCGAAAAAAAGGATTGATGACAGCAAAAATGGATTGAGGAACAGAAAAATGGGTTGAGGAAAAAAATGGATTGAAAGATCCAAAAATGTATTGAGGAAACCAAAAACGGATTAAGGAAACCAAAAATGGATTGAGGAACCCAAAAATGGATTGAGGAACCCAAAAATGGATTTAGGAACACAAAAATGGGCTGAGGAAATAAAAAATGGATAGAGGAACCCAGAAATGGGCTGAGGAAACCAAAAATGGGCGGAGGGACCCAAAAATGGGCCGAGAGACCCAAAAATGGATTGAGGGCACCACAACTGTTCTGAGGAAATTAAAAATAGATTGAAAGACACAGAAATGATTGAGAGACCCAAAAATGGATTGATGAACCCAAGAATGGATTGAGAATCCAAAAACGGTCTGAGGAAACCAAAAATGGGCTCAGGAAACCAAAAATGGGTGGAGGGACCCAGAAATGCATTTGGGAACTCAGAATTGATTTAAGAAGCCAAAAGTGGTCCGAGGGAACCAAAAATTGGCTGAGGAAATAAGAAATCGATTGAGGAATGCAAAAAAGGATTGAGGAAACCAAAAAATGGATGGAGGAACCCAAAAATCGATTGAGAAAGACAAAAATGGTCCGAGGGAACCAAAAATGGGTTGAGGAAATAAAAAATGGATTTAAGGACACAAAAATGGATTGAGAAACCCAAAAATGGATTCAGGAATCCCAAAATTGGCTTAGGAAATCAAAAATGGATTGAGGAATCAAAAAATAGATTTAAGAAAGCAAAAACGGGCTGAGAAAATAAAAACTGGATTGAGGAACCCAGAAATGGGCTGAGGAAACCAAAAATTGGTGGAGGGACCCAAAAATGAGCCGAGGGGACCCAAAAATTCATTGAGAGCTCAAAAAATCGTCTGAGGAAATTAAAAATAGTTTGAAAGACCCAAAAATGGATTGAGGGACCCAAAAATGTATTGAGGGAAACCAAAATTGGATTGAGGAATCCAAAAATGGATTGAGGAAACCAAAATCGATTGAGGAAGCCAAATATAGATTGATGGACACCAAAAATGGATTGAGGAACACAAAAATGGCTGAGGAAGTAGAAAATGGGTGGAGGGAACCAAAAAAATGGCCGAGGGAACCAAAAATGGATTGAGGAAACCAAAAATGGATTGAGGAACCCAAAAACCCATTTAAGAATACAAAAAAGGGCTGTGGAAATCGAAAATGGACTGAAAACCGAGAAGTGGGCTGAGGAGCACAAAATGGGCGGAGGGACACAAAAATGGGCGGAGGGATTCAAAAATGGATTGGAGGAACACGACAATGGATTGAGGAACCCAAAAATGGATTGAGGAAACAGAAAATGGGAGGAGGGACTGAGAAATGCCATTGGGGAAATCAGAAATTTATTTAAGAAGCCAAAAGTGGTCCAAGGGAACCAAAAATTGGCGGAGGGTATAAGAAATTGATTGAGGCAATGTACAAATTAAGGATTGAGGAAACCAGAAAATGGATGGAGGAACCCCAAAAATTGATTGAGGAACCCAAAATTGATTAGGAACCCAAAAATGGATTGAGGAAACCAAAAATGGATTGATGACACCAGAAATAGCTTGAGGAACACAAAAATCGGCTGGGGAAGTAGAAAATAGGTGGAGGAAAAACAAAAAAATGGCCGAGGGACTCAAAAATGGATTGAGGAAACCAGAAATGGATTGATGAACCGAAAAACAGATTTAAGAATTCAAAAATGCGCTGTGGAAATCGAAAATGTATTGAAAACACAGAAATGGGCTGAGGAACACAAAAATGGGTTGAGGAACCCAAAAACAGATTTAGGAACGCGAAAATGGGCTAAGGAAACCAAAAATGGGCGGAGGGACCCCAAAACAAGCCGAGGGTACCAAAAATGGAGTGAGGGAACCAAAAATGGGCTGAGGAATTAAAAAATGGATTGTAAGACCCAAAAATGTATTGAGGGACCCAAAACCAGATTGAGGAAACAAAAAAGCGGATTGAGGAACCCAAAAATGGATTGAGGAAGGCAAAAAATGATTGAGGAACCCAAAAATGGATTTAGGAACGCAAAAATGGGCTGAGGAAATAAAAAATGCTTGGAGGGACCGAAAAACAAGCCGAGGGACCCAAAAATGGATTGAGGGAACCAAAAATGGGCTGAGGAAATAAAAAATGGATTGAAAGACCCAAAAATCGATTGAGGAAGCCAAGAATGGATTGATGACACCAAAAATGGATTGAGGAACCCAAATATGGACTGAGGAACCCAAAAACGGGCCGAGGGACCCAAAAATGGATTGAGGGAACAAAAAATAGGCTGAGGAAATAAAAAATGGATTGAAAAACCCAATATGTATTGAGGGACCCACAAAACAGATTGAGGAACCCAAAAATGAATTGAGAAACCCAAAAATGGATTGAGGAACGCAAGAATTGATTGAGGAACCCAAAAATGGATTTAGGAAAGCAAAAAATGGGCTGAGGAAATAAAAAATGGATTGAGGAACCCAATAATCGATTGAAGAAGCCAAAAATGGTCCGAACGAACCAAAAATGGGTTGAGGAAATAAAAAATGGATATAAGGACACAAAAATGGATTGAGAAACCCAAAAATGGATTCAGGAATCCCAAAATTGGCTTAGGAAATCAAAAATGGATTGAGGAATCCAAAAATAGATTTAAGAAAGCAATAACGGGCTGAGAAAATAAAAACTGGATTGAGGAACCCAGAAATGGGCTGAGGAACCCAAAAATTGGTGGAGGGACCCAAAAATGAGCCGAGGGACCCAAAAATTGATTCCGAGCTCAAAAAATCGTCTGAGGAAATTAAAAATAGTTTGAAAGACCCAAAAATGGATTGGGGGACCCAAAAATGGATTGAGGAAACCAAAAATGGATTGAGGAACTCAAAAATGGATTGAGGAAAGCAAAAATCGATTGAGGAAGCCAAATATAGATTGATGACACCAAAAATGGATTGAGGAACACAAAAATGGGCTGAGGAAGTAGAAAATGGGTGGAGGGAACCAAAAAAATGGCCGAGGGATCCAAAAATGGATTGAGGAAACCAAAAATGGATTGAGGAACCCAAAAATGGATTGAGGAAACCAAAAATGGACTTAGGAATGCAAAAATGAGCTGAGGAAATAGAAAATGGATTGAGGAACCCAGAAATGGGCTGAGGAACAGAAAAATGGGCGGAGGGACCCAAAAACGGGCCGAGGGACCCAACAATTGATTGAGGGCACAAGAAATGGGCTGAGGAAATTAAAAATAGTTTGAGAGACCCAAAAATGGAGAGAAGGACCCAAAAATGAATTGAGGAACCCAAAAATGGATTGAGGAAACCAAAAATGGACCGAGGGAACCAAAAATCGGCGGAGTGACCCAAAAATGGATTCAGGAAGCCAAAAATGGGCTTAGAAACCAAAAAATGCATTGAGGAACCCAAAAATGGATTGAGAAAATGAAAAATCGATTCAGGAAGTGAAAAATGGATTGATGACACCAAAAATGGATTGAGGAACACAAAAATGGGCAGAGGAAGTAGAAAATGGGTGGAGGGAACCAAAAAAATGGCCGAGAGACCCAAAAATGGATTGAGGAAACCCAGAATGGATTGATGAAACCAAAAACAGATTTAAGAATGCAAAAATGGGCTGTGGAACTCAAAAAAGGATTGAAATCCCAGAAATGGGCAGAGGAACCCAAAATTGGGCGGAGGGACCCAGAAATGGGCGGAGGGACTCAAAAATGGATTGAGGAACCCGAAAATGGATTGAGGAACCCGAAAATGGATTGAGGAACCCAAAAAAAACATTTAGGAATGCAAAAATGGGCTGAGGAAAGCAAAAATGAGTAAAGGGACCCAAAAATATATTGAGGGAACCAAAAATGGTCTGAGGAAATAAAAAATAGATTGAAAGACCCAAAAATATATTGAGGGACCCAAAAATGGATTGAGGAAACCTAAAATGGATTGAGGAAACCAAAAATGGGCTGAGGAAAGCAAAAATGCTTTGAGGAAACCAAAAATGGACGTAGAAACACAAAAATGGGCTGAAAAAATAAAAAATGGATTGAGGAACCCAGAAATGGGCTGAGGAACACAAAACTGTGTGGAGGCACCCAAAAATGAGTCGAGGGACCCAAAAATTGATTGAGAGCTCAAAAAATGGTCTGAGGAAATTAAAAATAATTTGAAAGACCCAAAAATGGATTGAGGAAACCATGAATGGGCCGAGGGATCCAAAAATGGGCGGAGGGACCCAAAAATGGATTCAGGAAGTAAAAAATGGGCTTAGAAACAAAAAAATGGATTGAGGAAACCAAAAATGGATTGAGGAAACGAAAAATCGATTCAGGAAGCGAAAAAAAGGATTGATGACAGCAAAAATGGATTGAGGAACAGAAAAATGGGTTGAGGAAAAAAAATGGATTGAAAGATCCAAAAATGTATTGAGGAAACCAAAAACGGATTAAGGAAACCAAAAACGGATTGAGGAACCCAAAAATGGATTGAGGAACCCAAAAATGGATTTAGGAACGCAAAAATGGGCTGAGGAAATAAAAAATGGATAGAGGAACCCAGAAATGGGCTGAGGAAACCAAAAATGGGCGGAGGGACCCAAAAATGGGCCGAGAGACCCAAAAATGGATTGAGGGCACCACAACTGTTCTGAGGAAATTAAAAATAGATTGAAAGACACAGAAATGGATTGAGAGACCCAAAAATGGATTGATGAACCCAAGAATGGATTGAGGAATCCAAAAACGGTCTGAGGAAACCAAAAATGGGCTCAGGAAACCAAAAATGGGTGGAGGGACCCAGAGATGCATTTGGGAACTCAGAAATTGATTTAAGAAGCCAAAAGTGGTCCGAGGGAACCAAAAATTGGCTGAGGAAATAAGAAATCGATTGAGGAATGCAAAAAAGGATTGAGGAAACCAAAAAATGGATGGAGGAACCCAAAAATCGATTGAGAAAGACAAAAATGGTCCGAGGGAACCAAAAATGGGTTGAGGAAATAAAAAATGGATTTAAGGACACAAAAATGGATTGAGAAACCCAAAAATGGATTCAGGAATCCCAAAATTGGCTTAGGAAATCAAAAATGGATTGAGGAATCCAAAAATACATTTAAGAAAGCAAAAACGGGCTGAGGAAATAAAAAATGGATTGAGGAACCCAGAAATGGGCTGAGGAACCCAAAAATTGGTGGAGGGACCCAAAATGAGCCGAGGGAACCTAAAATTGATTGAGAGATCAAAAAATCGTCTGAGGAAATTAAAAATAGTTTGAAAGACCCAAAAATGGATTGAGGGACCCAAAAATGGATTGAGGAACTAGAAAATGGTTTGAGGAACCCAAAAATGGATTTAGAAACGCAAAAATGGTAGGAAACCAAAAATGGGCGGAGGAAATAAAAAATGGATTGAGGAACCCAGAAATGGGCTGAGGAACACAAAAATGGGCGGAGGGACCCAAAAATGGGCGGAGGGGCACAAGAATGGGTGGAGGGATCCAAAAATGGATTGAGGAACCCGAAAATGGTTTGAGGAACCCAAAAACGGATTTAGGAACCCAGAAATGGGCTGAGGAACCCAGAAATAGGTAGAGGTACCCAATAATGGGCCGAGGGACCCAAAAATGGGCTTACGAACCCAAAAAAGGATTGAGGAACCCAAAAATGGGCCGAGGGCCCAAAAATGGATTGAGGATACGAAAAATGGATTGATGAACACAAAAACAGATTTAAGAATGCAAAAATGGGCTGTGGAAATCAAAAATAAATTGAAAAAACCAGAAATGGGCTGAGGAAACCAAAAACGGGCAGAGGGATCCAAAAATGGGCGGAGGGACCCAAAAATGGGCCAAGGGATTCGAAAATGGATTGAGGAAACCAAAAATCGATTGAGGAAGCGAAAAATTGTTTGATGACACAAAAAATGGATTGAGGAACCCAAAAATGGGCTAAGGAAGTAGAAAATGGGTGGAGGGAACAAAAAAATGGCCGAGAGACCCAAAAATGGACTGAGGAAAACAAAAATGAATTTATGAACCCAAAAACAGATTTAAGAATGCAAAAATGAGCTGTGGAAATCAAAAAAGGATTGAAAAACCCAGAAAAGGACTGAGGAAACAAAAAAAAGGGCGGAGGGACCGAAAAATGGGCGTCGGGACCCAAAAATGGATTGAGGAACCCGAAAATGGATTGAGGAAACCAAAAACCGATTGAGGAATGCAAAAATGGGCTGAGGAAACTAAAAATGAGCGAAGGGACCCAAAAATACACTGAGGGAACCAAAAATGGTCTGAGGAAATAAAAAATGGATTGAAAGATCCAAAAATATATTGAGGGACCCAAAAACGGACTGAGGAACCCTAAAATGGATTGAGAAAACCAAAAATGGATTGAGGAACGCAAAAATGGATTGAGGAACCCAAAAATGGACTTAGGAATGCAAAAATGAGCTGAGGAAATAAAAAATGGATTGAGGAACCCAGAAATGGGCTGAGGAAACCAAAAATGGGCGGAGGGACCCAAAAATGGGCCGAGAGATCCAAAAATGGATTGAGGGCACCACAACTGTTCTGAGGAAATTAAAAATAGATTGAAAGACACAGAAATGGATTGAGAGACCCAAAAATGGATTGATGAACCCAAGAATGGATTGAGGAATCCAAAAACGGTCTGAGGAAACCAAAAATGGGCTCAGGAAACCAAAAATGGGTGGAGGGACCCAGAAATGCATTTGGGAACTCAGAAATTGATTTAAGAAGCCAAAAGTGGTCCGAGGGAACCAAAAATTGGCTGAGGAAATAAGAAATCGATTGAGGAATGCAAAAAAGGATTGAGGAAACCAAAAAATGGATGGAGGAACCCAAAAATCGATTGAGAAAGACAAAAATGGTCCGAGGGAACCAAAAATGGGTTGAGGAAATAAAAAATGGATTTAAGGACACAAAAATGGATTGAGAAACCCAAAAATGGATTCAGGAATCCCAAAATTGGCTTAGGAAATCAAAAATGGATTGAGGAATCAAAAAATAGATTTAAGAAAGCAAAAACGGGCTGAGAAAATAAAAACTGGATTGAGGAACCCAGAAATGGGCTGAGGAAACCAAAAATTGGTGGAGGGACCCAAAAATGAGCCGAGGGACCCAAAAATTCATTGAGAGCTCAAAAAATCGTCTGAGGAAATTAAAAATAGTTTGAAAGACCCAAAAATGGATTGAGGGACCCAAAAATGTATTGAGGAAACCAAAATTGGATTGAGGAATCCAAAAATGGATTGAGGAAACCAAAAATCGATTGAGGAAGCCAAATATAGATTGATGACACCAAAAATGGATTGAGGAACACAAAAATGGGCTGAGGAAGTAGAAAATGGGTGGAGGGAACCAAAAAAATGGCCGAGGGAACCAAAAATGGATTGAGGAAACCAAAAATGGATTGAGGAACCCAAAAACCCATTTAAGAATACAAAAAAGGGCTGTGGAAATCGAAAATGGACTGAAAACCGAGAAGTGGGCTGAGGAGCACAAAAATGGGCGGAGGGACACAAAAATGGGCGGAGGGATTCAAAAATGGATTGAGGAACACGACAATGGATTGAGGAACCCAAAAATGGATTGAGGAAACAGAAAATGGGAGGAGGGACTGAGAAATGCATTGGGGAAATCAGAAATTTATTTAAGAAGCCAAAAGTGGTCCAAGGGAACCAAAAATTGGCGGAGGGTATAAGAAATTGATTGAGGAATGTAAAAAAGGATTGAGGAAACCAGAAAATGGATGGAGGAACCCAAAAATTGATTGAGGAACCCAAAATTGGATTAGGAACCCAAAAATGGATTGAGGAAACCAAAAATGGATTGATGACACCAGAAATAGCTTGAGGAACACAAAAATCGGCTGGGGAAGTAGAAAATAGGTGGAGGAAAAACAAAAAAATGGCCGAGGGACTCAAAAATGGATTGAGGAAACCAGAAATGGATTGATGAACCGAAAAACAGATTTAAGAATTCAAAAATGCGCTGTGGAAATCGAAAATGTATTGAAAACACAGAAATGGGCTGAGGAACACAAAAATGGGTTGAGGAACCCAAAAACAGATTTAGGAACGCGAAAATGGGCTAAGGAAACCAAAAATGGGCGGAGGGACCCCAAAACAAGCCGAGGGTACCAAAAATGGAGTGAGGGAACCAAAAATGGGCTGAGGAATTAAAAAATGGATTGTAAGACCCAAAAATGTATTGAGGGACCCAAAACCAGATTGAGGAAACAAAAAGCGGATTGAGGAACCCAAAAATGGATTGAGGAAGGCAAAAAATGATTGAGGAACCCAAAAATGGATTTAGGAACGCAAAAATGGGCTGAGGAAATAAAAAATGCTTGGAGGGACCGAAAAACAAGCCGAGGGACCCAAAAATGGATTGAGGGAACCAAAAATGGGCTGAGGAAATAAAAAATGGATTGAAAGACCCAAAAATCGATTGAGGAAGCCAAGAATGGATTGATGACACCAAAAATGGATTGAGGAACCCAAATATGGACTGAGGAACCCAAAAACGGGCCGAGGGACCCAAAAATGGATTGAGGGAACAAAAAATAGGCTGAGGAAATAAAAAATGGATTGAAAAACCCAATATGTATTGAGGGACCCACAAAACAGATTGAGGAACCCAAAAATGAATTGAGAAACCCAAAAATGGATTGAGGAACGCAAGAATTGATTGAGGAACCCAAAAATGGATTTAGGAAAGCAAAAAATGGGCTGAGGAAATAAAAAATGGATTGAGGAACCCAATAATCGATTGAAGAAGCCAAAAATGGTCCGAACGAACCAAAAATGGGCTGAGGAAATAAAAAATGGATTGAAGGACCCAAAAATGGATTGAGAAACCCAAAAATGGATTGAGGACCTAATAAATGGGTTGAGGATACCAAAAATGGACTGAGGAACTCAAAAATGGATTGAGGAACCGGAAAATTGGCTTAGGACATCAAAAATGGTTTGAGGAAACCAAAAATGGGCCGAGGAACCCAAAAATGGGCGGAGGGACCCAAAAATTGGCCGTGGGACCAAAAAATGGATTGAGGAAACCAAAATTGGATTGATGAACCCAAAAATGAATTGAGGAATCCAAAAATGGATTGAGGAACCCAAAACTTGGCTGAGGGACCCAAAAATGGGCGGGGGAACCCAAAAATGGATTGAGGAACCCAAAAATGGATTGAGGAAACCAAAAACGCATTTAGGAACGCAAAAATGGGCTGAAGAAATCTAAAACGGATTGGAAGACCCAAAAAAGGATTGAGGAACCCAAAAATGCACTGAGGAACCCAAAAATCGATTGAGGGAGCCAAAAATGGTCTGAGGAAACCAAAAATGGGCTTAGGAAACCAAAAATGGGTGGAGGGACCCAGAAATGCATTTGGGAACTCAGAAATTGATTTAAGAAGCCAAAAGTGGTCCGAGGGAACCAAAAATTGGCTGAGGAAATAAAAATGGATTTAAGGACACAAAAATGGATTGAGGAACCTAAACATGGGCCAAGAGACGCAAAAATGAATTGAGGATTCTAAAAATGGATTGATGAACCCAAAAATGGGCTGACGAACCCAAAAATGGGCTGAGGAACCCAAAAATGGGCTGAGGGACTCAAAAATGGGCCGAGGGACCCAAAAATGGGCTTAGGAACCCAAAAAAGGATTGAGGAACCCCAAAAATGGCCTGAGGAACCCAAAAATCGGGGGAGGGACCCAAAATGGGCCGAGGGACCCAAAAATGGGCTTAGGAACCCAAAAATGGATTGAGGAACCCAAAAATGGGCTGAGGAACCCAAAAGTGGATTGAGGGACCAAAAAATGGATTGAGGAACCCAAAAATGGATTGAAGGACACAAAAATGGATTCAGGGACGAAAAAATGGATTGAGGAACCCAAAAATGGATTGAAGGACACAAAAATGGATTTAGGGACCCAAAAATAGACTGAGGAACCGAAAAATGGTCTGATAAACCCAAAAATGGATTTAGAGACCCAAAAATGGATTGAGGAACCCAAAAATGCATTCAGGGATGCAAAAATGGTCTGAGGGACTGAAAAATAGTTGAGGAACCCAAAAGTGGATTCAGGAACCCAAAAATGGATTGAGGAACCCAAAAATCGATTGAAGAAGCCAAAAATGGTCCGAACGAACCAAAAAAGGGCTCAGGAAATAAAAAAAAGGATTGAAGGACCCAAAAAATGGATTTGGAAAACCAAAAATGGATTGAGGACCTAATAAATGGGCTGAGGAACCCAAAAATGGACTGAGGAACTCAAAAATGGATTGAGGAACAAAAAAAATGGGCCAAGGGACCCAAAAATGAATTGAGGAACCCAAAAATGGATTGATGAACCCAAAAATGGGCTGAGAAAACCAAAAAATGGATTGAGGAACCCAGAAATGGGCTGAGGAACCCAAAAATGGGCGGAGGGACCCAAAAATGGGCCGAGGGACACAAAAATGGATTGAGGGCACCAAAAATGGTCCGAGGAAATGAAAAATAGATTGAAAGACCCAAAAATGGATTGAGGGAACCCAAAAATGGATTGAGGGAACCAAAAAAAGGATTGCGGAACCCAATAATCGATTGAAGAAGCCAAAAAGAGTCCGAAAGAACCAAAACTAGTCTGAGGAAATAAAAAATGGATTGAAGGACCCAAAAATGGATTCAGGACCTAATAAATGGGCTGAGAAACCCAAAAATGGATTGAGGAACACAAAAATGGATTGAGGAACCCAAAAATGGATTTAAGAAGGGAAAAATGGGCTGAGGAAATAAAAAATGGATTGAGGAACCCAGAAATGGGCTGAGGAACCCAAAAATTTTTGGTTCCTCAATCAATTTTTTGGTCCGTCAATCCATTTTTGGATCCCTGAGCCCATTTTTGGGTTCCTCAATCCATTTTTTGGTTCCTGAGCCCATTTTTGGGTTCCTCAATCCATTTTTTGGTCCCTCAGCCCATTTTTTAGTTCCTCAATACATTTTTGGGTTCCTCAGCACATTTTTGGGTTCCTCAATCCATTTTTGGGTTCCTCAATCCATTTTTGGTTTCCTCAATCCATTTTTTGGTCCCTCAATCCATTTTTGGTTTCCTCAATCCATTTTTGGTCTCTCAGCCTATTTTTGGGTTCCTCTATCTATTCTTTTTTTCCTCAATACATTTCTGGATTCCTCAATCCATTTTTGGGTCCTTCAATCCATTTTTGGGTTTCGCAATCAATTTTTTGGTCTCTCAGCCCATTTTTGTATTCCTCAATGCATTCTTGGGTTCCTCAATCCATTTCTTGGTCCCTGAATCCATTTTTGGGTCCCTCAGCCCATTTTTGGGTTCCTCAGAACATTTTTGGGTTCCTCAATCCATTTTTGGGTTTCTCAATCCATTTTTTGTTTCCTCAATCCATTTTTGGACCCTCAATCCATTTTTGGGTTCCTCAGCCCATTTTTGGTTTCCTCAATGCGTTTTGGGGTCTCTCAATCCATTTTGGGGTTCCTCAGCCCATTTTTGGGTTCCTCAATCCTTTTTTTTGTTCCTCAGCCCATTTTTTCGTTCCTCAATCCATTTTTTGTTCCCTCAGCACATTTTTGGTTTGCTCATCAATGAAGAGCTTCTAGAGCAGAAAAGATTTACCCGGCAGGGTCTTCCTCTCCCGCAGTCTTGGAAATACAGGGAAACAGAGGATATGCTCTTGCTTCGTTGAGCAACCTTCCAATCTTTCAGGGACGTTCTCAACCGCCTCTGTCTGCTGAGATTAATTCCATCCAGAGGCAGCGCCTTCTCTTACCGGCTCGCGCTGTAAACTGAAGCTTGTCAAAACGCTGCCACTGGCTGCGGCTCCACTGACATCCCGGTGGTCTGCTCCTTTCCTCCGACATGAACAGTCAGGAGAGTCTCCTGCACTTCACGAGAGCGCTTCCGCAGGAGCCTAAATAGTTGTTCAGCAATAAACCTGCTACGGGGGAAATGTGTCTCTTTCTCTCGATATGGTTAAAGGACATATATTAAGAAGATCTGCTCATGCTTCACTGATGAGCGATCCCTGTTTTTATGTGAATTCTCATCTACCTCGGCTGCACAGACGCTGCAAGCACAGCTAGAGCCTTCTGAGAACTGCTTGTGCAGAAACGTGTTACTCTTTCAGGCAGCAGTCCGCAGCACAATCTGTGAACGGAAAGCTCCTGTGTCTTCTCCAGACAGAACCGAGACTAACCTCTTGACTGTAAGGCGTCCAACGCTTGCTTGTCTATGAAGAGCTGCTAGAGCAGAAAGGATTTACCCGGCATGGTCTTCCTTTCCTGCAGTCTTGGAAATACAGGGAAACGGAGGATCTGCTCTTGCTTCGTTGAGCAACCTTCACAATCTTTCAGAGACGTTCTCAGCCGCCTCCTTCTGCTGAGATTAATTCCATCCAGAGGCAGCGCCTTCTCTTACCGGCTCACGCTGTGTACTGAAGCTTGTCAAAACGCTGCCTCTGGCTGCGGCTCCACCGACATCCCGGCGGTCTGCTCCTTTCCTCCGAGAGGAACAGTCGTGAGAGGCTTCTAACACCCTATCAGAGCGCATCCGCAGGAGCCCAAAATCTTGCTCACCTCTAAAAGATACTACCGGGGAAATGTTTCACCCTGCCGTTTCTCCTTCTCTCGATATTGTTAAAGAACATATATTAAGAAGATCTGCTCATGCTTCAAGGATGAGCAATTCCAGTTTTCATGTGCATTCTCATCAGCTTCGGCTGCACAGATTCTCTATACACACAGGTAGAGCCGTCTGAGAACTGCTTCTGCAGAAACGTATTATTACCTCAGGTAGCGGTCCACAGCACAGACTGTGACTGGAAATCTCCTGTGTCTTCTCCAGAGAGAACAGAGGCTAACCTCTTGACTGTAACGCGTCCAGGGCATACCCATCAATGAATAGGTGCCAGAGGACAAAGGATTTACCCGGCAGGTTTTTCCTCTCCCCAAGCCTTGTAAATTCAGAGAAGCCAACAAACGGCTCCTGCTTCGTTGAGCAACCTTCACAATCTTTCAGGGACGTTCTCAACGGGCTCCGTCTGCAAGGATTAATTTCGTCCAGAGGCAGCGCCTTCTCTTACCGGCTCGAGCTTTAAACTGAAACTTGTCAAAACGCTGCCTCTGGCTGCGGCTCCACCGACATCCCGGCGGTCTGCTCCTTTCCTCCGAGAGGAACAGTCGTGAGAGGGTTCTAACACCACATCAGAGCGCATCCGCAGAAGCCTAAAATCTTGCTCACCTCTAAAAGATACTGCCGGGGAAATGTATCACCCTGCCGTTTCTCCTTCTCTCGATATTATGATGAGCAATCCCAGTTTTCTTGTGCATTCTCACCTACCTCGGTTGCACGAACGCTACAAGCACAGCTTAGAGCCCTCCGAGAACTTCTATGAAGATCTGTAAGATTTCAGAGACAAGAGCCGTGAGAGTAAACCTTGCAAAGTCTGTCACGGGGCCTTGAAAGACATTGCAAGGTCGTGGGTGCACAGGGGATTGGTGTTTACCGTAGGAGGTCTGATAGTGAGATTAGTACTCGTACCTCAGTGGAGAATAACAGGCTTTTCCAGATTATTATCAAAGGCAGGGACAATATCTAGCTTAAATGTCCTTATGGAGCAACTCTCAACACTTTTTTCTTCCAGCAAAGACCTGGAAGAGGTGGGTCTTATAATTGTAGGCACAGAAGATGAATAAACATTTTTGCTCCAGTATTTCCACCTGGGCATGGAAAACAATGGCCTGGCTGCAGGAGTTTGGGACGCTCTGCAGGTGGGGATTTCAAATCCTGAGCGCTCCTTGCACCCGCAATTGAGATGCTCAGTGAGGTGCAGAACTGTCAACAGGCAGTGGAAATTCTCTGGGATACTGAGTGCCATGCTGAGTCTGAGGCTTTCTACTAGAAAAAGGAGTCTGATTAATCCCAAACAGATTAATTAAACTTGGCAGATTCCTCAGTAATTGGAAATGAGATCAGTTGCCATGAAAATGTGGAGACTAAAAGAGGTACTGGATGATTTGTGTAGAGGTATTACATGCCTGGCAGCCAGGAACGGATTAGGAGAAGTCTATGAAAGTCATAGAATCATGGAGTTATGGAGGTTGGAGAAGACCTCTAAGATCATCAAGTCCAACTACCAGCCTAACACCACCATGCCTACTAAACCATGTGCCAAAGTGTCACATCTACACGCTTTTTGAACACCTCAAGGGACGGAGACTCTACCACTTCCCTGGGCAGCCTGGTCCAATGTTGACCACTCTTTTGGTAAAGATTTTTTTTTCTGATATCCAATCAAACCCTTTCCTGGTGGAAAGTGAGGCCATTTCCTCTCATCCTATCACTTGTTTGGGAGAAGTGACCACTACCCACCTCAGTACAAGAGTCCAAGTCAGAGTCCAAAGCTCAGTCTTTACATGATCAAGGCTGAAGGTGACACTAGGACATAGCAGCAGACCCAACCCCCCAGCGTGTTCCTACCCTTGTCTCCGGCACGGCACCAGGGACAAGACTGGATCTGGGAGTGAGTTAGGTGTGGGCAGCCATCCTTTGCATGGCTCCACAGGACACTCAGCAGCAAATTAACAGGAGTTCTACTGTACATTGGCTACCAGGCCACCAAACTGCCACACGAGTCATGGCATCGCCTCTCTGCAGACCAAATGCCCTCACGAGAGGGAAGGGATGCAGAGCCAGGCTGTGCCTAGAAAGGACAGAGAACACCAATATCCCACCTGCAAAGCAGTATAAGTACCCTGATACCTCGACTGACGTTTAGGCTAGAAAGCTGCTCTTTAGCTGCACTTAACACTTCCAGATTTCCAGCATTCAAGGGAGATTTGGCAGGGCTTGTTTGTGCTTGATTTTATTTCAGATGCCATAACATTTGGGCCTTTTTATGCAGCTTTTGGCTGGCGTTGAAGCAACTTCTGTCTGTTTCTTCTTTCTCTTCCCCCTCCACTTTGCCATCCATGGTGGGAGGCTGACAAAAGTCAGTGACTCAGCCCTTGAAGAGAATGGAAAACTCCAACAGGGCTTTGAATTGAAATGGAGGCAAGGAAGGAGAGACCCAAGGGAAGGCTAGAGAAAGGAAAGGGATTGTAATGAGAAAAATTGTGAAGATGGCAAGTAAGTGCCCTATATTGAATAAGCAAGCAAGAATAAGTTCTTACAGGAAAGCTGCTTATACTCCACAGACTGGGGAAAAGGTAGATTTACATCCAAGCAAATCACAAACTATTTGAACAAACAAGGAACTTCAGAAGCTGCAGAAACTATAGCCTGATTAAGCACGAATTTGTGGCCCCTGTCCCCTAAAACCCTCACCAGTCTCAGCACTTACATTCTCTGTGGCTATTACTGAGCAAGAAAGAGACTATCTCAGGGATAAAAAGGTGAGCAGAAGGACAAGCAGGCAAGAAAAGCAGTGCCGCAAAACTTCACAGTGTACTGGAGATATCATGTTAAAATCCTGCAAGCATGGTTCTCCAGCAAAGCCGTGCGCCCAAGTGCGTCCCAACCTTTCCTCATCCTGACTATGGTCTTCAGCAGCAGCAGGGGCAAAGATTACCCCCTCACTGAGTGAGTCAGGAAGGAGTCTTCCAGCACACACAGATGCAGGTTTACCCTGAGGATGACACAGAACCTCTGGCCCCACACACAGGGTAGTGCATCTGGTCTCCCTGAAGCCACATGGATATACAGCCTCCCCTCCAAAGCTGGATCTGGCCCTGTAGCAGTGATGAGGAACTGTTCCAAAGCTAAAGGTTCTCCTATCAGATCTACACATAACACACAGGGACTCCCCAGGTTTTCCAGTCTCTCTGAACAGGCAACATGCCAACCCTCAGATTGTAACCACACAGTGTGATGGATGTGGATACACCCATGATCTCCCAGGCTATCCAAGCACCAAATTACTCAGCTATTTGCTATTCTGGGTCCTTGACATATCTGTGCAACACACCGTGGAAGCATTTCAAAGGAAAAATCTGCCATTTTGGGGTTGTGATTCTTCCTCAATGCCTCATTGTGCCGAGGAAGGGCGACAACTGACACATTGTACTGGCAAGCATTTCTCATCGCACTGGATCCCTGGGTAAGCAGGGCCTGCTCTAAAGAGCTGTTGTCTTTTGCCTGCCACCACACCAGCGTAACATATCTCACACGTCCATGGCAGCCTACTCGCTTCCCATTCACAAATTCCTCCACTGAATAACACCAAAGAGTTAAGGCTCCGTCAAAAGGTTCCATTATGGGAAGGGAAACTGAAGAAAAAAATGGCTTGCAATGCAATGCAAGCATAGACAATACTGTTTTGTAACTGCGCTATTTGATGTGCAATGACAGGAATTAATCATTTTACTTAACAGAATTACTCTTTGTTATGTAAACTTTGTAAAGTCAATCTCATGTGATCTCTTTCAATTAGGAACAAATTGTTTAAAACTGTCGTCTTTCTGAAGGCGCGGTATTCGTAAGAGCGACCTCGGGGATGGGTTGTCATTTCACCCTGGAGTACTCACAGCTGTGCAGTCTGACACCAAATGGAGACCAAAATGTACAGAATTACCTTTTCTTTCTTTTTCAACAGAGCGAGCAATCCCTTTACACTTATTCTAATCTGGGGCAAACATTTGTTTCCCATTTCATTTTCTTCAGTTTTGAGAGAGCTGGATTTGGTTTTATAAGTTTCTCATCACCTCAGTTTGTGAGCACCTCAATGGTGAGAACAGACCTGCTTCCCGAGAGCCCTTTAGAGGAAAAGAAGCATTTTCCATCTACCAAGAGAGAACTGAGACCAGAAGATGAAGGACCCCATCTTCAGTGAATGAAAAGCATTACTTCAGCAAAAAAAAAAAGTAGAGCTAATGTCACACAGAAAGTCTGTAGCAGAGCCAAGAAGAGCCTCCAGAGATCCACAGTTTCACCCAACTTCTCAGTCATCTCTCCTGATTCCCTTAACCTCGAGAGCTGCTGGAACTCCCTTTGCTGCCAAACTGTTTCACAAGAACTATTTGACCTGTGAAGGGCTGGAAGCACCCTCTGTTACATACAGAGGTGCTCAGTTTGCTGTATTGGCTGTGTTAAGGCACAGAGCGATACTCTTGCCAGGCTGGTGTGAGCCCCAATATGTGCTTTTGAAGCCGCTTGCAGAAACGAGGCTGCAGCAACCGCAGGCTGTGCATGCCCTGACGGTGCTGGGGATAACTGAGTCGCACCGACTGGGCTGTGTGTCCCAGTTCTCTTTGGAGAGCCCATTTCACCCCTGCTGCCCGTAGAGGGGACTGTCCACATTCCTGCTCCAGTCCTGCCCCCTCCAAGAGGAAAACTCATTACACCTCATAACTTCTCTCAACTGCATCAACAGGCCCAATTTTTGTCCTCTTAGTGCTGTGTTGAGCTAGTAGTCAGCCCTGATCGCTCTCACTGATAAAAACATTTACTCTCTGTGTTTCCCATGCATAATGCAACATTTACTCTCAGGTCTGTGCACTTTCAAAAGGTGGCTCTGTGGCTTTTATTTAAAAGCCCAGTCAGAAGGTATGCTGCTGGGCTTTGAAAGGCATTGAGTGAACGTTGATCTTGTTTCCCTGGCTGCCATGCCCAGCAATATTGGCTGCATTAAGGAAAACAAACCTACTTTGTCCAAGTGATCTCACATACAGAGGCTTTCAAGTCAAGCTGCGCCATTAATTACATCCCCTCCTGAAATCAAACGTGGTCAACGATTGCAGAAGGAGATTGCAGAACCCTGCCAGCTGAGCTTGTCCCTTGTATGGCACTGCTTACTGTAAAAAGGAGCCCCTCCTTCTTTCCTAGGGCAGAGGCTGCATGTGCTGGGGCTGCATCTCCATCGCAGGGGAGCAGCTGCTCACCCTGGGCGCAGCACATTGCCCCAGCATTGCATGATGAGAAACCTCCATGACTGCATTGTTGGTGGAAACAGGCTTTTAGCTTGACACTACCATGGATATATCCCTGCAAGTAACAGCCTTCAGACTCCCTTCAGCCAAGGAAATCAGCCTCACAGCGGGGAACTGAACAGTGATCTCATGAAAGAATGAGGCTTCAACCCACAAGACCAAACTACCTCACAACTGAAACATCAGACAGAGGATGTCCACCCTGCACAACCGCCCCTCAGCCTTTAGCATCTTTTCTGAGAAGTCTTCTGGTCTCTTTATCTGTTACTGCATTTACATACCCAACTACAGCCTTTATGTCGAAGACCTGACATGTTCCTGGGAAGGGGAGATGTCAAAGGTAATTCAGCTATCTCTTCAGTGCCTCTGCTGAAGTTTCTGCCTCATATCTCTTGAAAATCACTATGACAGGTTTTTTAAACACATAAACCCCAATAAAAGTAATTTCTAGCTGTAACTTCTGCTTAGCACTCATGTCCTACCACCACCACCAGGCAAAAGCATCAGCAGTCCAGTGCAGTCTTTGTTAGAAGTAGGTAAAGATAATGCTGTGCACACACACACACACAAGTTTGTATGTTTAAAAGAAGGTTAATTTCTGCAAACTGTATTATTTTTTCCTGAAATTCCTGCTGATTCTGTTACTTCTTCACTCATTAGCAATAAAGTTTAAAGAAAGGATATTAGTAAGCATTCCTCATGCTTGCAGACACTGAAACCTAGAAGACACCACAAGAAAGATAGTGAAGAAATGCATTGCTTAGGTAGAGCACATTTTATGCCCCTGCTTTCTCCCTTAAAGCCCAGCAATTTTGAAGCTTGAAGGTGGTGCCTCAGGGCTGGTCCTGTTGGGAAAACCAACAGCACAAGTGTGTTTAACAGCAGCAATGCTCCTAAGGGCTGGGCCAGGCTTTGAGAGCAACCTGACAAAACCTGACCCCGAGGATGTCCTGGAAAGACATATCCCACAGCTTGTCTTAATGGTGAAAGAAACTTCAGCTCTATCTGCAGTCCAAAATGCTCAACTGGGAGGGAATCACAGACAAAACTCCATTCACCCCATTCAAGGTACTTCTGCAGAGCATGGACCATACATGCTGCTTGGTGGAAACCACCAGTATTGCTCATAAGTGATGCCAAGAGCAGGCACATTGCAACATGTGATAGTATTGTAACCTCCTTCACCTGCAGTATGTTTCAGTGGCATTAGCAAAAACCACGGATGCTCCTCAGTCCCAAAACAGATCCTATGGAAGGAGCCAACAGTTATCAGTGGAGCCTTCCCTCATCCCAACCTCTCGCCCCGTTTTTGGTAACGAGCTCCATTCCTTCAGGGTTTTATTTTAACTAAGAAATCTTCATAACTGGTATTTATTTGCTCAGTGTCAGTTAGATGTCTGCCTTTCTGCGTGAACTATCTTTAGCTTCCAAAATATTTTGCATTTCAGGGAAGTATTTGAGCAACTTTTCTGAGAAGAAATAACACAGAGCATCAGCGAGCAGACACGGAGGCCACACACAGAGGCACCCTCAGCGCTTTGGGGATCTTGTCTTCACCTTGAGAACTGTCCTGTGTGCTTTTTCTCTTGTCTATACTGGGGGGATCTACGACCTCTCCTGAAATGGCTGCACGAGGCTTGTACCCGAGGCAGGATTAGAGGGACTCGTGGAAAAAGGAGAGCGGGCACTGGTGCACATGGGGGATGCACAGAGCTGCACCAGCACAGAGCAGGATCCAGAGCAAAGCACGGCCCAACTCAGCACCTGCTGCACTGGAGGGTTGCGAGCAGTTTTTAATTAAAGAACGATTTCTATCTAATGCCCAGAGAAGGAACGTGAATAAATTTGAATGCTCAGAAAACCTGCAGGATTAGCTTTCTCTTTTTCTTCTCATTGGAAGAACCGTTTGCTTGTAAAAACTGATATGTGGATTGGGTCCTGGTGTTCTTTCCTAAGCGATCTGCACACACAGGGGCAGGTGTGCCAGCTAACAATAATGGCAGAAAGTCCCCTTTGAGATAGGTGAGCTGGAGGGGTTTGATGGCAGTCTAGAATTGAGGCAGTCCCGAATCACCCTTCCATCCCATGTAGGCTGTCATGTTGCAGAGCAGCTTTGGTGAATGAAAACTGGGGTCTCTTCAGAGGAAACCTGACTATAAGCATCCCCTGGGATGGGCATTAGCCAGTGACTGATCCTTCAGCCACCTCTACCACATATGGGGACATTGGGTCCAGGGGACCGGTCCAAATCTCATCTTAAGGCAGCCATCACATCACACACAGGTAGACCTGGCTCCCCATGGATTGTACTGATGCCCAGCTCCTAAGGGTCTGTCCAGGGTGCATCTCCCTGCTGTGCTGACATCACCAGCAGGATCATTATCTTTGCAGAAAGCTGTTAATCAAAGCCCCTGCTTGCTGTGTGGGGGTGTGTAGGTGGGCGGCAGAGCGGGCCAGTGGAGCTTGTCATCGTTAATGAGATTATGCTCCCCTAATCTCACAGCAAATCAGATTTTCATGCTGTGTGCATTTATCACAGACCAAGAGCGAGAAGGGCAGCGAGAGGCAGCACAGACCCGGCCTCCCCAGTTCAGTTCAGTAAAAAGGAGCTCTGCAGCAAAGGGGACCCGATGCATGTCTTGTGAGTGTTTATTTCTAGATGACTTCTGAAACCAAAGAGGAGGGGGCTAGCAGATTTGCCTGGGACCCCCAGGACAGGGAGCAAGTGTCACCATGGGGAGGAGGAAAGGAAGCCTGATTGCCGGCGCGTACCTCTGGCAGGGGAGGCTCTTGGCTTGCCTGCCCAGCGCAAACAGCTGTGCTGCTTTCCACAGCATTATGCAATTGTTTTGTTCCCAAATAATATAACCAGTGTTATGTTTAAATTCATACCAAATTCTGTTTATCTTTCTCCAGTTTCACAGAGAAATCGTGTGAAAATTTGCTGTGGTGCTCTCTGCCTCCTCCATGTCCTTCAACGTGGGCTGGGGGCTCTACCAGCCCTCCAGCCCAGCACTGGGGAATGGGTTTGCTCCTCTTTTGGGACACGGCCGCTTGCATGATCACAGCTTGTGTTGTCTCAGTAAAGGCTGCAATCCCACAGCAGGACGAATTCCTCTTGCCCGACTTAACGCTGACACATAGCAAGGAGACAAGACGTGGTCTGATGGGAAGGATCGCTCCAACAAGACCTAGCAGGAAGACCCAGTGACCAACTGACAGAGCATCACTAAACCTAAAGGAGCCCCAAAACAACAAATATATCTACCTCTGACTGATCTGAAAAAGCAGCTGCGTTTCTTTTCATGCACTCATCAGAAATATGGTAAAATGCCAAGGTGCAGCCTGCGATGGAGAAAAGAGAGTTCATAGAGCCTGTCTGCACTCTTGCTTCAGCAAAACCATGGCTGTGTGAAGTGCAAGTACAAACCCAGTGTCTGTGGCATCGCTGGAGGGTTGGAGCAGCATCCCTGCCTGCGCCGGGCAGTAACTGCATGGGCAAATCACAAGTTTTGCAACTGTGTTTTAAGAGCCTGAGCCCAACTGTTCAGCTGCATATTTAGGACAAAGTTGCAATAACCAGAGAGGCTTTTGAACTTGGGAACAATAGGAGCTATTTTCAATGGGTGAATAATGTTGAAAATCTGTCCCTTAATGTCAGCTCGCAGAATCATCATTTTTTCCCAGTAAGTAATATAAAAGTTTGATTTTTTCTCAATGGATTTCAATGCAACATTTACTTTGAAACTGTTTATTCCTCATCCAACAATAGCAGGGAGACTGGCTGAAAAAGAACAAGATGATCTTTATCATTTCAAGTAGAGTGATTCCAATATTTCTTGTACCATCTCACTGTAGTTGTGCATGTTTATATGCATAAAAACAATTTTAGGAAATCACTTATTTTCATGTTTCACATCAGATTCCTTTGATGAGGGGAAATAAAACTGAAACTCATCTAGATATTGTCACTTTTGGTGTAAAAAACCCAAAAAGAAACAGTTTTCTGTATCAAAATTAAACATGTCCACAGTAAAGCCCTTCAGGAGCGTGTACTCTTGTTTAAAGGATTGGATTCTTTTCTCATGGTAATAATTTCTAAACGTTCATTGATGGCTTAAATATTGCAGGAGATGCATATTTTCAATTGCATCATGCACATCTACATGTAGGTATGGCTCAGCACTTCTTTCATCGATCGTTGTTTCTAGAACGTTTAAAGGATAAGACAAGTTTAATCCTAGATGCCTGCTAGCAAATAGTTTGGGTCAAATGAAACTTTGTTTAGCTGCTGCCTTCATCATTACTGAGGGAAGTTCATAGGTATTTTGCCACAAAGAAGAGGAGGAGAGGACAACAATTTAAAACAAGAACTAATTAAGACATATAAAAGTAGTGACCTCCGTCAGAAGATGTTGTCTTAGGAAAGGCAGCGTTTGTGCATTTGTTTGCTTCAAAGTCACTTTGTTTAGCTGCCAAGAGGACATTGCATGAGGAACTTCCTTTCCAAACATCATGTATGTGCCATCAGCCCCCGCTCTTTCCTACTCCAGGCAAGCTTTTTGCATATGATTTCCAAGCAGAATGACTGGTTGAACCTCTCTATCTAATTCATTCTCTTTCCCGTGGTAAAAAACATGTGGTCTTGATTCTGGAGAGGACAGTAGCATGGGTGAAAGTCCATCCTTGTTCATTAAAGCACTTAAGATCATGCTTAAAGCTAAGAAAACACTTAAGTGCTTTGATAAAAAGCGAAGATCTGACGAATTGGGACCAAAGAGATGCTACAGTTAATTGATTTCCTTTGAGAACAGCCTGTGTTTTCCCCAAAGGCCTAATACTGTAGTTCTATTCAACTCAAAAGCTGTTCCAAAGCAACAGCAAGTTTGATAGGGTTGGCATTTCTTAGAAGCTATTTATTCACCCATGACCAAAGTATTAAGACTCACTCTCTGCAGTAAATATGCACAAGTGGACACACACTGGGAAATTCTTTCTCTTGTCCTCTGTTCTGCTGCTGAAGGAAGACACATGGTTTCAATGACGTCTTTGTTATCTGATCAAGCATCCAGTCCAATTTGCAATTTTAATGAAAATCAGACACCTGCATTGCAACTGATCTCCACTCCCAGGATTAACAACGACAAGGAAAAGAAGCATTCCCCCTTATCGGAAGAACTGAAGCCACCAGTGTCCTGTTACCAAAGCCCAGGCTGTGATTTCAGATGCTGCCCAGAAGAAAGGAAACCTTTATGCCTCTTTGGACAGCGATCTCCTCAGATGAAGAACCAGACTGAAATGACTGGCTAGTGGTAACATTAACTCGAACGCAGAAGCGTAAGCTGTGGAAGCTGTGGCCCTCTGGCCGTACCAGATCTCTGCAAAATTCAGAGATGGGCTGTGCAGGCTGACTCTGGGGTAGCACAAATATTGCACTGACCACTGAGCTACATTTCTTATAAACATAATTCACTCAGAATTGTTACCAGGTCATGCATCTTTTGATGTTGATTCAAGGTTTTTTCCTCTTTTTTTTCCAAGCTTGGTTTTAATCTGGTTTGTCTCAGACCTGAAGCTGTCACACCCTGTAGCACTAAAACCTAAAAAGAAATTGGAAAAGGATTTGGAAATGACAGAAGTGCCCTGGTTGCAATGCCACTTAGGAGAGGTCTCCCAGCACATTCCCATGCTACAGTTGATGCCTGGGAGGGAGCATGGCCAAGGACCTCACATGGGGCATTCAAGCGTCGGGAGTAAAAGACCAGCTCAACACATGCTTGGCAACTGTTTGCAAAGGCAAGCTCCAGGGCTGTTTGCAAAGCCACAGCTCCAAGTAAAATGGCAGAAAGATAAGGCATGTGCAAAAATATGGGAAATCATTTAATAGTGTATCAGGGAGACTTCCTCCACTCCAAGACTCTTCCTCAGTGTTTCAGCCAATGTTTATTGAAGTACTTTCTAAAACGTTTCCTGATTTCTTCTCTTACCTGAAGCCCATTTCAGGGGCTGGCATTTGCTGATGTTTTTCATGTAAGTGGAGAAGGATAAGAGAAGGCAAGGAGGAAATAAAAATACTAGTGAGAATCTTCAACGAGTTGATAAACTTCAAAGACTCCCCCAAATCAAGAACATCTAATAAAATTGCCGATTTGCCACACAGCCTTTGGTTGTTGAAGATGTAGAGATGCTGTAGAGATGCTCAGGTATCTTCCCTTTCCAGGGAAGATTCAGGTGCCAGAGGTTTTGGGATCATCTTTGTCCTGAAGAGAAAGCCTTATCTATTGCATAATTTGTCTTCTTGTTGTAGCATGAGCTCCCTCTTTTGCCCTTTGGAAGGTAAGTCAGGCAGCTCCAAAGAAAGGGCTTGTGAGATAGTTTCAAGCCTTGCCTCTCTTCCGTTCCTACAGCAAGGCAAACAATTTGGAGACCTCAGGTCAGCAAAGCATCGCGTGTATTGCTGAACTGAGCTCTTTCTGTGTATGGGCTTATGTTCCAGAGAGAAGCAATGAAGTTTTTTATAGCAAGACTATTTGCTATTCAACTCTGAACTGGGCTCTGCTTTCATAGTATGGATTTTTCACCCCATTTTGCAACAGAAATCATATTATTTTGAAACTACCTTAAGTCACCCCAATCTCACAAAATGTTCTTGAAAACACGGGTCACTTGAACTTACCACCTGTGAAATAACAGAGGGAGCATTCTTCCTGGGACATTTCTCTCTGCATGGTTTAGGGACAGCCTCTTCACTATAGGGTGAATTAAGTCCTGTTGTAACACCCCCAAGTCTGATGTTGCTGCCGAGGAGACGCACACTCGTTTCTAATGTGATTCAGCACTAATGTGAGTTGATGGAAAAAATCTCCTGTTGGTTGCAGAAGAGCTGGACACCTCCAAACATCCCTGCACAGAATCCAGACACACCTGTACAAGTGCTGTGGCAGTTGTAACATGAAACAGTTCCTTAAGTGAACTGGTATGTCCACCTGTTCATCCAATTTACAACCACAGGGCTCATCTCCCATATCATTTATATTCCTGCCTCCTATAAACACCAAGCCTGAAAAAAGTTGTAAGACAACCCCAACAAATGTTTAAACAGCAAGTTCAGGTCCATGTTAGATTTCAGATCCAAGTCTCACTGTTCCTGTGCATTTTGGACAAGGAGCATTTGGAGGACAATCATGAACTTGGGACTTTACCAGGCAACTAAGAAACAGTGTTTGCAAAAGCACCTGCAGGTGGGGTTACGTGACTCAGTGCTGCAAACTGGATATTTGAGTTGTGACCTAAAGCTCAGAGCTGTGATTACTCCACCAGGCAGGTCTATACTGCACAACAGTCCTAAGAGGGGTCCTGGAAGCAGTACAGCTGCATTGTATACTAATCCAGCAAGGAGCCATTCTGGTGCAGTTATGATTCCTAACCCTGAAGCTTGATTTTTTGAGAGCTTCCAGGAGGAATTGTGACCATAACGTAGTGTAGAGGTGCCTATTTCAGTAGCCTATGCCTAACTGATTTCAGTGCCCAAAATTCATGGAGTAATGATGAAGTTTCAGGAAAATGATGCACAGAAATATTTGTCATCTAGCACGGAGGGGATGTCTCAGGGCTGAATACAGCTCCTGTGAATGTTCCTCTGCTCTGGGAAGGGCCAAACTGAGGTGAGCCCATCCAAGCACTGTGCACGCGTCCTGGGCGTCTGCTCACTTGTCACTGGAAGTGCCTGGCATGTCCACGTGGGCACAGCAGGGCCATCTGGGCATCTCCTCTGTAGGCACCGTCACAGTCCAAAACCCAATCAAACCCAAGCTCTGCCTCCATCCAAGGCTTTTAGCAGTTCTGTTATAACAGTGGTGGTGAGGGGGAAGAAATTTAAAGCTTTGTTTTTATCTCCCTCACTCTTTGTTTCTTTTTTTCTTTCCTTTTGTTTTCCAAGCAGGCAAACATCTGCAGAGCACTTTCAGATAACCATAGCAATGACGAGGACAGTTGGCTCCCTCGGTGCTCCTCAGCTGCGCCGCGTTTCACTGGTGCAGTGCTCGGGGCTGCATCCAAGTGGCCCAACAAGGAGGGACCTCTTCACATCGAGACCTTGCCCCAGGGTCAGAGATAGAGCATACAAGAGCTTTATTGGAGCAGGACAGGGGGAATGCAGTTATCAGGGGATTTTCAATGGAAATAACAGGTGTTTCTTCCCTGCCTCCTCCCTGCGAGAGGCCCCTCTATGTTCTGTTACAGTTTGTTTTTCTGGCAACCAGCGTGCTCTATTTTTCTTGCCTGTGTTTTTATGAGTTATGTTTGGTTTCTGCTAAAACAACAGAAAACAGAACAGGGCTGGGTTTTTTTTTTTTTGAGTGAGTGCTAGTATTTTTTTTCTTTTCCTTTTAGGAACTATGCAAAGGGTCATTTGGAAGCCCTGATTCCAGTAAAACTTTTCAGAAGGATTGATGGAGGTTTCAGATCCCTGAAGGTCACAGGTCAAATGGTTTAGCCCCCCAGACAGGCGAGAAGATGAGATTAGCAGCCACGCAGCCACAGCTAAGTCGTGATAGAAGACGCTGAGCTCCACGGGACACGGGCAGCAGTGGGAGAAGGACAAGCTCTTAGCAGCAGGCTTGCATCCATTAAAAATGTCTCACTGAAAAGCCACTCTTCCACCCCATTTCAGCAGTGGAACTGCAGTGCAGCTGGTCAGAAATGAGGACATGGAAAGAAGCAGCCACTTGTTAACACAAGAGCAGGAGAAAAAATATCCTGGTTTTTAAGAGGAAGAAAAATTTTCAATTGGTGGAGCTCTCATTTTTTAAAAAATATCCAATCTTGTGTTTAAAAGCAGAATGGCTATTCAGAGCCATAGATCAAGCAGGGAGTAAGAATAAGTGTTTAATAAACCTCTAGAGAAGTCGCTTTGAAAGATTTCTCTTCTTTACCCTGAACACAAGGACTCAGTACTGATAATATGGATTCTCTACACACCTCCATCTAACCAGCTAAAGATTTTGACTGTGTTTCAAAGGAAAATTTCAGAGGTATATGGTCTACATAAAGCATAAGCATGAGTTGTTCTTTCAGCTGGTCTTGGCATCTGTCAGAAACCTCAGCTGTACCAGGGTAGAGCCTCCACCCGTTTTCATAGTTCTCCCTACCAAGAACCTTATTCACAACCACTACTGTCATCATCATTCTATGCAGCTTCCCAGGATCAAAAATTTGCTGTTGTGAATACAGAAGCATTTTGCTTTTTCTCAATGAAGACAGGGATAAAGATTTTTTTAAAAAAAACACGCTAGTACTATTGCCTGAGACATGCATGTAAGACCTCTGCATCTTCTAACATTTCCTATTGCTCCCTTGATCCGTTGCTGTCAGGAGGAGAGGACCCCAGGCTCGCCAGCAGGGCTCAGGACACAGCTCATGTTGCATGTGTTCAATATTCACAGGAGCAATTGCCACGACAGCATTTCACCAGCCTGTGAGCCCTGTGAAGATGGGAGGCCACAAGCACCCCTAACTTTCATGAGTAACCCTACCTGCAAGACAGCTTTCAGGGGGAGGAGGGCAGTGGAAAGTCTGGAAACAGAATATGGGAAGGAAAAATGCAAAGCCTCCATGTTATGTGAGATCGTTTAGGGGAACCACATATCTCTGTAAGCAGACCCAACAGTGCTTATTTGCATGAACAGGCATCTTTTCTCTGCCTTTACAAAGAGTTTGAAAAGGATTAATAGACTGCAGAATGGACAAACCCTCTTCCTGTGGTCCCCGAGACTGAAGAAAATATGTTAGACACCAGCCCAGCTGAGAAATGTGTTTGCGTGGTGACCACAGCATTTCCATAAGCTGGGAGGTATTGTATGGGGTTGGTTCCTCAAAGGAAGAAAAAGAGTCTAGGCTGCTTTTCTTCTCTACAGAAAAAGTGATTTATTTAGAGCCAAAAACCGTGAAGGATTATCTTTTGAACCTGCCAAACAAGCTACAGACATCCTGAAGAGTCGATTTTTTTATTTGCATTGTATTATTTTTAAAAGAATGAAAGAAGCTTTGGAAGAAAGATGGAAACTGCCTTTCCCTTGACATATTTATTCCTCATATTAAGTGTGTGCAATTTTATGCTATATACACACTACTGTGTATAACAGAGGTGTCAGCTGTAGGACATTACAACATCCGGGGTGTAATTTCTCTCTCTCCCTACATCTTCACTCTCAAACGTATGTGGTTCGAAGTATTCATTGCTATTGCTGGACCTTGGTAGGACTCCAGCATTTCAGAGGTCACTGGGTTCTGGAGTGGCCAATTTGATAATAGCTGCTTTTGCTGTGTTTACCCAGGTATTATTCAGCTTTGTACCACTAAGACAAGCTGGTATGTGCTGGTCCTGTTCCACATATTGTTTATTCTCTGGTGTTTTGACCTTAGAGTTCATCTATGAAACATATCCAACCTGGACTTCTAGAAGCTGCTGTGAGACTGTAGGGATAGGATAGGATAGGATAGGATAGGATAGGATAGGATAGGATAGGATAGGATAGGATAGGATAGGATAGGATAGGATAGGATAGGATAGGACAGGACAGGACAGGACAGGACAGGACAGGACAGGACAGGATAGGATAGGATAGGATAGGATAGGATAGGATAGGATAGGATAGGATAGGATAGGATAGGATAGGATAGGATAGGATAGGATGGGATAGGAACTGGTGCTGGGGAACACCAGTTAGCGCAAAATGAGTTTGGCATTTCCATTCAACTTGGCATTTGCAAACTCATTTGCTCAGTCTTTAAAACTTACAGTGTGAAGCTCGATAGCTTGGGCACACCTGTTTTGAATCCTGCTGAATGTAATATTGGGATATCTCAGGAGGGTTCTTCTTTTTAAAAATCACAGATTTTACCCCAAGAGTAATAACTGCCCTTTGATGTGCCAGCCAAGTCCAAGGAAAATCAAAACAGCACAACATAGCAGGTAACAGCTGAAGCCCAGCCCAGCTGTCTTCTTAGTGGTGTGACTCTATGAAAGACTGTCTTAGTGGGTGATGCTCCACCAGCCCAACCTGCAACTGTGAAAATGTCTGCTCCACAAAGACCTCCGAGGACTGAATCCAGTCACTTGCTAACAGACATTTTACAAACCCAATTTTCAGAGGACGGCTATTCAAAGCTTTCTGAAAACCAAAACCTTTAGAAGTTTCTCTAGCTGGACACCCAATAGCTAAGGCATCCCAAATCCCTAGCTATTTCTGAACATCTTGGCACATAGTGCTGAGCATAGGAAATGGGTGAGATTAATGACTTCAGCTCACACATCGAGCAGGATATGAAGAGCTACATGTGCTGCGTGCATAATACAACCCTTTTGCCAGTGTCAATCACATTTTAAAGCACAAAAAAAAGACATTGTACCCACTTGGAAAGCAAATATTTTGTTTCTCTGGATCAAAACTTAAGGGAAAGATTCTCTTTCTTCCTGTCCTGCAATCACATCAGCTGGTGAATACTGTTATCTAATACTAAAATCAAATTAAATAAAACAGCAAATATCAAGCTAAAAATTCAGAAAGAACTGCTTCCTTTCATTGAACTTCTTATGTTTTTGTTGCCTGAGAGAAGATTGAGGTTTTCCAAAGGTGTATTCAAGGATCTCGCCCAAACATGCTCTGCTGCACTGGACGTTTCTTATCAGCCTTGGACTGCGAAAGCCCCGATAGGAAAGGTGCCATTTATTCACAGGGCTGCTGGTGGGAATCTGAGACATATCACGAGCGTGTTATCGCATGCTTTGTATTGTCTGCTCCAGCCTGAGAAAGAAACACTCTAATCAGCCCAACAGTTTCACCTCCTGGAAATCACCAGCTCATTTCTCTGCCTTTTGCCTTGCCTTGATTAAACACCTTCCTGTTGAAACAGTAACTAGACAACCACAATAGAAGCAAAAAAAAGACTTTGAAACTCAGTATCAACTTCCCAGATTCCTGTTCTCTTTCACTTGAGAGCAGAGCTATTTAGAATCCATGGGCAGGGAATAGGTGGGGAAGGACTGGGAGACAAAATTTTGCTGCTAGGTTTAGTGACAATCAGCTCCTAGTGCTGTCCTGTACCTACATAGAGGTGGCTTGGACGTGATTCCTGAGGGTTTGAGTACCTCTGCCATGCATGACCACGAGGAAAGAATTGGCCTCTGCAGAAGATCTGCTGCCACTGAGCTCAGGGAGGCTTCTTCTGGGAGCAAAGTCATACACACTTGAAATAGCAAGGCCAGAAGTTTTAAATTTGATACCACCTAAAAATCCTAGGAAATTTACAGTTCACTAATTGAAAACAAGATGTGTCTCTGAATTTTTTTCCAGCAGAACCTTTTTACATTTTTCTGTGGGAAAGGTTTTTCCCTTGTAGCACCCACATTACCCATTTGGATCTGCTCATTCTGATAAATTCCAGCTTTCCAAATACTTTTAACTGTATTTCCCAAGCAGGTAATAAGATATTTTTGTTGTGCCCTTTTACATCAGCTAAAGTGTAAAAGGATATTTTCTAATAGGAAGGAGAGCTCAATCATTAAAAATGTACACACAAAAGCCACTAAGGCGGTACACATGCAAGAGTAATGTTTATCTAATCATACCAATATCAGCTTAGTGTGACATTGCCTCCCAGAAAGGGACAAGAAAATTACACTAATGTTAACATTGGAATAAGACAAAGGGGTTTTTTTTTAATGTAATTGTATCCATTCAATTAGCTTCTAGCATTTATGCTTCTAGGCTGCCCTCTTCTATATCTGTCCTTTCCTTAAAGTCAGATCGGAACTTTTCACCTCACTAAATTTAGTGGAGAAAACCCCAAACTGTTCTTTTTATCTAAACTGATGTGTGTGTAAGTGTCAGGCTGCTTCTGTGAATATCCAAGAAGGAAGAATGTTGTTCTTTACTTTCTGTCTATATTGGAAATTAAACATTCTGTGGATACCAAAATATTCCCTGTTTTACAATGCTTATCCTTAGAAAGGAAAGGAACAAGACAATCCAGAAGTTTTTTTTAATTTCAGAAAACACATGGAACAATTCTAACTGCACAGGGAGAATACTTAAACTTCTCTTGCATATGTCTATAGTAATAACCAAGTTGAATGCCTTTTCTCCTTCCAGGGCAAATATTACATGAGTCTCTTCTCAGCTGCAGTTCTCTGTCAGAGTCCTTTAGTGTAGAGGGTTGGGGGGACCTTATTGGGCTTGCAAGGCAGCGATATACAGAGAAAAGTTTGGGTACAGAAAAGGTCCCTTGGAAACCGAATGGCACTGCTGGCAGCCTTCCCCAGACATGGTTCAGTTCAAGGAGAGCTTTAAAGTGTTCTAGTAAGGAGTGACCCCAAACTGGGTCCTGGCAGACAGAGTTCATCTCAGCTGTGGTTTGGATCACTGTTTTGATAGGTGCTCGTGTTTATTAAACCCTTATTCTTGACTGTTTAAGATTTTCACCATGGTTATAATAGCACTGACCCTGGTAGCCTTTAAATTATATTATAGGATGAATATATTTAGTTTGTGCATCACCATATAGGGAAAAATATTAAAATGAAAAGTCAAAATGGCCTATTGCTCTGCTCAATGCTTCACACAATGTTGAAAAATAGCAAATAACAAACTGAAATTTCTTGGTTAAAAACTTATTAGCAGGCACATTAAATCCTTACAAAATTCACCTTATACAATAACTCAGCTGAAACTACTCATAAAATTCCACTCACATTTTGTTTTGCCTAGCAGGACAACCAGCTGGATGCAGAGCAGGAAGACAGAGCTGACTGACACACACACCCACATACACCCAAATATCCAGAGAAGATTTAAGAGTCATCCTCTGCTGCAGCTGTTTTTGTAATTTAGACCCAATGTTCACACTCATTGCACGTAGTCATATTAGTCAGGCTTAGAGTCACAAGGAGGACCTAAGGACTGGTTCAAATCTAAGCCTTCTTCATCCATCTTAGTCATTTTACAGGCTTATAGCAGGAGTTAGTCCTTACAAGCAAACACACAAGCCTTTCCTCGGTCAAACTAGAGCTTTAATTTATTGCAATTCAGCCACTTTGGAGAAGATGACAGCGTGATGACAGCAAGCCTGTACCATCAGTCCTTCTGAAAGCACCATGAAGATAAGTTCTTTGATGTTTCATGAAATTCAAATCTTTTAAAGAGCACATTGGAGTAGTATTAGAAAAGGGGATGAAAGTGTAGTCCTGTAAGAATGACACAACCCACCAAACTCATGGGACTTTGTTATCTGCCTGTCTTCAGGCCTCCAATACTAACATATTGCACTGGATATTTTGCTATAGTGCAGCAAACCTGCTCTCACCAGTGATTAGGGATGAGTCATTACTAGAGAGTTTGCTTTGGTGTAGCCACCCAGCTTTCCCTGTCGAAGAATACACAAGGTGGCTGTAGCTGAGCATATACATTGTAAATCTGGCCCTGACTCAGACAATAGGTGGTGTGTGAGGCTGGGTCTTATTTCTTTTTTGAATCACATCTACAAAAGGTTGCATTATTGTTGCATATTCCAATTACTTCTGCAGTTGTTCTAAGTACTACTGGCCTATAGTCAATATGTACTGATTCACTGCAACATCTCCTCTTCCTTCTCTAAAAAGGGGTGTTGTTCAAAGGCCAAAGTTACGTGGCTGGATGTCCAAAAGCCACTTACACATTGGATGCCTTTGGTCCTTCTGATACCCTGATGAACTGTTGAAACACCAACCTGCAAGTCTGGCAAACTGATTTCTCAAGAAAGATCTTGCTTTTAATGTAGCAAAATTCACCAATCCTGTGAAATGCAGGAAAAGGTCAGTGCATGGACTCTGAAGGCAGCTCCTCCATCCCCATCCCCACCACAGATCTGTCTCTCTTCCCTTATTCATTGACTACAGAAAGAGAAGAGGGGTCTGAATCCCTAATTTAACATACCAGCATTAGCTGACCATGTTTTCAGAGAGAATGGGGCATGTCATGATCTTGCAAGATGTGTACACCACGCTGCCAAGAAAAATCCTCATCAAAGACAGTATTGCATCCTGCTGTTTTCACAGCTGTCAATTTTTTCTTCCTAAAATGGAAGCAAACCTTTGCAGACAAACTCAGCCCTGGTGTAAGTACACTGAAGCCAAGATCAGTGTCAATAAATCAGTGCCTTCATCAGGAAAGCAATTGCATAGTTGTTTCTATCTGCTATTATCTGTAAGTTTAATTGGAGTACAAAAAAGTAAGTAAATTTTTAATGACAGCTGCATTCCCCATCCCAGCCTGTTGTATGACCTTCAGATATTGAAAACAAATGAATAATTGAATACAAAGCTTCGATCATGCAACTTTTAGGTGTTTTTGAAGCTTGCCTAAGAGACCTCAAAAGACTCCTACCGGAAAGAAAATACTTCAATCAATTCTAATTTTAACCATTTCTACTTTAAAAATAATTAAAATCTATTTCTGTACTTCTCTAATATGGCAAAAAAAAATCTACATAGAAGTTAAATTCTGCTGGGGTTTATGTGGCTTAAGTCAAATAAATTACTGCAGATTTACACAATCCAGTGTCTTTGTTGGGGCACTTCAGCGTTCGCACTCATAAAATCAGTCCAAACTTCGTATAGAAACACTGGGTTTTCTTGCAGAATGAGGAGAAATTTATTTTTCTATTGATAAATTAAACAGACAGGGTCAGAGGTTCTGAACCAGCCACTGAACTGTTCTAGCCAATATTCGTTTTACTTCTCCCAGGACGACTGAGCTGCCCTAGGAATGAAGCCACAGCAGGGTCTGAGGGGCCACCCAGGGAGAAACCCACAGATGTGGTGACAGCCAGGAGACACCTCACCCATTCCTGATCACTGTACCTGAACAGCAAACTCACACCCAGCTCAGGGCTGTTCGTCACTGAAAAAGACAGGCAGTGTTGGCATAAAATACAGCAGAAATATCAGGCTTGCCTCAAATGACCACGTTGAGTGACAAGGGGGTGGGGAAGAACATCAGCCCAGCAGCAAGACCTGTCTTCCATTGCATGCCAAGCCATTACCCCCAGCAAAGGGTTACCTTGCCTCACTGCCGTACAAACTCTGTGGCCATGGATCTCCCCAAATTCTTTTTGTTCAGGGATATAGAGTGGAGGATCATGCCCCTGAGCACCCTTGCTGGAAAAGAGCCACGCAAGCATGACAATTTACTTTCTCTCTGCATCCAAAACACCCCCCCACCTACACAGAAACTCTCCTTTGCTTTTTGCTTCGGCTTTGGCTCTTACTCGAGCGCAAAGGGTGGTGGGTGGTGGGGGCACTGACTCTGCACCCAGCTGCTGCCCAGCTGCTGCCCAAGAGGTTACAGCACATTTTCCAGTGATGGGGCTGAGCCAGTATGAAATGCTGCAGGTTGCAGCCAGGCCTGGGGCACTCACCAGTGTTTTAGAAGAAGCCCCTGAGATTCCTTTAGTTGGAAGAAAAAACATTCTCTGAATTTCCTGCTTGGGTTTTTGCTTTGTCTTAAAGGCAAATATCAGGGGGGCAAGAAGGGAGGGGTTGCCTATCTGTGCTGCTGCATGGGAAAGGAGTTACTCCTGGCATTGCAAATTATTACCCGTGCATGAAGTAAACAGTCACAGGGAAATGCTACCTTCAGCAAAACCTGCACCTGCTTGGGGGTGACAGATGAGCACCCGGGAGAGTGGGCTGTTGGCAGCAGCATTTCTTACAAGTGCTGATAAACCTCAGTAGCCAGGTGGTGTCTGTGTGCTCGATTCAGGCCCTACTGTTGGTCTGAAAGCCCTCCTAGAAAAATGATAACTGATTGCATCCTGCTGATCAAATCTCCGTCACTGTTGCTGAACTGGAAGTTGCCCTGAGTAAAGCCCAACTGCAAAGGCACTTTTGGAAAAGCTAAATTTTTGTTTTCACTTTTTGTCTTTTAACTCTGAAGATTTAGGAGGAAACAATGCACACAATAATGGAAAATAGTTAATTTATATGTAGTCCATTTTATGTTTGCTATCAGGTAAAAATTCTATGTCAGGGAGGAAATCATTCTTCAGGACAAAATAATGAGTAACTATTTATTTCCCAGTGTGTCAGAAGACACTTCAAAAGTTTGAGGAAGATTGGTACACTTTTACTAGAGATGGTCTGATGTAATTGTTTGCTCTCACTTTATGTCAGCAAGTGGAAATTCACTATTGAATTAATCATTGTCCTTGGCAAAGCAGTATGAGTTATTTGCTGGAAAAAAGTATAAAAATGATAGGGTTTATTTTCTTTGAACTTTAGTAGATTTTAAACTGAATATTAAAGGAAGTAAACAACTGGCATTCCAGTTATTGGAATGCAATGTAGTCTCATTTTTACCTACCTGGAGCTCTTTTGGAAAGAAAATCTTCTTTGCACAATTAGCTAACTCCAGCAGCATTTCTCAAAAAAGGAGAATGCCACATGCATGATGTGAGTGATCAACAGCTTTTGAAACTGAGTACTATATCCATAAAACATCTTTGCAAACCTCAGACTGAAACCATATTCATATGCCTTGACCCCAGCTGGAGTGAGGCATCCAGCCCAGATTTCTCCCCATAGCCTGGTTTTCATTTTGAATGTACAGTTTACCTTTAAGTAATTAATCTTTTAAATATGAATTGCTTTTCTCAGATGCTTGGCTATGACAAAAGGCTCCAGACACTGCCAGGAATGAGATTACAATGAATATTGGTATTTGTCATGATTTGTCTGCCTCTTTGCCATTTTATTTTATGTTTGAAACTGGACTAATCTAAGCACCCATAGCTGGTACATTCACAGGCTCACCAAGGGGAAAAAGAGCAACCTTTATTTCAAAAGTGCCTGGTTGCACACCCAGCCCATAGCTATGGGAGTAGTCATTTCCATCTGTTCAGTGGGAAATGACTCTCTCCTTTGTCAGGTTTTGAGGAAACTTGGAATTCCTGATGTTGAGCACTGCCACAGTTTTGAGATTACAGCCTGGTTTCGGTAAAGTGTTGCAAACCCACACATTGCAATTAGAGCTCAGGTGATGGGCAGCTGCCAGCACTGCTCTGAATTGAGCAGGAATTGCAGCACCATCTCCCAGGGCAACCCTGCTTGTCATCCCTGCGCTTGGGGGATGCTGACACGTCCAAGCCCAAGTGGCACCTGGTGTCTGGATCGGACACAATGTCACAGCCTCTGGGGCAGGAAGCCTCTGAGCTACAGCTGGCTGAAGGCTGGTGAGGCCAAAACTGGGGATCATCCTCACTCATCACATCCCTACACCCCTCCTGTGCCCCCGAGGTGGATCCTAACCTGCAGTGGCTCCAACTTCCACAACCCATCACTCTCACCAACTGCACCCAATATGTTCAGGAAAATCCAGAAAAGGGCAAGTCAAAGCAACCTAAGTCTTTTGCCTTCAATAAAAATTTCCCAGGCCTTGTTGACAAAGACAACAGTTGGATTTTTGGAAAGCAGATGTGTAAAACCCTACCCAATGCTCCTCCTCCCGGTCCGCCTGCTGGCTCTCATGTGAGTTTGGGCGGTCTTGTTTGTACACATTTGGTCTGCTACGCGTTCGCTGAGATTTCTCTTGATTGAATAAAGCATTAATAAGATAATCAAAACAAATGCCACTCTTTGGCTCTCCCTTAAGCATGTCTGGAGCTACGTAAATTTTTCTGTATGATTGCTGGAAAACAGGAATGGTGTAAAACTGTAAACATGGTGCCATATGGCTTACACACAGTTTCACGATCAATCAGCTTCAAATTAAAAGCAGGAATTATTATTGAAGTTGAAATGAAGTACAGATAGCAAACGTGAGTACTTACAGCTTCTGGGACACGCTTCAGCAAGGAAATGATGCAAAGAGCTATAATTGGTCTCTTTCAAAGGAGCTTTTAATAAGAGCTCAAAATATTTTTAGAAGCAAAGAGTCTATAGCTTATCCCCAAAGAATAGGAAGAGGCAGAGCTGAGGGGGTGCACATTTCGGGCTGGCTTTCCCTACCTGAGCTATTTTTCTGGTGCTGCCTCCGTTTCTTAAATCTCTGTGATGGGCTAACACTCCCTGTGGCTTCGGGGCAGGACCAAAGCAAGGCACTGGCAGGCAGTGATAGACCCTGCACGCCACTGCAGAAGTTAAAGCATGATTCACTTTTGAGGATTTAAAGGAGTCTGTGGCACATTGAACCTAACCCTGGTCATAAAACTTCTCCAGCTCATGGACACTCTATGCCAGCATGACAGAGTTGCCACAACAACCCCTATATTGCATTCCTGGTCCTGACTATTTCAGCAAAGAACATTGCTCCCATTGTGATCCCCGCCTTGCATTGTATTTGCACGATGATTGCATTAGAGATTTTCCAGGAAATCTCCTTTCCAGCAGATTAACAGGTCCCTCTCCCCACCCTGCCACCCCACCCCGTGGTTCCAGGCAGAAAGACCACTCTGTATCCCACAAATCCTGGCGTGGTTCGGGGGTGGGAGGGTTGGAGGGTGAGGGCTGGTGCTGGTGCTAATTTAATCCTCTTTTCCCGTTGCACCAGAGCTCACAATACACTGAAGGCTGCAACATCCCCAGATGTCCATTCTCATTTATTTTATTAAAATTTGAGGTTTTTTCCTTGGCAAACCAAAATATCTACTGGTGTCTTTGGTCAGTGCCTTAGAAAACAGGTCTCATTTGCAAAGCAAGTGAAGCAGAGAAAGCCTCCCACACTGAGATGTGGGGCTCAGTGGATACAGGGATGTTTTTCAAGCCTTGAGGGTTTGAAGATTTTTCCCAGTATCTCAGATTGGACTAAATGAATTGAGACAAAATAAGGATCAAAATTATGCCAAGAAAATGAACTTTTTCACAGAGGTCTCTTAAAAGGAAGGTTTTGCCCACAGAAGCAGAATCAGGCTCTTGTCTTGGCTCTCACTGGTGCAAAAATAGGGAGAAATACATAATGGCATTTTGACTTAATACGGAGCTTTGGAATTTTATCCTCTCACATTTAAACATCGTAGCTTGGAGGTAACTTGATTGGCTTTGCTGGTTTCTTTTAGCCTCATTAATCTCTGTTGCAAAAATGACAGTGTTGTGTAACCAAGGCCCTCATCAGGAGAGCACTCAGCCCTACTGCCAGCCTTAAGGTGGGGGAACGCTCCCACTGAACCAGCAAGAACATCCTGCAGGCAGCAAAGCTCCTCACAAGACCGAGCATTTGGCTGAGACTGTGCCTGAATAACTGGAGCTGCGGGGGAAAGCAAGCTGCCCTCAGCCACCGGTGTCCTGGGCCACAGTGTTTGCTCAGACAATTTACCATTGTGATCTGAGGGAGCAACTAAGCAAATGAGACTACAATGCTAGTTATGGTTGGAGTAACCTGGGACTCACTGCTGCTCTCACCAGACTATTTGTTTAACTATGAAAATATTCTCATTAATAAATGAGATATGAGAAGCAAAAGTTCCTGCCCCGCTCAGCACCTTTTGTGTCCTTATATCACTGGTCTGTATATCACACAGGCACTTTCTCAAAAGCATCACAAGTTTCCCTGAAAGCCTCCCACCCTCTTTTTTCTCCTCACCTGCAGCAACCCCAGAGGACTTGATCCTTCTCATTTTTGGCTTGTTTATGTCCATTTGCTCTGTTACCAAAACTCATATTGGGGCGGGGCGAGAGGCTTTTATTTTCTAAAGAAATATGAAGTTAACTCTGAGCATCACATCCCTTCATTTGAGCCATGTTTTCACAGGAACACCACAGACCCCTTGCATGTCAAGAAAATGCTTGTCTGACTTTTAAAGTCCTATTTCAACAAATCTTTCAATTGTTCCATCAAACTGGAGGGAGGAAGAAAAGGTAAAGCAAACAGAGCACACTTTTGCCCTTTTGTCTTTAAAAGAGAAATCCACCCCGCACACCCAACCTTGATTCAGGCAAAATGCCAATTTGGGAGTTCAGTGAATTGTCACCTTTTTAGCAGAACTGAAGAACCTTTTCCTGCTGTTCCTGTCACTCTGGTTCCTCCAGGGCCAGACCCAGACAAG
The DNA here is from genome assembly GCA_033558185.1 of Dromococcyx pavoninus. Lineage (NCBI taxonomy): Eukaryota > Metazoa > Chordata > Aves > Cuculiformes > Neomorphidae > Dromococcyx > Dromococcyx pavoninus. The sequence continues at coordinate 3,381,603 of JAUMJL010000003.1, read as the reverse complement.
TATCTCCAGTGCGAGAGAGCCACAAGGGCAGGGGCCCTCAAACAGTTTCCCAAAGTGGGGATGAAGCCACCAAGGGATCACAGCTTCTCCTCACTCCCCGTCTGCATCAGACATGGCTTGGGACTGGGAAGGAGGCAGGGAAAGGAGATTGTTTTATAAGGAATAAATTAATAAATAAGGAACAAAACCAACCTTGTCAAGGCCACAAGGCAAAAAAACCCGGAGCAAGCTGGAGCGTTATGAAATCTGAACAGAATATAGGAGCGTTTCCTTCACTATTTGTGTTACAACCAGCACTCAAAAATGTTCACACCTGTGGTGGGAAACTTGCCTAAAATAAGTCCAGCCAAGTATGTGAAACAAACACATTTTCAAACTTTTCTAACCCCAAGGCATTTTCACAAGGTTTGCCAAGGCTCCAAGTCAAAGCACAGAGAGGAGAACAAACAAAACAAGCCAAGCCCAGTTTGCCTGCCTCATGCAAAGCCAGAAGCCATTCCATCAGAATGACCACAGCCAGGATGGGGAGCCAGGTCAGGCTGGGGACAGGTTTCCTAAAGAAAAGGCTCCTTCAGCATCCCAGTCCCACCTCCCACTGTGAGCAGCATAGGGAAGCACGTTATCAGCTCAGCATCTCCAGGAGGAAGAGAAGAGTGCCCTGATATCAACTGTCTCTGGAGCTAAGCAGGACTAGATAATGACATTGCACAACTTTGCCCTAAAATGTAAAAACGGGCTCGAAACGATGAGCTGTGAGCAAAATGAGTGAGCTGCTTTCAGGGAGGTAATCTGCTTGCTTTCTCAGGGAGGTTTGACAGTAGCTTAGTAACTCCATGTCACCAAAATATTGATAGGGTTTCCAACCTGGCAGAGCCCGTGTACTGCATGGAGACCAACTGTATCAACAAACAAAGCAGCCCCTTTGTGCTGCTCTATGTTTAGTTAAGTGCATCTTCCTGAGAGAAATAGAAAGGTAATTCCTCAGCTATTTATAGAGCAATTTACAGCACGAGTCGCCACAAAGAGCCCGCCTTGCCCTTGCTGTGTCCCACAGATGCTGGGGCTGTGTTTTTGCAGTCCACCTTGCTTAGTGTGCACGGGTTGCTTCCGCCAAGCGGCAGCCGGACACCTGAGCAGGCACAGACAATTAGCAGTGTCCCTCATCAGATGGCTGGACTTTCTGTGTGGTCCTGCTCTTGAAAGCATGGAGACTCAAGCCCAGTTCCATGCAGTGCGTAGGAAATGCTCCTAGGTGGTTTGTTGAGAAGACAAATCTCCCCACCAGCCATCCCGTGAGGAGCTGGACTGCACCGAAACAGCCGCTCTGTGGGTTTTCTCCCTTACCAGGGAAAGGCACAGAGAAGGGGAGATGGCCCTCCACACCGTCACTCATCCTGCCTGATGAGGGGTCAGACATCTAAGCTGATTTGATCCCTGAACAAATGCTCCCTGTGGAGGACCACAGAGCACCCTGTGCCAGGCAAGCCAGCACCTCCAAAAAATAAAATCAAGGTCCACAGCCATCCCTGTGATGCATCGATGAGTAGCAGAGCCATCAGAGCTCAGTGCAGGTGTCTGTACACCTGGCAGGGAGGCTTTGGGTTTGGATCTGTCCTGCTGAGAGGTGCAATATCACCAAGAGACTCATGGTGATGGCCACTCATGGTGGAGATAAATCAGACAGTCACATTGGCCACATTCCCCCAACAGATGACACCAGGGTGAGAAAAGAATATTGTTCTTGCTGAATTTGGGCTTCTTTTGAACACAGGACACCAGATTCCCTACATAAAATCAATGCTTAAGTTACAACCTTTGGATTGGAGGATGCAGAACTGGAAAAGACCTCTGAATCCAGTCTCCTGCAATCACAAAAGAGCTCATAAAATCTCTTTTAAAAGGCAAAATCCTCCTATTGGAAAACCGGGGGGGAGGTGTTTAGCTATCATTATTCATTACAGGCTTGTAGGAGAGGAAGGTTTCTGAAAGCAGGTCTCAGCCCAACATCATCCTCCTTCCCTGGCAGGCCCTAGGCATCTCTGATGAGGGTGGGGAAAGATGGATGCAGTCAAGGTCATCGGGAGCCTTCTTCTTGGAAAAACTTTTTTTTTGAAATTTGGGGGTTTCACTGCAATGCTTTTAGAGATAATCAGTTAAGGAGAGAAGAAAATGTTTCAAAAGCTCCAAAGGAAGGTGGGAGAGGCAGATCCTGGGCAGGGGTAAGCCAACAAACAGTTCTTGCTCCTGGGGATGACTTGTGTCAGCCAAAGAACTGTCTCAAGAGCTGAAAATGAACACTGGAGAAGTAAATATCCTCATCTCCTGGTATGGCAGGGAAAAAGCAATAATACATCTCTACACTTCTACTTTCTAGTTATTCTAGTGAGGATTCAAAGCACTTTCTTGATTTAGCCAAATCTTTTAGCATCCAGACCCCATCTTCTCCCTTGAGCATCTGAATTCCTGAAAAGAAAGGCATTTGGAGGCAACACAGGAATTAAAAGCACTTTATAAAAACTCCATTGCAGGGCAGACTTGATCCCACACTAGCCCTGCAGTTTTCCAAGGGAGAAGATGACTGCAATTTGTTGCTGAGCTTCGTCCCACTGGCCTGGCCTTGTCTTGGCTGGCTTTGTGGTTGACACAGTGCTCTCCACTGCTGGTAGCATCTAAAGAAACCTGAGTTTTAGGACACATGGTGCCAATATATATCTGACTCTGCATCTCTATCAATAACAGTGTCCCCAGGGCAGCTCCCCGCACCCAGCATCTGCTCTTTTTCTCTCTCTGCAAAGTGAAATATGTTTGCATGTTTGTGACTGCTGCACCCTCATCAGAGTCTCAACAGCTCTGCTAGTGTCTGGGCTCCTGAGGGAATAAACAGAGAGGGGAGAAAAAGCCAAAACACCAGGAGAAACGAGAGGGGAGACAGCCAAAAAAGACTCCCTCCTGCTTTTTCAGACAAAGCTTGTCTCACAGCCAAAAGTGGCAGAAAATTGCTGCCCTATAAAAGCAAGCAGGGAGCAAGAAAAGCCCCTCACTTTTGGCTGGACACTGAGGTTGGTGTGCCAGGGGAGCAGGGCTGGTTCTGCTAAACCATGCTGCTGGGAACGGGCGCACTAGGCACTGGGTCCTTCTGTGAGTGCATAGTTGGGAGGGTGATTTGCATCCTGTTGTGAATGATGGAAGGGAGGAGCATTGAGCAATACCCAACCCTCCATCTTCTTAAATGCCCCTCCTGTCGTTAAAGCAGAGAGGAAGTTTTATGAACAGTCCTTTTTTAAAAGCTTCTGTCTCCATCTTTTCTGGATTAAACTGTGCCGTCTGTCTCCAATCTAAACGTTAAGTCAAATCGGCTACAATGTGTCTGCAGAATCCCCAAGTGGAGCCTGGGATACTGTCTGGGTTTGAAAATGCGCCGTTTGAAAATCCCACAAGGTTCGAAGCTCTTAAAGCAGAGCCCACCAGAGTTGCTGATAGACATCCTTCTCCTTCCTGTGGGTTTTTGGCTCACTGCTGGACTGGGATGCGGCCGAGCGTTTGACCAGAGTCCAGTATTTTGGAGGAGACAGGGTGGCCAAGCAGAGGAGAAGCACAGCTGCAAGTCAGGAGACTCAGGCTGAGCTACCAGCAACATGACTCTGGAAGTGTTGTGTCCTTTCTCCATTTATTGCTGACAGCATGATAAAGCCTTTTGCAACATCAATCATCTTAAAACAATAAAACCCATAAAACAGAACCAAACATCTCGCTTCAAAACACATCTGCATTAGTGATTTCAGATCTGTATCGGATGTAAGCGTGACTTTATTATGATAAAGTAGGCTCTATCAGTCCAATACTCTTAGCAAAGGCTAATTTAATGGGTTGAAGTTTATTTTCTTGGACTGCCACACACAGACCCCACTGAAGGAAAAGAGAGAGGACTTGATGGGACTCAAGAGCACACAGGCAATTCTTTGCAACTTTAAAACTGGTTTAATGTTTGCATATGTGTAGCATTCCTGGATGTTTTCAATTCTGAGAAGTTGCTCAGAGGGTTGTGCTTTGGATGTCCAGAGGAAAGTTTTATGTGGGTAAATAAAACACAGAGACAACACACCACAACCAGCACAGCAATGCTGTTTTGCAGACTGAACTAGTCAGAGAATCAGAGAATGGTTTGGGTTGGAAGACAACTTAAAGATCATCCAGTCCTAACCTCCCTGCCATGGGCAGGACACCTCCCACTGCATTAGGTTGCTCCAAGCCTCATCCAGCCTGGCCTTGAATACCTCTCTTAGGTAAGACCTAAGTCTTACTTGATCTTGGTGGCTCTTGCCCTTTTTGTACTTGACAACGCACCATCCAAGCCCATAATGAAGTCCATCTCAAATCCAAGAGCCAAATTTTCTGCCAGCTGTTATGAAACAATACCATATCATTTTTTTTCTTCTGCGGTTTTTTCCCTGCTTGGGAATGTAAAAATACTTATACCAGTGACATCCTGGCTTCAATGCTTGCAGGCTACTGCCAGTAAAACTTGATAGACTGACTATCAATGAAAAATGGATACAAAGGGTGTGATTACAGCTTGGGAAAATTCATGTAAAGATCTCAATGAATATTAATGACATTTTTGTGGCATTCAGCTTTGCTAGCATTTTGAACTCCTTCTATCAGTATTGCAGCCAGTTGTGGCTTTGCTCTTCAAATAGGAGTTATCAACTCTTCGTTGCTAAATTAGGACCAGCACATATTTGTTCCAGTTGCTTCACACAGTCTATAAACATCCTAAATGCAACCCTCAATCCAAGATGCACCCTCCAGTCATCCTTGATGGTCTTCATCTCTGCAGTCTCAAAACACAGGGCAAACACCTACCTCTCCAAATAATTTCAGATCCCCTGACTTCTTGTTAAAGTCCAATTGGCAAGTCCAATTGGAGCACTGCCTTTCCCACAGAGATTTTACCTCTGCAGAACCACCTGGTGCAGGGTGGAGAGCCTGAGCTCAGCCACATCCACTGAGTGCTGCTAAAATACACTCCACTACCAATACTGTCTCTCATCTGTAAAGTTTTAACAAAATCTTTGGAAATTTCTACTTTATTCATGGCAGAATTGCTGACTCAGAGAGAGAAAGCCTGTTGGAGGTGAAGAACAGCCACATTTACTTCTATCAGCTTCAGTCATCTGAAATACCAAAGAACCACCTTCATCAAGGCAGAGAGTATTTACTTTCTGCAGTGAATGTGACAATAAAATATGTGTAAGCACACTGTAAAAATGAAATGGTACATCCATCACATCATGGCTACTACACTGCCAGGCACTCGGTTTGTTGGATCCACAAAGCTTTATCAGGAAATATTCTTAAAATGCAGTCAAATTATAATACTGCGAATTGCCAGGTCACATTGCTAAAATGTGTCATTTTCTTGTTAAAATTTGGCTTACAGAAGGTTAATAAACCATTCACTGCTGCAATGAACAATGGTGTCTCTGGACCCCACCATTGCAATGCTCTCCTACCTGGCTGTGAGGACACAGTTTGGGGTTGATCTCAAAGATGATGCTCAGTTATAATTATCACAGCTCTAATGTGGAGCTTTCTGGGGCTCAGATGCACAGAAGCTTTACCATGTTATTTCACAGAGACGAAAAGGCTGGCATCAACCCACCAGGCAGGCTCCCCTTTGCTTGAGGACAAAGCAAAGAGGGAAGAGGCTTCGGAAGCCTCCAAAACCCTCAGTGGTCATCAGTTGGCTCTAAGCTCGACACACCAAAGGAGCCGGTGACCCTTCCTAGGTACAAAGCATCAGCATTGCTCAACTGCACCAGACATTTACATAGTCCAGACATGGTGTGAGGGCAGCAGTGCCAAGCAAAGGATGTCTGGAGGAGCATGGGCTGAACCCAAACACCTGAATGCAGCTGGGAAGCACTGATACTTTCTTGGGTCATAATCTGATCTTTTTTTCCTGTCATCCATTTCTGACATTTTTATTAATCCCTCCCACTTCACCAAGCACTCCAGCTGACCTTAAATTCAGTCCAAAACCCATCGGAGCTTTTTTCCAGTCTCCTTTGTGGGACGTGATAAACTTGTGCTAGTAAAACCGAATGCAAATGGCTTCAGTCTGACCTGATGTAGCTCTTCTGGGATCAGTCTGACTTGGCCAAAGAAAAGACAAATATTCACTCTGCACACAAAACAAGACAAAGCTGCAAAAAGTTGTTCGACAGCTTTTTGTCATACAGAGGCACTTTCAGAGTTGTCAGGACATGAAAGAAAGCACTATGAAATAATATTTGGCTTGAGTATTTTGTCACATGAAGTAAACATCATCTGCTGCCCTGATGGCTTGCTTCGGGTTGGAAAACAACCACCAATGCCAAGGCACCCAGGCAACTTTCTAAAACAGGCTCTTGCCCAAGCCCTGAGAGAGGAGTTTTTCCACTTCTGCGCTGCAGCTGAGCCCCGGCAGTGAATGGACAAATGGACGCAGAGGACGTCTGAGCAACCTCAAATCCCACCAGGCTCAGGCAGATGAGCAGAGCTGCATCCTCCCAGTCCCAAGAAGAGACGCAGACTTCCACAGGCAACCTCTGAGCCTGGGGCCAAGTTGCCAGCTATGGGACAAGCCCAGCCAGTTGCTTAGATGGACCTCATCGACCTACGGCCATGGGAAACATGGTGCTGAGGGTGCAGAGCCACAAGGAAAGACAGAGGAGGTGTGTGGAGATTTTGACTGCAGCAAGGGCCAACTTATTAGTAGAGGAGTGAAATCAGCAAGAGGAGCCACTCCAAAAATTCAACCTGGAAACAAAATTACTTTAAGTGGAAAAAAAATGCAGGGGGAAGAGTCAAAACCAGAAGGTAACATTTTGATTAGAGGAGAAATACAACCTGATGCATCAAGGAGAAATTAATCCCACCCTGGAAAAAAACTCCTCAGGATGAAAAGTGGCTGCAAGAGCAATCCAGGGTGTGTGTGCACCAGAAAATGTATTTGTCCCTCCCTAAGGACAACCCTGTCCCTAGCACACCGAGAGGTGCAGGGGGGCAGAGGTCAACCCCTCGGGCTGGCCCTTTCCTCTCTGCAGCACAAACAGGAGATGTGAGCATCAGGATTGCAAGGCCATCTGTACGGCTACACAGGCAAGCTCTTGAGCAAGCCAGCTCCCAGGCACCGTGCTGAGCACCACAGTTGCCCAAGGAACACAAAAATCATGGCAAACAGCACCTTCTGTTGAGGACGTACAAACAACACCTGGAAAAATCAGTTTTCTTGGAAAAATTCCAGAAAAGTGCTCTTGAAATGAGCACTCCCCACCCCCAGGGAGGTTTTGCACACATAGACTCACTCCTGTATGGAGAAGTTACAGTCTTGGGACATGCACGGTTCCCCCTGGAGATCCCTGCACCCCAGAAAACTCCCATGGCTCTGGGAAGCTGTCAAAGAGTTTGAGCTGAGGCTGAGACAATGAGGTTGGCTTGGGAATTGCTATGATTTTTAGAGTGCTAAATTTGATAAATTACCAAGATTTATTCTGTTTGGTTTTTTAAGGGAAACATTTTATGGAACCCAAAAATATTTTGCTAACAAAAATAAAAAAGCCACTTACAGAAGGCTTTGTGAGCCACCACACAGACAAATGTTACTAAGCACAGTGTTTAAATAGGGATTAGGGACATGGACATCAAATACCAAGACACAACACTACCTCTAGCAGGGGAAGTACCAAAGCCACCAATTGCCATGAATCAGAATGATGCTGAAGGTGGTATTGGAGCACTCTTGCCTTGACCTTAGACTTTTCCTCTTGGCATCTGCCTCATGGTCCCAAACACGAGGCAAGGCTAAACTTTGGGGATGGTCCTAACCTATGTGCAAACACCCATCACATACATTTTGTGGTTGAATTGCAAATATCTCCTGGAGATACCGGGGCTTTTGCCTTTGGATAAAGTACAAAGGCCTAGTGGTGGTTTACAAATAAATGGAAAGATAAACGCATGAAGTTTTTGTAGGAAAAGATGTTCTTGCAAGAAGTGAAGGAAAAGAAAATGTGAGCTAATCAGGGCAAAGGCAGAACAAAGGAGTTCATGGCCAAAAAAACCCTAAATTCATTGCCATAAAAGATAAAAATTGAATGAGTAATGAGAGCACAGCTCTGTCACAGCAGGAGGAAAACTGGATAAAAACGTAGAATACTTTTCAACAAGCAAATCTCTTCTACAGGAGGAAAACAGGGGGAAAACCTAAAGAAATACAATTATCCATCAACTGCTTAGCCAATATTCTCTTGGTGTCCTGTGTAATAAATGCAATTTAACACTTTGGGAATACAAAGGGAGAATTGTGTATGGGACCTGACAAACACGTGAGGGATAGTAGTAATGGAAATTCAAGTCTTCCCAGGCAGGCAGACATGTGCCTGGAAGGGCCACGCTGCTACTAACAGGGAGGGGAGAGAGAAGAAAAACAGAAAGACAAGCAAAGGAAGTAAACAGTAGGGTTGGGAGAACAACAAGAAAATGAATGTCTCAAATTAGGCCTCAGTACTCTCCTTGGTGCCTTTGCACTGGTCCAGAGGGACCTGGGAATTCTGAGCATCTCTCCTAGACATGCTTAAATAGGGCAGGTGGGCATGAAACTGCACTCCAAAGGGGCTGTCCCAGGTGGGGTCAGCCTCTGTCAATGCCCAGCCTGCCCTTACTGCAGACCCCACGCACAGGTGACTTCACATCCGCACTCTTGGACAGTTTTCTTGGAAATGGTGTCATTAAAGGAGATGAGGAGAAGTGAGAGGCTGCTAACCGCAGTGGATTTGGAGCAGATGGGATGCTGGCCAAGCCAAGGCCGGGGCTGTGCGTCATTGTCATCTCCACTAATGCTTCCCCAGATAACAAGAGTGTGGAGCAGTTGCAGCCAGGCTGCCCATGTGGTCCCCAAACCCTTTGGCTGATCAGAGACTCTATACAGCCCAAAAGCAGAGAGAAAGCCGCACGCCTGAAGATACCCTTCCCCATTCACTCATTCTTTTGCACAGCCTACCCTGCATGCTAAATTGTTTCCCCGGATTTATTTTATGTAGCGCTTTTCAACAGTTACAGATGTCAAATGCTTTCTGTGACAAGACACTGTTTTTTCAGTTGCTGTTGCCAAAATTCAGCTATTGGGGCTTAAATTTTCCAAGTGAGCATCTGCTTGAGTCTACATCTTGGGGGGAAAACATCACTTGAAATATGTCTCGTGTTTCGTGGAATGAGCTCATGGAAAACAGGGTTGTTTTGTCTACCTTTAAGGGAAAAAAAATGAGTCCTCACTGTTTCACAGAGAAACACTAATATTTCCATACAATAGAGTGAAATATTCAAGTTTGCCAGGGGAGAGAGGGACTTGCAAGTTCAAAGCCACAAGAAGGAAAGCATCGCTGCCGGGGAGGCTGAGTGGTGGACAGAATGTTTTCTCCATCACTCCAAACAGAGATCAGCCATCAGACAGATCCACTCCCAGGACAAACCCAGCACCCCATCAGGAGCCTGGAACACGTCTCCCCTGGAGCAATCACTAGACCCTTGCTGGATGGAGCAATTGCACGTGTCCACATGCGCATCTATGAGGCTCTCCTGTTGATGACTGGCCTGAGCACAGGCTTTTTCACAAGGCAAATGCAACATGGTCGTGTCTGAAGAGCGCTGCAGAGGTATTTTCAGGCAGGCTAGTTCAAGATGCAGCTGTGATTACAACATTCAGTAACTTGTGGTAGAGACAAGTATCTCATAACTCAAGACCAAAACAGATTTCTAGTGTCTTGACGCAGAGATTAAACAGAAATAAGCACATGAGTATCTGTAAAAGTGACTGCAAAATACCAGAATGGATAAGTGGTTAAGAACAGATAAAAATCAGTTATGTTAGCCTATGAAATACGAAATATGAAATATGTGAAATATGGCCCTCCTGCAATCCATGAGGAGGAAGTTAGAGACCTGCTGAGCCACTTGGACCCTCATAAGTCTATGGGGCCGGGTGGGATCCATCCTAGGGTGTTGAGAGAGCTGGCGGATGAGCTTGCTAAGCCGCTCTCCATCATCTTTCAGCAGTCCTGGCTCACTGGAGAGGTCCCGGAAGACTGGAAGTTGGCCAATGTGACGCCCATCCACAAGAAGAGCCGTAAGGATGATCCAGGTAATTACAGACCTGTCAGCCTGACCTCGGTCCCAGGTAAAATCATGGAGCAGATAATCCTGGGTGAAATCATGCGGCACCTGCAGAACGGTCAAGAGATCAGGCCCAGCCAGCATGGGTTTAGGAGGGGTAGGTCCTGCCTGACCAACCCGATCTCCTTTTATGACCATGTGACTCGCCTGGTGGATGAGAGGAAGGCTGTGGATGTGGTATACCTGGACTTTAGCAAGGCCTTTGACACTGTCCCCCACAGTAGACTCCTAGGGAAGCTGGCAGCCCGTGGCTTAGATGGGAGCACTCTGTGCTGGGTTAGGAATTGGCTGGATGGCCGAGCCCAAAGAGTGGTGGTGAATGGTGTCTCATCCAGCTGGCGGACGGTCACCAGTGGTGTCCCCCAGGGATCGGTGTTGGGTCCGGTCCTGTTTAATATCTTTATTGATGATCTGGATGAGGGGATTGAGTCCATCATCAGCAAGTTTGCAGATGATACCAAGCTGGGAAGAAGGGTTGATCTGTTAGAGGGTAGGATGGCCCTACAGAGGGACAGATTGGAGAGATGGGCTGATTCTAATGGGATGATGTTTAATAAGTCCAAATGTCGGGTACTTCATTTTGGACACAACAATCCCATGCAGAGCTACAGACTGGGGAGTAGTCAGGCAGAAAAGGACCTGGGAGTGCTGGTTGATAGGAAGCTCAACGTGAGCCAGCAGTGTGCCCAGGTGGCCAAGAAGGCCAATGGCATTCTGGCCTGCATCAGGAACAGTGTAGTCAGCAGGACCAGAGAAGTTATTGTCCCCCTGTACTCGGCACTATTCAGGCCTCATCTGGAATCTTGTGTACAGTTCTGGGCCCCCCAGTTTGGGAAAGACGTTAGGATACTGGAATGTGTTCAGAGGAGGGCAACGAAGATGGTGAAGGGGCTGGAGCATAAGCCCTACGAGGAGCGACTGAGGGAGTTGGGGCTGTTTAGACTAAAGAAGAGGAGGCTCAGGGGAGACCTCATTGCTCTCTACAACTACCTAAAAGGAGGTTGTAGTCGGGCAGGGGTTGGTCTCTTCTCTCAGGTGACCAGTGACAGAACTAGAGGGCATGGACTCAAGCTTCATCAGGGAAAGTTTAGGCTTTATGTGAGGAAGAAGTTCTTCACTGAAAGGGTGATCGGCCATTGGAATGCGCTGCCCAGGGAGGTGGTGGAGTCACCGACCCTGGAGGTGTTTAAGGGGAGATTGGATGAGGCACTGTGTGCCATGGTTTAGATGATGGTTGGTGTTAGTGTTGGTGTTAGTGTTGGGTTATAGGTTGGACTTGATGATCTCAGAGGTCCTTTACAACCTTGTGATACTGTGATACTGTGTGAGTGTGGCATATTAGACTTGCCTGGCTTGAAAAATGGTTCCGAGGTAGCTATACCAGTACATGTTGATAAGTCTAATGGATTAGTTAATAATACCTATCGTCCAAAGCACTCCTTAAGAAACGTTGATGTTTCCACCAGGCTCAGTACCTGCCTCCTGAGGTGCACATGTATCAGTAATAAGATCCTACTGCTTTCTAAATGTTTTGAAAATAAGTACACAGATATGGCCCATAAACAAGAACAGCAGCAACAGATACATACTTCTGAGACTTTATAGCCTTTTTGGGAACAGCTATGTGCTCTATAAGGATTCAGCCCTACACGGTCAAGGATCCCAGCACTCACAGCACATGTGGCAGAATTTTGTCCCTTTTGCAGGGCGCAGGGTCCATCACAGCACTGCCCTGGTGACTGTGGCCAGCAGTAGACGCTAACCCCATCCTCCCGCCCTGCTCTGCCCTTCACACACTCCCCGAGCGTTTCCCTTTCCAAGACCAGGATTTTGAGATGTACTTAACAGCAACCCACCATTGTCTGCTTGTACCCGTGTGCTCTTGGAAAGAACATCTCTGTAAGCTACATACTAAAATGAGGATGCCAAGAAAACCAAGAGCCTTTAACTCATTAAGTAACTAAATAAAATAACTTAAAAATGCCTATTAATCTTAATTTGAAAGGAATGTTTCAGGAGAACACTCACCTCTCCTCCCTACACTTTGAAAAACTTCAAATAAAGTCTTCAACACATAACATGTTTATTGATTCAAAATAAAATTGTCTGCATCATTTTGGGGTTGCTCAGGCTTCTATTTTAAAGACGTTTCTGGTTCTGAAATTTCCTTTTAATGCTGGCCTAAAATACACATCAAGCTGAAGGATGACAAAATGAGGATTTTAAAAAAAGTTTAGTAGAAAAACTAAAGATCCAACAAGTTCAGTCTCAGTTCACCAGATCTCCAGACCTTCCAAAACCTCATTTCAAAAATAAATGTGTTCTTTCCTTCAGTGATGGACCTGCCCTTTGCAGCATGGTACATGGAACGTGATGGTAAAAAGACTCAGAGAAGATGCTCGCACACATTGGTGTGGGCATTCTTCAGGTCTATCTCACACTTGCAGGACAACTTTTTCTTGCTGAAGGACACTGGTGGTGCAGGAGAATCCACAGTGGTTTGAAGAGTGACTGCCAGCCTTGACATCCTGCAACAACTTGCCCTAAGTCAGACAGCACTTACCCATAAGCAGAAGCATGTGCTTAAAAACCCTTACATAATTGTGCAAAAACCACAAATGCACATAGGCCTGAGGAGTTTCACTGAACAAATCAGGCATATTCGCACGATTGAACTGCAGATTTTTTCATGAATGTTAAAGAAATGTCAAGAAGTATCTGTTTGATAGGAAAGGGCTGTGTTGCTTGCAGTATCTGTGGCTGCACATTCTGAAAAAACTTTGGAAAGGATTGGGCTGCAGGGAGGACAGGAACGATTCTCCAGGCTCTTTTTAAAGGCTATTTTAAAAATAAGGACCAGCAAGTGGAAAAAATTGGGAACAGCTTTCATAAAAAAAGGTTTTGTTCTATCTGTTCAAGTAAAGATATTTATGGTGTCTGCTGTGTCATTCCAGATTTGTCATGGGCCATTAACTATCCACCTGGATATTGCATCATTTAACTACTGGAATGCGTAAGCATTTCTGCTGCTCGTGAAAGAGCAACTATTAGCTGTGTAGGGTGTAAGTGCTCTGCTATACTTCAACAAATAAATCAGAAAGTGGAACAGATAATATAACTGTGTTCAACTGTTGTGGTTGACTGACAGTTATGTGTATTTATTTTTTTTAACTGATCATGGCAAGAATGTGAGTAGAGGCTGTATATATTATTTCTGGCCTTCTCTTGAGTTTGCTGATTTTCTCCGGGTGTCAGCAGCATTGGAGATCTATCAGAGGGGGTCACTGGAGATCTATCAGAGGGGGTCCCTTCTCAAATCAAATCCAGCATAAACACAGTCAGAAGGCAGATCCTGCAGCCTCATCAGAGGCAGATGTCTGGTATGGGCGAAAGACAAAGCCCATCTCACTTCAAAAATATGTCCCACACTTTGTGCATCTGAAGGTGGAAAGCCACCAGCCAGTGTGGCTCTGACCTGTCAGGATCTGGAACAGGATTCTGAAATAGAGTCTTGAATTCTGCTTTAGTGTTTGAAATGTCCTCACAAAAAATGTTTTTGACAAGTGGAATGTCTTAAAGATGTATCTGGCCTTCATCCCTCATGCTGGCTGATCCAGCTGCTTCACACTTGTCTATCTCTTCTAAATAGGGCAGCTGATGCACATTGTCCTCGAAGTGGGACTTTGGGGTACAAAAAACATCACTACAAACACCAGTGCAGTATTTGAAGTGGAAGATAAAACTCGCAGTTACACAAGGCACTGAAATGAATATTTCCCCAAGAGAAAGTATCTGATGATGTATCTCATAACTACATCCCTCCTTGGTGGTCCCGGTTTAGCCAAGAATAAGAAAAGGGTTTAATGCCTCATACTGAATTGATGGAAACAAGGTGGTACCGTAGTAGCACTGCAGTCAGATGGCACGTGATGTACAAATCAGATGGGCAGAGACAGTGCTGGAAAGAGCTGACTCTGCCTTCATATCTCCTGCAAACCCCCAGTTTCACTGATGGGAGGGCACTGTCTGCCAAATCTAGGGGGTTTAAAATACACATATTTCATTCCAGTCCTCAGTGGGGATGGCGCAAAGGAACCTAATCCCCCTCCAAAATCAAAATGTAGTTGTAGAGCGTTATTAGGAAAACAAAGTGGTTTCAGTGGGAGGGATTTAGCTTGGCTTGGAGGAAGCTGGTCTGCAGATATTGGGGCTGGTTCTCCCGGGGCAACCTGTGAGCCAAGTGCTCTGCTTTTGGGCCAGCAGCCCCACGGCCTTTGGCCATGGCACACGTCATTTCTCAGAGTCCCGGGGGAATGTGGATATTGGGAGCATATCAAAAAGGTCAGAAAATCTGGCAGGTCTCTGCCCAGATGACATCAGTTTTGGAAGAACTTCGTAGGAATCAAAATCTTGCTAGGGAGAAAGCAAACGTCTGCAGATCAGCAACTGCAGGGGAAGGAGAAAGTCTTTCTGCATGAGGGTTTTATTTAATCCCTTCTGGTTTAGTGCCTCAGCAGCTACAGAGGTGCAGGTTGGTCCCGAGTGGGATGTTCCTCCCTCCCAGAGCAGCAGGAGGTTTTCTTTCGTAATTCAGAGGGACTGGAACCTAAATCTGCCGTGTTTCCTCTAATAAGCTGCTCACGACAGGGACCCCCATCCTCCTCCTTCGTACCAGCAGCATGGAGCAGGGAGCAGGCAGTGGAAGGAAACATAGTAATATTGACTTCCCTTGCACAATTTTATCAGCAATTTCAAAGCCTCTCTACCTTGCCCAAACCCAGATGAGGCAGGTGCTTACAGTTTACTGTAAACCACAAGAGAAATATGAAAAAACTCTTGCTGTGATAGGATATAGATGAAAAATCTCCCTCCAGCACAAACATGTTTCAAATAAATCCATCCTCTAGACACATTATAGGACCAGGAGAAAGCAGGTCCTATAAAGTAAGCTCTGTGGCACTCCTCTTTGGAGAAGGAAATTATTTTCCTTGGCATTTCTCATCCCTTTTTGCCTCAGCTGCAGACAAGTGGAAAGCAAAACACACACATGGTCCCCAGGAGAGCAGTGGGGAGAGGAGAGGGAGAGTTTCCAGGCTGGAGTATGTATTAGGATGTTGCAGTGCTCTGGAGAACCTCTTCACTGCCACCCAGTGTGAGACTGGCAGCTCACTATGGTCAACCAGAGCAAGGAGCACAAAAGTCCTCCTTTAGAAATAGAGAGGGCAACACACAGAAGAGGAAAGCCTTGGTAAAATGAGCAGGCAGTCTGCTGATGCAAGGGAAAGAACAAGGCAAATGAATAATATCACCAAATAGAAAAGGGAAATATTCATAACAAAATTATTGTCTCACTACTGCTTTGCCCACTTGCATTGTATTACCTGACCTTGTCCAACAACCATTAAAGCTCATAAGGTGCTTAAAAATGTTTATTCCCTTAGTTTAAACACAGAAAGATACCACTCAGCCAGTCATTACAGAGAAAGCAGGAACACTGGCAGTGGGACAGAATAACCTGTCCCGATAGGAAAACATCAGCAGACAGCAACAGGTAAAAATCAGACTGATATTTGCTTTGCTGCTTTCCCAGACCAAGATCTGACTAGTAACAGCTGCCTACTTTATGGTTGTCTCTTTTTATTGCTTTATTCCCAACCATGTCCCCTAAAAAAGTGGGAGAAAAAAAGAATGGCTAAAATTTATGGCTAGAAGAAACTGATTACTGTTGGCAAGTGAACTAAATGGGTCAATTGTTCCATATGGCAAAAGCCAAAGAACTCAGGGCTCTATTCACAAGAAAAGACTGATGTGCTAAAGGGCATGGAAATGCCACTTTTATTGTGTGGTGGAGAATTTTTCACATTTGAATCCAAATTCCATAAGAAAGCGTGGTATGCAAGGGACCCAGCTACAAGGGCTGGCCAGACAGCATGTGTGAGCAGGGAGCACGTGCACGAGGAGAGCATCATACCCTGAGCACAAAGGTTCTGTGTTTGTGTCTTCCCGACACAATGTCAGGCTTTCACACAGGCAGGGAATTACATGCAAAATGCCTGAAAGTCAGCACCAAACGTGCTCTGAAATGGGCAATGTTCTCCCCTTCCCCACTCAAGCACAAACTGTCTCGTCCATTGGTGGCAGTGCAAGAAAAATTGGTCAAACTCATCAGAATTGCTGATGGGAGACTAAAACCCTCATGTTTCTGTGCTTCAGGAGAAGGAGCAACAATTCCCTAGCTGAGCAGGCTGGGGCCACGTGCCCAGAGATGGGAGTGGGGATGCAGGCCAGGGTGAGCGCAGGCATCAGTTACAGCATGTCAGGAGAAGTCATCGGAGGTAGGATGCAAAGAAATACGAGACCCTTGGCTCGAGGACAGACATGCAAAATATTTATGTATTTGTACAGTGGGGCATGTTGATAGAGCAGTTAAGTATGATGGATCCAAAGAAGCCAATTCAGGCTGTATTTTTGGATGTGCATCAAAGGCAGCTCCTGATGGGGAAGCAGAGGGTTGGAGGCATGGCACGGCACTGCCCTGCCAGCACGCCTTGGCCATCCCAGCCCCACACGTTGAGCTCACTGGGATACTGTCCCCAAAGGCTCTTGGTGCTGGGTGCCACACAGAGAGCAGGAACAGATGACTCCTGCTCAACACTAGGGACGGTCATTAATTACCAGATGATCTGGTACTTTCCCATAGACGTCTGCACAACAGCAGAGAGCCAGATAGGAACTTTGCTTTGCAGCTTTTCAAGCAGACTGTGGGAGTTGAGCCCAAATTTAATGGAGCCTCCAATGACAGTTAGACACCTCACTCCCCAAAAGGCCTTGGAAATCACAGCACTTGCTCAATTAAATGAGAGGGAAAAAAAAAATTTCAGAGGAGCCAAGTACAAATTCTTCCAAAGCAAACGCTAACATCAGGATTTCCCAGGTTTTCTTTTGGGCTGCTCTGTAAGCGGGCATCTGAAACTCAGGACACACAAACGTTTATGCATTTAGAAAGAGGCTCATGGCTAAATTTGGGCAAAGGTTTACAAACTGGAGGAGGGGGAAAGGCAGTGGCAATGATTTCAGGCCGTGCTAACGCAGGCCCGATGATCGGCATTAGCAGCATGAGCCCCATCTGGGGCTGACGCAGAGGGAGCAGGCGATATCGATGGCTCTCTGGACGGCTGACAGCACAGATGGACTGCAGCTTAGCCTGGGACTAATTTTAACAAGCTGCTTGCACGGTTACAAAAGGCAGATCAATTGGCATTTTTACTTTTAACCACCTGGTCTTGACAAACATTTTCTGCAAATAGCACATATGTCATGAGGCTGGACTTGGGAGACATGCAAGGCACGGAGGAATTTAAACCCTGAGGATGGAGGTAGGGACTGAAAGTGCTCATAGCCAGGATGTCCCACCAAACAGCACAGGTTAGCACAACCAACAGTGGTCAAGGGGTAACATTCATAGCAAGAGATGAAACTTTTCTCGGACAGATGACACAGTTTAAAGGTCTATGGCTCATGACGGACAGGATGTCTTCTCTAGGTCTAGGCTGGAGCAGGAAAACCCACTGTGCCTTGACATAAGCCTTGCACCAATTTCTGCCCTTGCTGGGTCCACTCCTACTAAATGCTAGAACGAGACACACAGTTTGAGGGGAAAAGCCTAGAAGACAACACAGGTTTGATCCTTTGAAGGAGAAGATGTTTAAACCAGCAGGGGAAGGCACAGCCACAGAGATCCAGTGCATTCATGGGTACTCCTGGATCGGTTCATACTCTCGAGGTGGATAGCTTCAGGATGCTGCTCAGCTCCCTTGGGCAAGGCTGCTCTTTTCCCATGAGATCCAAGGCACAAGCTGCTCTAAACATGCTGAAATGACAGCCACAGCTTTCCTTTTCTCATCCCACAGCAATATCCACCGCCAAAATTCAGGGAGGAAGGACTGGCATTAATTCATGTTCAAAATGAAAATAGACAAATTCAAACATTGTGACTAAGCACAAAGATAACAAAGGAGGTACTAACACACTCTCCATCCCTTGGCATCTTCACTGGCAGTCCATTTCAGAATAAGAGTTATTGGGTTCTTTGCCAGGGTGACCGGATAAGTCCCATGACTCATGAAATGTAGACTTCCAGTTGTTGATCTTATGATACTCTCTGCCCTTAAAACTAATCCAGCTGTTCACAGAAGTTTCTTCTGGTTTCCTGGAGCCTGGCACAACGAGATGAAGGACAGGAGAATCCAAGAATACAATGTCAAACTGGTGGGGCCATGTCTTGACTCGACTAGTTCATAGGTCTCTCTTTGCGGATGGGGATGGTGAGGAACTGCTGAAAAGGTTGTATTTGACCAGATAAGGGAAGGGAGGAGGAAACCAAGTGGTGCAGAAGCTGTTGCAACGAAATCACATTTTCTGCCTTTTAGGACAATGAAGCTGGTTCTTCTCTCTGCATTTAGAATTAATTTACTTCAGATTGAGAAGGAGGAGTGGAGAAGCAGGACAGCCCTGGAAATCTGCAGACCCTGTTAAAGCACATCCTGGCTCGCAAAGCTGAACTGTTGTTCCAGCTTATTTTTGGGCTACACTAGAGCCATTTGCAAGCTTCAGAATAAACCAAAAGTAAACCAAGCAAACAGCAACCCAAGAGCTTATGTGTCAGATCAACTGAAATGCTGAGTCTCTCCTCCACAGAAAGTGTTTCATATTTTCACCGCAATATCACCAGAATAGGTCTCCACTGACCTATTACACAAAGCTCACAGTCAAACCCAGACCATTACAAACTTTCTGCACACAGCCTCGCCCCCAGAAAGGGTCAATCAAGAGTTTCAATAGTTGGTAAAACACACACTTTTAATTGTCTACACAGCACAGAAACTCTTCACAGCTTGCTTTAAATTAGTCGTGGGACAGCAGAGAGGAATGAGAAGGATTTTAAAAAATGGAGATTTAGGAACAATTGATAATTTATGTCTTCCAGAAAATGCAAGTCAAACCTTGCCTGTTCTGGCCCTTCAGCGCTCTTGATGGGAACAGGATATGTGTTTAGCATATCTCCAAGGTATTCTCATATGAGCATGACAACTGAGTGCCTACTGTGAGGACAGCTATAACAAATCACCCACATTCTTTTCAAGCCAACGCTGCAATTGTTCTTCTTGCCGGATCATCTGGCTTCAGTGTGGGCTCCCTTCAATTTCTAACACGGAAAGTATTTCCAATAGTTGACAGATGTCTTTCCTCGCTTTACACTCCTTTCTTACCCTTTTCAGTGTTAGCCTTACAGGAAATACCGAGTTAATTAGAAAGATTAGGGAAGGTCTCCTACAGCTATCAGAGAAGAAAGTGGAAGCAAACAGAATGCAGTAAAGGGAGAATAATTCCTTTAACATTTTATTTTAGTATTAAAGTTTATATATTAACAGCCAGAGAAAGGAAGGGGTCTAAAATTATAATGGGTGTTTGTTATCACTCAGCACAAAGTAAAGTGATCTCTCTCACAATAATTTTAAACTAGTAGTTTAATTCCTTGCTCACATATCGAAGATATTTTCCAAGAAGCAAGTATTTGTGAACACTTACTAGAAATACAATTTGATCATGCTGTGCAGCATTACAGTGTATGGTCCAGCTCACCAGTTTATCCCCCACACCGACCTCAGGATTTTGCCTATTAGTTTCTCTCCTGTGGAAGTTGCAGTATTCATTCTCAGTAGCATATAACACCAAAATAAATACACAGGAATTTTTTGAGCATGTAGATAATGAAAATTTCTATAGAAACTGTCTCTTGTGAGCTCATTGGATTTGGAAGGAGGCAGGGTTTGATGCCAAGATTTATAAAGGACAAGAAGTCCTCCCAAAGGATCCAGAGGTGAGATCTAGGTCTTCACCTCCACCTCCTTTGCCTTCTTTCATCGAGAAAATGAAAATCGTCAGACTTGTACCAGTTTGATCTACTCTGATTTACAGGCTATATTTAAATGTGAGCGGTTCCAAAGAATTTTCTTCCTGGAAGAACACAAAACATACCTTGTTCTAATTATTTTCCTGAATGTGTTGGGGCCATCTAAGCTGTTTGGACAGCAGGAGCCTACAGTCATATTGGAAGTATTTAAGCCCCGTTGAATTAAATATATTACTCCTTTGGTAGTGCTGCTCTTACAGTAAGACAAGCATCAGCCTCCTCAAGAAAGAGATTTGTAATCAGAGGTGAGAGGGGAGGAACAGACACCTCCATCCTGCAGAGATCAGCTGCAAAATCCCTGCATGAGGAAAGCATCCCAAAGGAAAAACTCTGCATGAGCAATGCTGAACATATAGCGTTTAGCTCCTTAGGTCCTGTGGGAGAGAGATTGGACATGGCTGGAGCATGGATGTATGAACAGAAAATGAATTAAAAACAAGAGGTTTGTGTTTTTAGACCAAGATGATGAAGCGTGGACAATTAGCAAAGACATGGTAATTCAAGGCACAAGTCAGTGACAATAACTGCAGGGTCCTACATTATTCCAGCAGGTAATCACTTCATTAAGGTGCAGGACTGTGCTTTTACCACCATTACGACTGGTGGGGATAATTTGGGATAATTTTCAAGCTGGGTGTTATTTGTGTCATGCCAGTTGGTATTTATCCTGCAGGTCAAAACTCAGTACCCATTTAAAAGACATTTCAAAGCATTACCTACCCAGGCATCTGGAAGTGCTTAGGCATGTGAACCTGTTTGCTATTTACACTGCTTAACTGCTCCCATGTTAGAGTGAGGTGGAAAATTGGGTGATAGCAAAGAAAAGAGTTAGGTACAAGACTCAGAGCCTTTCCCAAGGCAATGAGATGTTAAAAGTCCACCGGCATCTTTGTTCGCTCTTCGGTTTCTCCTTATCTCATGCCTTGTGAGTCCTGGAGAGCAAGTAACAGGGCAAGGGAAGGAAAATGAAGAGTAGCCATGACTTGAGATGAGGAGCTGCTCCAATGACATCAGAATGAAGACTGCCAATGTCTGACAGAGAACAGGAGCACCCAGAAAGGAATCTGCAAGGAACAAGACCTTAATGAAAGAGAACTCAGCTGAGGGTACTGAACAGATGGGATCCAGCGAGGAAGGATCTTCTGCCAGAAGCCATAAAGCCTCAAGAAAGCTCATGAGAATTGTGATGAAGGACTGTAAGAATGCTTCATGAGTACTACTAAACTGCCAAAAGAAGTCATAGGCCTGCGAGTCATAGAAAAACTACCCATCCTGGGTCATTCTGATTTAAAGTTTTGTGCTAATAGATCATATCTCCACATGCCACGTGGTGGCTGGCAGAAAGGAAGAGCTGAATTACAGCAGGATGTAGGCTGTGATGTGTAGAAGTGCTCCAGAGGCAGGACTATCGCCTTACGCAAACAAGGCAGTGGCAACTGAAGTTCAGTGCTGGTAGAGGCAAAGCTCTACCCACTGGAAGGTGCTTGCGTTGCTGCACGGGGCATAAAGGGACTGACAGCATTAAAGCAGAACAGACAGGAAAGACTCAGCTGAACGTACAGGCACAGTGAACAACACGTTTCAGTGAAACTCCATTACGGAGAGCAATACGGAGATATGCAAGGACATGCTACTCTGCTACAGGATGCTCCATCCCTGGAGGATGCAGGCTAAGGAGGTGTTCAGAGAAGCTGAGCAAACACAGAGGCAAGAAAAAGTTCTCCTCTGAAGAGCCAGTACAAGTTACCTTAAAAGGAAACAAAAAGGAGGAGACAAAGGAATCCACTTTCTATTACTTAAAGAAAGCTGAGGAGGAATTCCTCTTTTCCTTGTGACTCCAGAGCTACCAGAGCAAGACCAATCCAAAGGAAAACAAAAGGCACAGTTTCATGCAACTTCATCACTGGGACAGGGAGACCACTACCATAAGATGTCACTGAAATTGAAGACCCACTGCCTTCAGGAGATAACTGCAAATGAGATGTGTATGAATATCAGATGTGTATGAATCAGACCCAGGCTGGGTATACTTGGAATTACTATATAGAGCAGTTTTAGAGATGCTTTGCACCGATTTGCTGCAAAGTTTTATTGCTTTTCCCAACAGCAGGATGAGTCCCTCATCACAGGGGCAAGGACAAGCAGGCAGATGTGGCAATGCTCAGCATCATGGTTCAATGATGCCTCAGTGACACACATATGGCCATGCAGCAACCCGAGGACAGACACCTGCCAGCTCCCAAAGCCAACAAATTCCTGAGCCAGAGGCAGGAAAACAAAAAAATGCAACAATGACTTGCCCCAACAGCAACTTGGGGCAGGAGTCCCAGCTTGTCTGAAGTATCAATAAATTGTTCTTCAGCAGAGCATGAGGTTCATCTGTTCTGAGAACACCCACACAAATATTCAGGGGCATGTATTTCTACTTAAAACTTTGCCCTGTCACCATCTCTAGGCATGCAGCCCATGGTGATGCTCCTCTGCCAGTCTGCTCTGCCCTGCACGCAAAAATGTCCTCATGGGATCTTCCAGCCTAGATCAGATCATTTTCCAGCCTATGAATATGTTCATGGTGCAGGAAATCTTGTACCAGCCCGACATCCACGTCATGACACCAGGCTAAAAAACCCTTCCTTTTTCACCTCAATGCACATTAACAGAATTCAAATTTCTAATGTGAAGGCCTCTGTTTTCTTGGCTTGCTCCCTTCGAGCACTCCATAGGATAGTCCGTTACTATTTTTCTTCACCAGGTCAGTTCTTTTGCTCTTGCTCTGCTAATGCTTACATCAAATCTCAATTTTCCCTTGAATCCCATCTTGTAATTACCATTGTTATCTAACTCTTTTTCAAGAGAAAGGAATGCTACTTGATCTTTAAATCAGCTCAGATTTGTGACCCGACTTTAAACACATTCAGCTGAAAGCCATTAGCAATTATTCAATTGCCTTTGCTGTAAAATGGCTAAAATTACTCAACTTTAGTCCATTATTTGAAGAAAAAATATCAATTAAACCTTCAGGTTTAGAGAACTGACATTTATGTGTTAAAAGCATTTAACAGTATTTTGATTCTAAGTTTTTTCCACCAGCTTTGAGCAGAGGTCTTGTTCAGAGCACAACTTTCCCACATGATAGTATCATTCCCATCTGAGACAGCACTGGGTTCAAGCGTGCCGCAGACCTGAGATGGTGCTGGATCCAACAGAAGCTTGGGACCTTGGCTGAGCTGCCAGAAGCACAGGACATAACCCTGCCACGTGCCCTGCCACGGATCTGTGGATCTTCCACTGTACAAAACTCCTTCGGCTCAGACGTGTGACAAGAGCCTTACCTAACTCCACTAAACATTTTGCCCCGATGCTGTGGGCAGAACAGTTTGCTCTGATGAAAAGAATGAAAAAAATAAAAGAAAAAGGGGGGGAAAAAATAAATTAAAAAAGGAGGAAAGAGTCAAACGAATGGTTTGGTGGTGATGCTGATGTGCACCATTTCTGCACAAGCCCATCCTCCCTGCTGCCTTTTGGCAGTGAACAGGGCTCAATTTTCTCTTCTTCTCTGAATTTGACTCTTCTTCAGGGCCTGGAATGTTTAAACACTCAGGTCCCAGCCGTGAAAATCATTGATCATGCATAGCACACCCATCTGGCACTGGTCACAAGAAAGGGTGGCTGTAATTATAATGCAATCGATTTGATTTCAGGAATACAGTTTTTAATATCCTTAGGAAACCCTGAGCTCTATTTCATCTCGATCATCCATGGGAGCAGATGCCAAATTTGCCAAAAGAGGGAGCATTCCCTAAACACTTAAATACAGACTGTCCCTCTGCGTGGAGTGTGCACGCTTCTGCTGCTTCTATCCAGCCCAAAGCCTGTGAGGTTTGGCACCAAGAGGAGCTGACAAAGCCTATGGGCAGGCATCATCACTCAGCTTGTCTTTATTACAGGGCACCAGGTCACCACCCCACTTGTGTGAACAAGTGAATCATGGTCTGCCAGCTGAATTAGATGTGATGGGACAGAGACTGACCCGAGGACCACAGCATGCAGTGGGCACCCTGATAGAGACATCCAGGGACAAGGTCAATAACCTTTAGGTGCTGCTGGGGCTGGGTACAACTGCACAGGGCAGCAACATGGAGCAGATACAAGGCAGGGGATGACTCCCTATATAAAGTTTTGAGCCATAAGCAATTCCTTTTGAAGAGTTGCTCTAAAACCATGCTGCTTAGATAGTAACTTTCCCCTGGCTCCATCCTCAATGCAGTCTGAAGGCATAAATAGCCAGTACCCTGATACAGGGCTTATGCTAAATCTCTTTTGAAATGGAAGAAGGAAAGATCAGGTACAATGCAATTACAACTGCCATGAGTGATGCCACTGCAGAGCTGGCTCACAAGAGTCCAATTCAAACACCAGGCCAAATACAGATGTGGCCTCTAAGTGGCAGGAATCAAAAGACATTAAATGTTCAGAGAGAGGGAACAAAAGTTTGCAACGTGCCAACCTCCCCCACTCCCTCCTGTCAAGTCCATCTCAGATTTTTTCTTACGAGCATTTTCTGGGGCTGACAGTCACTGCTGCAGTGGAGGTCAGCGTGAATCCCTGCACCACGGTGGTGGTTTGGCAGCTTTATGACATTTTGCATCACTTTTGCAAAGAACACCATAGCTATAAAATTTGTAGTTTTCCTAAACCCCCAGAATCCTTTTAATCAAAACAGTCCAGTGGCCACACCAGGGCGTTATGCAAGCGCGTGGCTGCTTCTCCTTCAACTGCCGGAGGAGGAATTTGCTGACAAGTCAAGATTAAACTTCCAGTTCCTTCTGCTCTCCCCAGTCGTTATGTGCTGGTAAGAAGAAATTTCAAGTTAATTAATTCAACCTCAAGAGAGGAAAATACATGCAAGGTTCCTTCAACGTGGTTCAGCTATGGAAGGGAAAGGCTCAGCGTGTTTACTGCTGAGTGGAAAACAGCTCATGTTCTTTGAAACTCCCTTCTCCTCTTCCACTGCACAGGGTGTTGTCATGGGCTAACATTATTGGAAAGCATTTCACTTGAAATGAGTTTTGCAGCCCCTATATGGTTTTGCACCACCAAAACCATCGATTTCTGAGCTACTTTTTGTATTCACAGCCCATAACTTGGCACGAGCATCAGGAGCCTCACCTCACCTCCTTCCAAGCCAGAAACTGGTAGGTAGGCAATACAGCCCTATAAAACACAATTAACCTTTTCATTAAACAACAGCTCTCCAAGTGAAAACCAGGCCGTATTGAAAGGAATGAGACTGCTTTATGTTAACGGCGTGTCTCGAAGCTTAAAATAAAATATTTGTGCTTACATAAATAGTTGGAAAGGTAAAAGTGTCATAACACTGTGTGTTTGTTATTGGAACCGGAGCTTGCCTCCTGCCTGCAACAAAATGTCATAACAAAGCCTGTGCTGGGTTTGCTGCGTTTACTCCTCACTGCAGTGTTTAAAAGTCAAAGACAATCCCAAGCCATAAACAGTTTGCGTGATAGCCCACGCAAAGGTTCCTGTCAAAGCAGGGCTTATTTTAGCATGCAGTGGACACAGCATCATCTCAGGGAGAGCAGGCTTTGCACCTACTGAGATGATGCTGGGTCCAACCATACCATAGACCCAGCAGCTCTGCAAAATTTCGCAACATCTTGAGATGATGCTGGGTCTGCAGCACACCTGGGACCACGGCCCAGCTTGGGAACTGGACCAGTGTCATCCCAGTTCCATGGCGTGCTTGTTCCCATTGTCATCTCAGGTGGTGTAAAGCTTGTTAGAGCTGCTGGCTCCACAGCACAGCTGGACAAAGTACCCATTCAGGTCCTCAACATGCTTGGACTCAACATCATCTCAGCTGGTGCGAAGTTTAATCTGCCAGTTTTGTACCAGTTGAGACAACTCTGGGTCCATTGCATGTTTGGGACAATGGCTATGCTGCCAGCTGCAAAACACCCTGCTGCTCCCCAAAGCCTGCCCCAAAATATCACTCTCAACAGAAAGCTGACTGCAGAGCAACATGCCCTAAAATCTGCTTTTTGCAGAGAGCATCTTCAACCCCAGCGCAAACTCAGATGGGATTTCCAGTCCACCAGAGCCCATGGGAAGCTGGAGGGAGAATTTTATCACACTTGGCCAACAGCAGCAGCTTAGCAGCTGCTCACAGCACTGGAGAAACCAGCACCTATTGCAGCTCCTCCCCGCCAGCGGGGCCCACCTGCAACAGCAATGGCTATTGATCTCTGCCATGGAGGGACTAATGCAAATCAGATGTACTGCAGAGTGGGACAGGCAGATCTGTGGGGTCTTTGTGGATGGTCAACATGTCCCCACTTCTGCAAGGAGGAGGAATTGGGCAGCAATGCAGCACAAGGTGGAAAACACAGGCTTTGAAGTAGCTCTGTGCTGATGGTTGCTCCAAGGCAAGGATCATCCACAGCAGCTGACTGCCACCCCTGGGCCACGGGCACCTGTGCCACGTGCTTGGTGTCTGTCCTCTTGGTTTCTACACCTTGACTCACACTGGTCATTCAAAGCCTGGATACGAGGCAAGGAGACATTTAGCCCTACATAATCACAGAATCACAGGAAGGCGGGGATTGAAAGGGCCCTCTGAAGAACATCCAGTCCAGCCACCCTACTGAAGCAGGTTCACCTCGAGCAGGTTGCACAGGAGTGCATCCAGGTGGGTTTTGACTATCTCCAGAGAAGGAGACTCCACAACCTCCCTGGGCAGCTCCTGTTCCAGTGCTCTGTCATCCTCACAAGAAAGATTTTCCTCATGTTCAGGCAGAGCTTCCTGTGCTCCAGTTTGTGCCTGTTGCCCCTTGCCCTTGCTTGGGCACCACTGAAAAGAGTCTAGCCCCATTCATAATCGAGGCAGGAAAACCCAGCATGCTTTCTGATGTGGTGTGAGTGGGCAGAAAGCAGGTAAATTAAGAGACATCTCCACCCAAGAAGAGGATCAGCATCCTTTTTCTTTAAAAATGCCTACAACTTATGACCTGCTTTCCTAGCAGAGAGAGGTACCAGTTATTATCTTCTGTAAGTGGTTTCGGAGAGCTACTGACACTTTCCCTGGACCCCAAAGCAGGGTCAGCCCACATGGCTGTGCTTTATCGTGCAGCAGAACCTGTCCTTAGGACTGCTCCTGTCCAATACACTTCTGCAGCTGTGAGCAGCCAAGGATTAACATGTACCAAAAAGCAGCATCATTCCCCCCAAGCAGCTGTAGAAATACTTAACCTAAATTGAATAAACATTACCATAGCAGCTAGATGCTTATTTACCAATGAATATGTGGAGGCTGCAGCCAGACCCATTCACCCAAAGTCTCCACAGACCCCCAGAGCCAGGGCAGAAGGGTTGCAGGTTTTATATGGGAACGAGACCAGATGATGGACTGGAAGATCAGGGTTGTAGGCTGTACTGCCCCCTCTGTCACTCTCTGGAGTTATTCCAAAGTTGGCTGGTGATTATCAGATCTCCAAAGGTTAGGGGATCCTTCCCTGAAGACCTGAGCCTGTGGCCAAAGCCACCCCGCTGTCCGGTGTCCAATGCTGCAAGCAGAGTTGATGTTTTTATGCAAGCAGCCCCATGGAGAAGGTGGTCCTCCCTGAGCTGAGGGATCTCTCCATCACCCACCAGAGAACCTCTCTCCTGGACAAGGATGTTGCCCTTGTACCTGCACCTGGGGCTTTTACAGCTCCCTCTGACTCAGGTACCCTGCTCTGCCTCAGCACACCCAGACATATTCAACTACACAGATCCTTTCCCATGTTCTTTCCCCACTGATGCTCTTGGTGTATATTTTCAGAAGCAGGTGTCTATGTGGAGGCTCTTAAATGCACACAAATGTTCCTGGAATTTTCAGAACCCATGTCCACTCCACAATCTGCTCAAGTCCCCAGAGAGGCATCAGTCATGGGCAGCAAGGATCCACGGTGGTGTGAGAGCCCAAGGCTGCAATCCTGCCCTTCAGGAAAGCCCCTGTTTGTTTATTTGCCCACTGTGGTCACTGCAGTTGCCCCACACAAACCCATTTGCTGACACCCTCCACCTCACGTGGGGCCCAGGAGCAGCTGCAGGCTCATCTCTGGGTGGGGTGAAGGCAAAAGTGGCCACACAGCAGTGTGCAGAGCACAATTGCAAGACATCAGGAGAAAAAGCCAACATTTCTGTTGCCTTCTCTTCCTGCCTGCAAGAATTCAGAGCCATGTCATTCCCACAGCTGTCCTCCTGCAGGGCTTCCCTGGTCCTGAAAACCTGTCTTACTGCAGCAGTGCTTTAAAGGGCTTTGCTCCACACTGGTGAAGAGCAGAGGAGCTGGGAGGCAGCAATCCGAGGCTCCAGGTCGTTATTAAAAGTCTCTGAGGCACCAGAGGGAAACCCAGATGCACAGGAACACTGGTGGGTGAAGGACTTTCCTATTTACTGAGCTCAGCTCCCACCTCCCCATTGCATCACCTGGTGTCTTGAGGTTTCTCAGTGCAAGAATTCTGGCACAGCATCCGGGGTGCTGGGTGGGAGCCCCAGGGGCCATGCAGGTGGGGCTGAGGGGTGCCAGCAGCAGCCAGCCCTGGCAGGCAGGGAGCCATCCCTGATATTGTGTTGGAATCAAACCCTCTTCTGTGAAGCGACTCAGCTCCAGCGAGCTGGCACCCTCCTATGGAAAAATGTGCTTGGAAGATCTCCAGGCATCACTGCTCCAGAGAGTAACTGATAACCCCGCCACTAGCCAGACACCCCAGAATCATCCTTCTTCCTCCCCACTTGGGAAGGACATTTCAGACCCCATCCCCTCCCAGCATTTCAGTGCCTTGCATTTCTATAAAGAAATTCCTGCAGAGCCAGAAGACTTTACCACTTTGTTCTCTGGATATAATGTTTTCTTTTTTAATTAAAATTGCATTCCCCATCTGCCTTGCATACATGTTTTGGGTAGTCTACTTTTTGCCAAACATAAGGCTAACATCCATGCTACTAACTTTCTATAAAAGCGTACTAATGCTAAAACATTGTTTTATCTGAAACCAACATCTATTCACAATTTTGACCGCACCCAGGCTAGGGCTATGTGACTTCACTGCCCCACATTCCCATCAGAAGCCTTTTAACATAAGTACACTCATTTAGTGGCATAAATTGTCCTGCTTTCTTCGTTAACAAACTCAAACCTCACAAGAATGATTTATAATACGTCCATAAGAGTGATGAACTTGCAGAGAGGGGCTGCTCTATTTGATCTGAGCTGCAAGTAAATGAGTAGGAATCTCCCAGACCTTAGTTATAAGATAAAGATATAAGTTATAAAGCTCCAGAATGGACTGAAATAATTGGAATTCAAGAGGAAAACATTAAAGCAAAGATGTTAATAAAGGAGGCTGAAGAAGAGAGAGGCAGGGAAAGCAAATCCCAACCTGCAGCATACAGACCAAAAAAAAAAAAGTCTATACAGTTGGCCTGAAAGAAGAACCACAAATATAGATATAGATAGATACAGATATAGATGTTACAGCTGGGCTTCTGTGATAGATGCACTAAAATGAAAAACATCACAGTACTTCTACAAGGTTCTTGTCCAGAGTTTCCAACCTTTTCCAAGGAAAGTTGTAACCTTCAACTCTCATTTTACAGGACTGAAACACAAGGATTAATAATTCACACGAGCTTCCATCTATATCCTGCAGTATGGGAAAGGACAGAAATAAACACACATTGGTCAGTACATTACACAAATCCAGAAGCTCCATTTAGTTCACAGGAGAAGGATTTTAGACAAAAGCTCACCCATTCATATGCTGTTGGGAAACACAGTGCTTTCCCTCCCCATCCTGAAGCAGAAGAAAAGACTGCGCTCAGCTATAAATCTGGACCAAGATCTGCAAGGCCAAATCAAGATAAGCACAAAGCAGGATGCCTGCAAGTATAAACTCATCTTCTTCAAAGCATTTCAGTCCCCAGCTGCAAATTGGTTTATTCCGAGAACAAATAGTTGCTCAACTACTTGGAAGAAATCTTCATAAAACTTCAGGCTAAGAATCTTTGATTGAAAAGAACATAATATCAGTGATAAATAATATCACGTGAGAACACAGGAGGAGGCTTCAACCTCCCCCCAAAGTGAGATAATTAGCTACAAGACATGGTCTATCCCTTGCTGCCCTACACCAGCCTGTAAGTTGCCCAAGAGTCTTCTCTGCAGTATTGTACAGAGTGTCCTTCTTCCTCTGTGCAACTCATAACAACCTTCATCCACCAAGAAAAACTCACACTAAAGAAGGACTCTGTTAACAGGGGGTTGGCTGTCCCAGGAATTTGGAGGGAGCTTCAAGGATGACCATAAAACAAAACATATCCTGTCAATATTAACTCCTGTCCTTGCCAAGGAAAACACAATCACATCTCATGTACCTAACTTCCTTTGGGAAAGGAGATGTTATGCAAGGACAACTCAGATCTCCAAATTCACCGTCCTTGTAGAGTTGATGGCACATTGGCTTCAACATCAGTAATGCTGAGACACCCCCGCCCACCACCTCCCACCATGACTCCCCTTGGGAAAAAGGAGAAGTAGAAACTCTTCTCCTACTGTCCCTCACCACGTTGTTCACTGGCATTGTTTGAACAAATGTGTTTGGAGAGTCATGGGGCTGTGCAGCCAGAAGGCATGGTATTCTCACAGACTATTGTCTCATTTTTCCACTTATTTTTTTCTGCAGACATACAAAATTGCAAAAATAATATTTTCTATCCAACATTCTCAGGCTTCTAAGGTGAACAAGCAAGTGTCAAATCTGTTCCTAAAAACCAGCCATCTCTTTTCCTCTCTTCCATTCCATTTGGGAAAGGGTGTGTAAGAAGGAAGAACAGACAGAACGAGGGAGGACCATGGGGGGTAAAGAATGGCCAGGAGAAAAACAATGTGAGACAGCAAGAAAATAAATAGAAACACATGAGGTGAAACATCCTCACTTCATCACTAGTCAGCTCAGCAGGGTCACAAATGACATGAGGAACAAGCCCAGCAACCTCAACAAAATGCCTTCCAGGTTGTGTTAAGACAAGAGACTTCACATGGAGCCCATCACAAATTTGGGGTTACTGCCACATTGGGTTGGTCACAGGTGGTGGTGTCGTTTGAGAGGTTGCTCAGCCATATATCTTCCCCTCAGACAGAGAATAAAGCAGATGCCTTTGCTAGCATGGAGTCAGAGAGCAGATACCCCAGGCACTCACAAGAGGTCTAAGCACTGAGGCTGGAAGCACACAGCTTGACTTCAGAGTCAATGCAGCTGGGTTTGGAGAGTGGCTCCTGGCAGCAGAGGACTGTGCTGAGGGGACACACCCTTCTGCACATGTGCAAGATAAGCGATTCGCAGGCAGGGCTGCAGCTGGATGAGCAGCCCCACAAGGCAAGACCTTTCTTTGCATTTTACTGCTTTACATTTTTTAATAAGAGAAAACCTACATGAGGCCATCTCTTTAGGGACTGGGCTACAGGAGCTCTCTGGAGCAGCAGAGCATCAGCTCCCTGTTGTTTTTCAGGGAAACGAGAGACACAATGGGGCTGAGTGGTCCCCTCAGTGGACTGCACAAGACCTGGGGGGAAGAGCATCCACCTGCACTGGATTACTCTTTTGCATGTTGACCTTATTTTGGCTCTTCTGCTCTGCATTTGAAATTCCTCTGCAGAATCAAATTTAGCAAGGTCCATACCTGGGCTGAAAATTATATGTCCCAGGGGCTCTGTCTCAGCCATCCTGGCTTTCATTAACCAAGCTTCTCCACTGTCCTTTTTTCACACCCATTAAACAGCACCAAAGGGAGCTGGCAATACATTTTCCTTTGCCCTTCTCTTTTGTGCTCCTCCTTGATGAATGGCTAAAGCAGATGCACAGTTGTCTTTGAAGGCTCTGGTAGATGAGCATGTTGAATCAATGACGGATTGGACCAAATGAATCACAGTGTGGGAGAAAGCACAAGGCAATGATTTTTAAGTGGCCTTCACATCTTTACATTTCAGAACTTGCTTTAAAAGTCTGTTTTCTTCTTTTTATCTGGTTCCAGTTTCTGCAGTGCCTTTGCATATGTTGAGGGAGGTAGGGGGGGAGGAGGGGAACCTTTACATATAAACAGAAGATTCCACTTCTCCATCAGACAATAATGAAGCATTGTCATTTAGGGAGTTCAAATAGCTGAGAAACCACTTCAAGGCCATGCAAAACAACTGGGTAGCATCAGAAACAACAGCAGTTGGCAAACTGAGCGGTGGAGTTTAAAAATTCAGTATAGCAAACTAGCAAAAAAACCCCACAGCTGGTTCCATGGCCTATGTCCCCTCACTGGGACACAAGAGCTGCTTCAAAAAGCAGCTTTAATGAAACAATATTTTTAGGAAACAGTGAATAGTCAGAGATTACCAGATACATAACTGCTGCTGCTCCTTCCCAACTGAAATCCTGCACGCTCAGCTAAGTTTCACATGTCCATATCCACAGTGAGCAAGAAGGCTCTTATACCCATTCAGAGCATCAGTCATTTCCAGCCTGGCTGTTCTTGGGCCCTCCCTGTCACTGACAACATGATTGTGCTCATCAGATGGATGTTTTTTCCCCCCCACAGATGCACCAGGGTGGGTATAGGAAATCAAAGCCAAGCATTCTGCAGTGCTGCTGGAAGAGAAATTCTGCCTTTTTGGGCCCAGCAGAGAGGCAGTGGCTGTAGGAAAAGCCATTTGGGGCTGACAGTGGACAAGAGGGAGAAGAACATGCACACACACCCCCTTCAGGTTCACGCATCTGAAAAATCCCTAGCAAAACCAACCACCTGTCTGGGTTTCAGTCTTTATGGTTAAGCAACTTGCCTCACATTCATATCCATGCTATTCCACAAAGGCATTTTGTGCCTAGATAACACTGCCACAAGGAGGACGCTGGTGGCTGATCTCTGCCTAGGCAGGGGTCTTCCCACATGGGCGCCTCTGTGGTTTCTGCTTTATTTTACAGCTCAGGATGACGCCACATGTGGAAATACAAGTGGAAGCTTGTTCATAGCACAGAATTTGCAAAGCTTGTTCACTTAACCAAGAAAACATAAGCCAAGGACAGCTTGGTTTTAATGCCTTTATTCTGGATACCCCATGTGGAGTGCTGCAGCTCCTGCAGTAGCACAGAGAGGCTGCGGCAGCAGTGCTGGTGCTGGGCTGTGCACGCAGGACAAGTTCATCAGGAAGAGCTGTGGTTAGCACAGGCAGAAGGACAAACTGGAAGCTGCTCATAAGGCCCTTTGCAGAGATGCAGCCTCAGCAGAAAGCAGAGAAAAATTCCCTGAAACATACTTTTTCTTCCAGTGTCCTCTTCCTGGTGCCTCCGCTCATCATCCAGTTACTTTTGCATAAGAGTCGTCCATCCACCTATAGGACCAGCATCACTATGCACCCTGCTGTCTGCCTCCTCACCAGTGAGGGACAATTCCTTCTGCTCCAGAGATAACAGACTTGGATGAATAAACTCCTCTGGCAGTCGCAGGTTTGCCCTGAGCAAGGCACTGCCCTGAGCTCTGTTTCCCAGCAACTGCCGGCACCATAGGCAGGGACAGATCCAGCTGCAGCTTCCCAATAAATATTCAGTCTCCACAGCCTGGCAAAGAGGGCTCTGGAAAACACCTATTCCTCTCTACACAGGCAGCAATATTTATAAGGCACTATGAGGTTTGGAAGTATTATTTTATCCATGGACAATGGAAACAGGGACAGGCTGAAACATGATTTGCTCAAGACTGTTTTCCAGCATAACACCAAGTTTAGAATGAAAACTGTGGGAAGGGTTGTGTGAGCCTGTCTGTGGCCAAGGGATGGTACTGCAGACCCTGTTCAGAAGGGAAATGTGTGAAATAGAGGTGCTTAGGACAAAGGGAAGTCTGTTAAAGTAAGAAAAGCCTGAATAAACAACATTTTTCCTCCCAATACCACTTTCAGCTTCATCCAGCCAGAGCTTAAAGACAAAAGAACAAGGAGCTGCTGGTTTTCCTGTAGTGGAAAAGCAGCCAGTGGCTTCAAGGATGTGTTTATTAAACATTGCACTGGCACAACTGATCCAAAGGGGCCATGAGGCCTACACAGTCAAGTGCTTCCTTGCTTCGCAGACCCCTCAAACATTCAAAAAAAAATGAAAGCTCTCCAGCTGGGAACCCCCAGGATCACACTTTCTCCAGTAGCCCCACAGGCACAGAGACCAATATCGGTACAAGCTGGGGATGATGCAAGCTGCAAACCCCAGGTGAAGCTCCATAAAACACAATATCCCCATCCCAAAGGAGCATTTATAGCCACCCCTGTCACTGGTTCTCAGCACTTTCAGATGCACAGACTGTTACCCAGTGGGCTGCAGCCTCTGCTCCCCAGTGCCCCATGCATCTGCTGGGCTACGGGGCACCATGTGCTTTGAAATTTTGCTCCTCCAACAAGAGCACTCGCTGGTATGAGAGCTCACATACTTTTTAGGAGGTGAAGATGATTAATTGCCTTTCCCTCCCTTGCCCTCCAAGGGGGGCTCCTCAACGTTGTCTCGCTGACAGTGATTTTTCAGGAACATATGGCACTTCCACATCCCATTAGTAACGCGCCTGCTGCACCCCGTCCACTCTGCACAGAGTTTCATCTTTCACTGGGCTGGGGAACATGAAATACCAAAGCTCTGGCTGAAAAACTCAAGGTCAGAAAATTTAGGGAAATATGTTTTGTGAAAAACTAAACTTATTTTCTGCCATCAACAGCACTGGTGTCACACAGCACCAGCATTGCTGTGGAGGGCCACCAACTTCACCCCAAGAAAGGCCTCATCTCCAAAAAGACCCTACATGGGTGCAATGCTGAGATGCCCTAACACAGACCCAGCTCTCCCTGGCCAAAGGAGCTGGGTTTTCACTGTCATTACAATGTACTTTCATAAAAACAACTGAAACTCTGCTTTTGGCTCTTGCCCCATCCCCAGATTAGGGGGGTTTCCTTTGGGGCACACAAGGATATTTTTGCTCTATCAGGGAATGGGAGCAACCTCAGGGAATGGGCCCCAGCGTTCACAGTCCTGGAGAGCAGGGAACCTGTGGGCTTCATGGCCAGACATGGCACGGTGAGGCAGTGCCAAGATGCACCATGCTGCAAAGCATTGTATTAACAGGCAGATCTAGATCAAAATGGCCTCAGGTTGTTGCTTTTGGTTTGGGTTGGGTTGGGTTTTACTCTATGTAGCTCATTGTTTCCTGTCTCCAGGCCCCTCTGATGGTGCAGCACTGTGCTCCCACCTGCTTGGAGCAGGTGCATTCATCTGACCATGGATGTTACATAGGGCACCTATGAAAGCAAATTCCCAGCCAAAGCAATTCCCATTTCCTGCTGCTCCTCACCAGCACCCGAGTGCACCATGGGGACTTCTCTCAGCACATTTGAAGCACAGCAAACACCCCTTGCAGCACTGGCACCTGCAGAGCAATACTGTGGGTGCTCTGGTCGCAGCGGCCGGTGGGTGACAAAAGCCAAGTCCCCCGGGAGAGCAGGCCGTGCTCCAGCGAGCGCCGCACGAGAACAAGCACACTCAACCGCTAATCCACGCTGCACAGCCCCCCTTGGCAGGCAGCGTGGAAAATGCCAGTGCTTGCAGATATGGTCTCTAAGGAGGACAGTTTCCAAAACCTAAAGCAAAGCAGGAGGGGCTGCCCCAGAGGCCAGGGTGGCCCGGAGGCCAGCACCCGCTTCCCATCAGTAAGACAATCCCAGAGGCAGAGGGCTGCCATACCTAGGACCAAACCCAGCAGGCACTTGCTCCACAAACATTTTGCCAGCTTATCTTTTCTCTGGTTGTTTTCACTGGAGAAAGAGTCCAGCCAACTGAAAATAAATAAGTACAAAAGCCAAGCAGAGAGCAGCTTCCAAATGACATTCTTTTACTCGGTCATTCAGTTCCCATCACAGAAGGGAGCTGTATTTTTCTGAGGAAGAGGTTGTT
Organism: Dromococcyx pavoninus; assembly: GCA_033558185.1. Classification (NCBI taxonomy): domain Eukaryota; kingdom Metazoa; phylum Chordata; class Aves; order Cuculiformes; family Neomorphidae; genus Dromococcyx; species Dromococcyx pavoninus. The sequence goes on along the minus strand of JAUMJL010000003.1, from coordinate 3,345,393 downwards.
CTTCACCCCAGCCCCTGTTCAGTCTCCCCTATCCAGGAGGTGGGCACTGCCATTGCAAAGAAGAGCCGTCAGCCATGGCTGCCACCAGCTCTGGGACATAAAGTGGCTCAGAACATCTCTGCAACCTCAGTAAGCCCCACAAGGACTGGGGACTGGTGTGTCAACAATGCCCCAAGGACCATAGTTGGGAACTGCACTAGGATCTCTGCCCTGTGCTCGCTGGGAAAGCCCGTGGCTTCCTGCTCTGGTGGACAAGGAGATGGGGTCCTCCTCCTGCTGGGCACCTGGCCGTGGTTAGAGACCCCTCTGCCATGGTGCTCCTGGTCCCTCCAGGGGGGAGGCTGGGAAAACCCTCCTTCAAAGACCTTCAGAGCCATGTAAGGGGAAAAAGAAGAGAAAGACTGCAAGGGGAAACAAGATCCCCACTGAACTGCAGAAGATCCCTGCTGCTGAGCCCCGTGCCCACAGGACACATACCTTCCCCAGCCCCACGAACATGCCAGCAAACCTTGCTGCTCTCTATCTAATGTATTCCATATGGAGCATGCACCTCCAAAACATTACTTAAAATGGGAATAAATCCTTCACAAGACCTCCACATGACAGATACCACTTGATTGAATTGCCAAGTGAGGAACTTTTACTTTAAGGAAAAAAAAATCTACAATTAACCTATTGTCACTCCACAGCAGGGGGAGGCAATAAACTGTATATGTCTGCTTTCCAGCCAAGTCCAAAAGGTTTATCCACAAGCCCTTCTTAGCAAATCTCCTCCACAAGTTCTTTTGATACCTTATGGATTTGTTAAACATTTACAACATGAAAGCAAGAATATTATACACACTACCCTGACATAAATCACAGGTCTGATCCTCTGTATACACTGGCAATGGAAAAGGGACCTGGAAGCAGTAACAGGGTTCTAGGCTACAAGGTGAATAATTGGAAAGGTTTCCCTCATCCCTCCATCCAGCACTAAATGGACACCAAACTTGAAAAACTATACGTGAGAAGCTGGTTCTCCCCCAGCCCCTCTAGTTTTTCAAGTTTTACACCTGGGGAAAGAAGAATGAACAATCACTGTTAGACATCAGTGAGGTGAGTGCACAAGACATTTAAGAAGTGGAAAAACATCTGTTTAGTCCAGATAGAAACCAGATGGAGGCGAGGGGGAGGTGGAGGATAGAGAAACTGTCAAGAGGAAAAACAGAAACACAGTCAGGAAGAAGGGTGCAGGAGAAAAAAGAAGCTTCCAGGAGACAACAGTATCACTCCATGGAGACCTTCATGTCCTCCTCAGAGCGGTGAGCAAATGGCTTGGACACAGCTCTTGCTTACAGGACTAGAGGTTGGGGGCCACTCAAAGCAGCTGACTTTGGAAAACTCACATGCTGCCTGGCCACCCAGGATAACATAAGGCCACCATCACTGGGGAGAGCTAAGCAAAAGTCTTGCTAGAGGGGGGGATGGCAGACACGGGCCCATTTCCAGTCACCAAAGAGGCACAGACCCCCCTGGGGGTCTCCAGCTCCCCAGCTCTGCCCCTCAAAATGCCCTGGCATTGCCTGAACCAAAGATGCTCCCTACAAGAGTTGTGCAAAATAAAATCCTAAATTTGCAGCAGAAAGTAAAAAGGTTGTTTGGCACCACTCCCCAATCATCTTTATCCTCATGTTCACAAAAGCAATCGAGTGGTTCTCTTCTGCCCCAAAGCAGCTTATCCTAGGGCTTTCAGAAACAGCAGTTGGGAGCTTTTATAGGTGTAGTAGGGGCAGTAAATGAAAGGGATGTCTGGCAGACAGAGTGCAGCAAAGAAAACCTAAAAGGATATGGCACAAGGCCATGGCAGGGGCAGGCAGGCATTCTGGGAGATGGCGGTAGCACCTTCAGGCAGAGAACAACAAGTAATATCAGCAAGAGGGCTGGAGATCCCCTGAAGCTGAACCATCAGAATGCTGGGGAGAAACATCATTGCAACACCAGGGATATCTGTGGCTGCGCCTGCAATGCAGACAGCAAGGTTGAAGAGATCACTAAAACAGGACAGTGAGAAGCTCTGCAGAAGTCGCCCCCAATCTAATAAGCTCTATGTCCTCCTGGGTTTGTGTCTGACTTTTCTCTCAGATTCCACTTTGGCTGGCGGAGAGCATGTGAAAGAGGAAAGCAATATATTTTTTTAAAAGCTGTAAAAGACCTCTCCAATAGTATCAAATGCTAGAACCAATGAACACTTTCCTTACTATCCAATACTTTCCCACAGGAAAAAAAAAATCACCAAAACACACTTTCTTTCAGGAAATGATTAATTTTGAGGCCATTTTTTTAAACCCAGGTGAAATGTCCCATTTAAGGTGAGTGTCAAAACTAAAGGTCCTTTTTCCTGTTCCTTTTCAAAATGTTGTTCCCAAAGCTGCAAGTAGAAAAAGGATCAAAATAACCTCCCTCTTTTCCCCCAAACAAATTTCAAGTATTTGAACTTGGTTGCTACCACAAGCTAAGAATTACATTGTTCAAGGGTCTCTGAAATATTACCAGTTTGGGAGAACTATTTCCCACTCCTTTTTAAAGAGATGCACAACACACAGCATCGAGCTTGATGAAACACTTCGTATGAAAGGAGACCTCAGACGTTCAGAAATCATTTGCAGAGGTGAGAGTAAATGAGCCCCTTCTGACCAGGTCTTGCAGAGAATAAGGTAAGAGTACAGGAATGAAGAATGAGTACAGAGAGAAGGAAGGATGGGTGATGAAGCAGCCAAAATACAGAAGAAAGGAAGGAAGAACAACATACAGGTACCCCAGAAGATGAGCAGACCGTGCTCATGCAAAGCCTAATTCCAGTCCGTTGCTGCCTGCCACTGGTGACCCTGCAGGCAGGACACCCAGAAAGGTGGCATTCAGACAGTGCTTTTGGACTGCAAGCTGGAGAAATTAAATCCAAGTTCTTCAACGTTGCCATCTCTAACAAATAGCTCACCCTACCTAACCAAAGGATGTCCCTGCTTTTGTGGAGTCCTCCATCGCAGACACAATGCAGCTGTGTCTTCTTTGCTAGAGGCAAAGGCACAGACTGCCTCTCCTCCACCCTGCCCCCTGTTTGCACAGACTTAACTGTCCAGGAGCCTGGTAGACATACCAAGCTGTTCTCCCATCAGCTTCCTCTCCAACCAGTTCCCAATTTGTCTGCAAACCACAAGTTTAATTAGAGTTGGCAAGTGTTTTGACTTCAAAAATGTCTGTAACACCTGGAAGACAACGCTCAGGTTCAAGGGGGGAGGAAACGGGATGATGTCCAAATGCTATTGTCATGTTTTCAGCTGCCTGTACTGAGCTGACTGAAAAAGAAGGAATCAGTAGCTGCAGGGGCTGGTGCGTGCACTCAGCTCTGCCTTCCTCCAAGCTTCTTATAGAAGCAGCCTTTTGGGGTCACTTTAAAACTTGTTAAAAATCCTTCTTGAAAAAAAAAACCCAAAATTAAAAATCCCAAACCCAGACACACCCTGTAACATTTTTAAGAAAATTAATTCCAAGAACTAGGAAGAAGTGGTGATGTGCCATTCCTAGCCAAAAGCCAGAGACTATGAAGCAGACAAATGATCTAACAGCTAAGGGCAGTGGATGAGAAAGACTATTCTGCTGAAGGATGCTGTAGGGGGAACTCCCCCATGGGCTCCTTTAGCATCCTCACAAGCTAGGCATTCAGCTTGGATCAAATCCACAGTGGTGTTAGTCTGCACACTCCATTATCCCACAAGATGCTCGTTCCAGCTGTCCGGACACCAGTTTTATGGTCCTCTCCATTACAGTTTGCAGCGCTTTAGGAGACAAGGTGTGCAAAAGTGCCTGTCAGCTGTTGTGGCTGGAGCTATGCCCTGGGAAGATGTGTTGAGGGTCTGCCCTCCTGGTTTTTGGAATCTTTCTCTGAAAGACTTCAGTGCGCACTGCTTGTTTGACCTGTTGCAGGAGCAGAAATAGCGGAGCCAGCTCCCATCAGGGCTGCCCCGGGAGGTGCTGGTGTACCTGAGAGCGTAGAGTTGGACATCCAGTTTGCTCCTTTTTATGCACAAAATGTTTATGGCCAAGTCTTGCTGAGTCTTTTAAAGACTGGCTTAAGAGGAAAGATTTATTGCAATGGCTTTACCTTAGCAGAGGGTAGAGCAGATTCCTCCTCACTGGTATGTCCTTGCAATTCTGATCAGTGATGCTCTGCTAGTTACCATGTTCTTTATCCCCAGCAAGGTACAGCTAAAACCCCATTCTTCTCCAACAGCTTTCAGGATGACAAATATTAACCCTCAGAAGAGATCTAAAACCAAATAAAAGTACTACAATGCAGAAAAATTCTGTAGCGATACCATGTTTTATCAGGTTGTATAGACCCAAGAAGAACATAACCCCTGTTTATAAGCTGCCCCCACCGAGTTTCACCTTTTATTTCCAAAATTACATTGTTGAAAGCCCTACTCATTTTTTCAGAAGGTCAGCTTATCTTTATTTAATGAATGGGTAGATAAAGAGCACACAAAGCTTGAAAGTCTGATACCAGAGGTGAACTGACAATTGCTGCAAGTCTTTCATTCAAGCCATTTATCGAGCCTTTAATAACAGGCACTAACATATGAAAAATGTTAACAGAGAATGAATGTTTAAAAAGTAAATGGTTTGCAAGGTGCTCCAACTACAGCCCCAGAGATCACTCTGATCTATGTAACAGATTTCCTTCTTTTCAGGGAACCAGTAACTCTTGTGCCCTTACTGCAAAAGGATACAGAGAACTGCTGACATTTTCCTAGTACAAAAACAACCTGTGCAACTAGAAATCAAGTAGCAGTTTTCTTTTCATCCTATACTTGCACACACTGCATCCCATCCTTCTTTTTCTTGTTGTGAACATACACTTTTTAAGCTGTTCAGTAGTACATTGAGCGACTTACTTAAACCTGGACAAATTTTTCTGAGCCACATTTTGGAAAAAACCCATCTGGAAAATTTGAGCAATAGTTAAGATTGTGACACTGGTGTGATTTCCATGTGAAAGGATAGATAGTTTTGTTCATTAACACTAAAAAAAATCTCAGGAACTTATGCAAGCAAGAGCAAGTATGACAAAAGCATGCGCTGAGTTGTCTCCTATTAACAGCACAGATCAAATGAGCCAGTGCAACTGCTTCTGCTTTGCCTAAATAAGTGCCTGGATCAGTCATCAAAGTAGGATTGTTTTCCACAATACACTTCCTTGAGCAACCCAGATAGCCTTTGTGTTGGCCCCAGTAATGATGTAATGGGAAAAACTTACAGGCATTCTGTTAAAGCCATGCGGATTGCTCAAAATACTGTTTCCCAAGGCTCCAGCTTCACAGGTGTGGACTCAGCAGCCATCAAGACTTGCTATGATTAATGACTTTTTCCAACGTGCTGCCTTACATTAATACAGTGAGCTTTTATTAAATTAGGGATGATCTATTAGAGGATTCTAATCACCTTCGTGCTGCCATATGTGAGGAAGCTGTCGAAACCTATGCAATCTGGGTATCTCAGAGACAAGTCAGTCTAAGCTTTGTATTACCTGTATGCACAGTGGTAGTTACAAAACTCCTGTCTATGTTGCCTTCTGCCTAGTTGCAAAGGAAGACATTTAGGAGAGCTACTGCTCCATTCTCATAAGCATCAGCCAAAAAGCCAAGGGAAATACAGAGAGCATCAGAAAATTCCCTGGACATTCAAACCAACCCTCCTGAACACATCCAAAACCAGGCAGTAGAGAAGGTATCTGAAGTCCCAAGGAAATATCTTACACAGAGACACCAGTTCAAACAATGCAGTAGGTCTGAGTCACCCAGTCATTGCATCTCATAACTGGAGGAAAACAGAACAGCACTTGCTAAAATGTCTTTTCACAAGAAAAGCAATTCTCATTCACTTAACCCTCACACTATAGCTTTGGACCACTACAGACATTCAAAGTGTCACAAGGCTCCACCACACACTTGAAAGCATCCAACACACCCCAGAGGCATTCCCTTTACCTGAAACAAGGACAAGTCCTAGGATCAGGAGCAAGGAGCAATCTTCTGAAGCCCTGGCATATCTGACAGGACAGGCAGCAAGGTTATCATGTGAAAAAGTAGCATCCATTGCCCACCATTTCACCCCCAAGAATCTCTTGCTTAGGGCAGCCTAGGTAGTGCTGGGATATGAGATCGGCAGTTTATAACTTGCAGCTGATTTTCTTTGCACAGGTGTAGCCCATCTGGAAAGGCCCAGCCAGGGAGTTACAGCATTCAGACACTATAAACACTATAAACGTTGTGGAGAGGACAAGGTACCTCTACTGTATGTAGACAGCCCTGGTGCAAGGGGAGGGGGAGCAGAGGTAAGGTCTTGTGTGTCACGGGGTGGTACTGATGGAGCAGAAGGGAAGAAACTCAGCACCCCATTCTCCCCTCTGCAAGCCTGTGTTCACCTGTCTCAGTAAGCAGTGAGCGGTGCACAGGGGATGTAGCTATTTACTGCATTGCTGCCAGCTGAGTTCAGTGACTGCAAAACCCTCTTCAAGAAGGTGGACTAAGTAGAAGGGCAAGAGTAGCATTTTTTCCTTTCTCCTTCCTTTTTGTTTGGCGTTTCTGTTGGACGTTGCTTTTTCTCTAACTGTCTTCAACATGAACTCTCACTTGGTACCCTGGAAGTAGATGATGTCCTAGCTGCATGAGGGGGCAGAGATGCCTGGTTCATACGGCCTTATCTTCATGGTGTCTTGCTATAGATCCTCCAAAACAGAACAGATGATGCTATTGACCAGAGTAACTAAAATAAAGAGGCTCTGGCCAAAAGGGATGGAAAGGGACAAATGTAGCCCTCTTAGAGAAAAATATGGAAGCTAAAGAGCAAGAAGAAATCCTGATTGAATTTAGTTCCTCTCTGGAGCAGCACATTTGTAAGGCTAAAATATCTTTCCTCCAATTCAAGAGACAAATTGCATTTTATTGGGGTGTTTTTTTTCTTTTTTAAAGTTGGGTGGCAGGGAGTATGAGACATTTTGTGCCTCTTCAAATAGTGCTGTCTCCAGGTCACAATTTGGTAACAGATTCAATCTCGTTACTTCTGTGTGAGCTCTTACATTACAGTGTGCTTTATTGCCACATTGGTGCAAACCTCATCTCAAAGGCAAAAGAAGTTTGATCCTCCTGGAATATAACAGGAACAGTCATTTTGCATCCCTGCAACTTCTTGTGGTTGCTCACATCTTGTGAAAGATAGAGAAGGCATGTGAGAAACTGGTGTCAGTGGAGCTACAAAGAACCAAATGTCCACCACTGCATTTGTGGACAAAGTTGTACAATGACTGCAATGCTGGTATGATGATGTCAGATTCTTTCACTTGCCATGGCAAACTGAGAGAAGTTTGAGCTGGTTCGTGTCTATGTTTTTGCTCTGAGTTTCTAATTAGTTATAGCATTGGCATAAAACAGGATCTGTGTCTATTAAGTCTTTATCTGCTCCTCCTTATTCCCACATGAAGTCACAACCCTTCATGTCATCCCAACTGCACTTAGGAAGTGACTTAGGATGTCTCAAAACAGAGTATAATAACCTCAGGTATTAAATAAGTAGAATAACTGTGGAGGAAAATGGCCCTTGTGTCACATACTGCTGGCAAGAAGCACATGAGCTAGCAGAGGGAGGTGGAGAGAGAGAAGTGGAGGAGAAGCTGATGTATTCAGAGAAGAATTTGAAGAACAATCATGAGATTTTACACATGACAGATGTCAAAGATATTTTGAGAGATTCTTCTTGGAGCCTCTAAGCCGCAGCAGGGCCCTACCGCATATTTTGTTCCTCATATAATGACACTGTGCCATTTGTACTGCACTATTGATGCACTCCTGGGTGGTACCAGCAGGACAAGGAGTGTGGTTAATAGCTGGCTTCAAGGGCCAAACAGAAATATCAGTCTGCAGTTCAGTCCCTAGACAAGAACAAGGCACTCAAGAGGAAGGAAACAGATTTCTTTTCTAAACAAAGGATCAAAGTGTGATGAAGCAGCAGACAAATCTTAATATCTTCCAGCCAGATGAAGCAACAAGAGACAGTTTGGTAGTAATAGCCCATGGTAATCACAGAGGCAGTAACTGAGTACCAATAAAACTTGTCACAAGGTATCTTGTACCATTTCCAGTATGGATAAAAATCAAGTACAGCAGTCAGATAAAACTAGCTGTGACCTGCAAGGCAGTGCCTTCTTGCTGGATCCATCTGAATTCTGGCTGCTGTGGCCATTCTGCAATCACCTTCCTTGAATTGTTATACGGGATTTGAACCTTTGAGAACAGCCATAACTTGTGCAACTTCCAGTTAAATTTGCCTTGAAAATCCTGCCAGGCAGAGACCACACTTGCTGATGGTGCCCTTCGTCTGTAGTATGTCTTGGCAGTGAGCTAGTAAATAAGTCCTCAGCTTGACTTTCTTGAGAGGTACCTTTGTTTCCTATGAAAGTCACTGGAAAGTGATTGCCATCAATAAGGAAATGCTAGATTTACTCTGGAAGTGCTATGGAGCCTGTTACTTTTATTAAGAAAGCTGGTGGCTCATTTTCCCACTGACATTGAGGCAAAGGTTTGCAGTAAAATAAAGCAGTTTTGTATTTTAGACATACCCGAAGTCTTTTGCTCTTTCTAGAGGAGGCTTGTCCAGAGTGAAGAAATAGTCTCAATTTAAAGCATCCCTATCTGAAAGAGAAGCTAAACTCCTCCTTCTCCTCTGATATTCCAAAATCTTTCTCTATTATTCTTTGAGCAGGAGCAGGTAGCTCCTATTTCAGCTGTAGCTGGATTCCAGCTTCTTTATTCCATTTGCATAATTCCATCTAACACATTCCTCTGGGGCTGCAAGAACTTCATGCTTGCATCTCAGCCTAGAGGTGAAAGCAACAAAAAGAAGTTACACCATATAGTTATAGTTATTATGTCAGTTAATAGAGCTCTTCATAGCATAAACACTATTAGCACTCGTCACTGTCGGGAATAGCTGTGTCTCCAGCTCTGCTCTTGCTGTCAGAGACTCAGCACAGATCTGAGTCCAAGCCCAGATCTGAAGAGCAAACCCTGATACCTGCCAGCTCGTGCACAGGGCGAAATCTCTCTTTGGACTTGAGGAAACTTTTGGATTTTGGATCTCGAGCACAATTAAGGGAGAGTAATATCGTGTTGAAATGTGTGATCCAAGCAGACAGATGGTGTTCAGGGTCCAGGTCTACCAGCTTTCTTTCTACTCTTGGAGTTAGTCCATGACCTTGTCTACAAAAGCATGCTTTTAAGCAATTGAGTGTAAGCTCCAGGTTCAAGTATCACAGGTTTACATCCAAACTCTCCTCCCTTGTCGTGTATTTCACCCATCCAAATGGCAGGCAACATTCTAATGCTAACAGTCCGCTCTCTCTCCCCCTTCTGTCTCAAGAGTAAATTGCTGTCACATCTTTCTGAGTGTCTGCTTTTTAAAAAAGCAGACAAATAAACATAAGTTTATATGAAAGTTTTAAAACAACCGCTTCTGGAGGAGAAAAAAAAAAAGATCAGTTGTGGTAACATTGTGATAGAACATGGATTTGGTTAATTGGATCTAGCTATTTGCGCCCTCTTTTGCCGGTCCAAGGCTGGAAAAGCAATTTAACTTGTTGCCTGTGAAAAATGAAATGACAGCAGCTACTTAAATGAACTTTCACATTAATGAAGCACGATCTGGTCTTGATCAAAGACTTTATACTCTTGGAGGACCAGAGTTCAAACTTTGGTCTCTAATTTTAGGAGAAAAAAAGGCTTAAGTGTCATTGCAATGCAAACTCTTTGGAGTTTGAGCCCAAGCTCAACTTTCATGACGGCACTACTACTGACCCTGTACTGAAGTTTGACTTGATCATCTCTTCATGTGCTGCCTCCTGCTAAGCTGGAATGGCTTCGCCCTTTATAGCAGTGAGAAGTGATGTTATCATTAGTCATTGCTGCTAGGCACTTCTAGATCACGTCATACATCTTGCAGGTTGTTCCAACAAAATGAGCTCTGAAGAGGAGGGTTGGGATCCAAGTGAGACAGAGACCAGCTTTGGGTGGCAAGATGCCATAAAATTGTCCTTGCAGATCTGGTGTAACCAGATCAACTAATAAACCTCTGGAATGCTGATGCTTTGGTTGATCTGGTCCTACAACAGAAACCATCTCTCGCAACTTCTATGCCAGGTGTGAAACCATGCAGCTTGCCAGAAGCAACTGATACCAGAGACTACTGTTAGCTATGTACAAATGTGACTGTTGCTGTGCTGAATAATCACTGCGATCTTGTGCGCTGTCCCCACAACACACCTCCTGTAACCTTTTTAAGTATTTGTCACCACAATAATATTAATTGATACATCAGTGCACCAGGGTGACAATAAAAGCGATTCTAGCCACAGGTATGGAGTGTTTTGTGGATCTCAGCAGCATCAGTGTTGGGTAGAAAGACATCAAGAGTGTTATTAGAAGAAGATGGACTTCGTTTCAGAAAGATTTGTGGCCCTGCAGATAGAAGAAACAAGCTGGAGTAAAGGAAAACTGGCAAATGTGAGGATGGTCACTGTGAGCTAAGGCCAAACCTTTTCAATTTCTCTGCCTTCAGCCTGCCCCAGGAGAAGTCAAACATACCCCTCATGGAGCCCAACAACATTGCTATTGTCAGCCAAGCAGCGTGACGCAACTGCTGGGGTGCTCTGCAGCCTCCCAAGGCTCCTGTTCAACACTGGGTCTTATTCTTGTGAAAAGTGATTGTAGATCCTAGATGGTTAAAATTTATTTAGAAGGTCTAGCTTGCAAATCCAATTACAGAGGTATACTTTTGCAGGAAGAAGGAGACAGAAAAGAAGCTCATGTTCAAGAGGAAGGGTGCCCTGCTTTCAGGGCTCATGTGAGCTCCTGGCTGTGTCCCAGGAGCGCTGGGTCACTTAAGGGGAGTTATCTGGGGCTCCAGTTACCCAGCTGTAGCACAGGGATAATACTTCTGTTCTTACCTCAGTTTGTCTTCTCTGTTTAGGTTTCAAGCTCCTCAAGGCTGTGTCTTGCTACATGTATGTACAGTTCCTAGCTTAATAGTCATGATCCAAACTGAAGCCTCCAGGCACTCCTTTATATTATATCATTGCTAAGTTCACAAAGGGTTGCAATCAAATTTCTTTATCGGAAAAAAAAATCCTAGAAAAGAATAAAGCAAGCTATTAAAAACTGAGGATCATTTTTGCTGAAGTGGAAATAATGGTACTTTGTCCCAAAATGTATAAAAAATGTATTGCAATTAAATTCTCTACTGGCAAATTGCTCTACAATTAAAAAACACAGAAGCTTGAGTAAGGCAATTAGAATAATAGTAGAGTGTTAATTATAGCTTGATGGATTCTACATGCTGTCAGTAATTACCTTCCAAGTGTGCACTTCTGAACCGACTCCAAATCCACAAAAAGACATCATCAGAATTAGAAATATCTTCCTTGTTGGCATGCCTTTGCCATTTTAAAATTTGTTTTCATAAATACTTTTGTAAGCTATTTAATTAGATTTAATGAGGTTTGAGGAAGAGACATCCTCCTGCTGTACATGGACTCCTCTCTAGCATTGACTCGGGTAGGAGAGCATGACTGTGTGAACAGTCTCATTTCCTACGAACTGCCCTCACTGAGTTATTTCCACTGCATGGCGATCTTGCACAAAGGCAAGGTGATTCAGCTGGGTTTCCAGGAGAGTTGTTTTTAGGTATCTTGTTGAAATCCCATGGCCAGCCTCTCATCCTTGTCACAGGGCAGGGTAACAGCAGAGGGGCTTTGGGGACAGGCACTGTGACTGCAGTCACACTGTGTAAGCTGAGTCCTGCATTGAGGGTGAGATTAAATCAGCAGGGTTTGAGGTCAGGGGTTGCAAGAATAATTAAAGAATATTAAAATTAATTGTCAAAATTAATTAAAAAGCTTGTGTGTCAAGTTTGAAACCACTGTAAAATAACGAAACATTTTTATTAGCACGATGCCTTCCCCACCAGGAAAGAGAAATCCACACCGTAGAAGTACCTTAAACATTGGGGTTTCTCACTTTGAAGAATTAAAGATGTATTTTTTTTAATTTGCTATATATTTGTAAAAGACTGCACTATGTTCTGTAATGTCTCTGCCCATCCTGCCTTAGGTTCCCTCCCCAGGGACAGGAGCACTTGCTTTTAATCTGCAAACAGCTTTCAAATAAATCAGGGGACTAAACATATGTCATTCTCTTCTTTCCTCCACTTCTTGAAGGCTGAAATAAGACCCCAAGCCAAAATAATATGAATTTTGCACCCCACCACCCAGTGTAGCAAAATCATAAACTTCAAGTTTTAAATGATAATGTCCATTGATTCTGTTCAGAAAGGTTTAAGGCTGGCCTACACGATATCTACAGTCTCTGTGCCGAAAGCTGTGCTTGCCATCAGGGTCCCTGGGAAGGTGTGACTCTGTGGGACGAGATAGGATGGGATGCCTGAAAGAAAGTCCTGGTCACCCCAGCAAAGCAGGGAGAAGCTTTTGCAGAGACTGATTTTTCTGTTTATCGTTAATCTCTGCAATCTGATACATTCAAAGCTGTCCCAAAACCCAAATAGTTGTTGTGCAGGTGGGCTCTCAGGAGTAAACAGAGAGGAAAAGGGAAACGCTGCACCAGTAATAAATAGCTAATACTGCTTCTTGCATTGTATGGTTGGGATTTCAGATGGATATGCTGAAATCATAAACTCTTCATCCTGGATCAAGATCTTGCCCCATCAGTAAACCAAGTTTCTACATTTCATACCATGTCCCTTCCCAAAGCTAAAACTTCCTCCCTCATGATTTTCATACTACTTTTACTTTTTCTGATTGCTCTCAGGTATGATTTTTGAATGCATATCTTTTCAGCAGTGCACGTTGCACATGCTTCTCCTAGAAGCTGAAGTAGCCAAGAGGCATGATGGCTGTTTTACAGTCCACCCTGTGCTGCTTTTGGGTCCAGCAAAAGGCTTCATTGCTGTCTGTGGCAGGCAGCTGGATATGTAACCTAGAAGATCCCTGTGCATTACGTCAGATTAATAATCGTAGAATTATTAAGATTGGAAAAGACACCACCATGCCTACTAAACCATGCCCTGAAGTGACATGTCTACACGTTTTTTGAACACCTTCAGGGAAGGAGACTCCACCTCTTCTCTGGGCAAATTTCTTCATTCATGAGTCTATAAGAAATCTAGCAGAAAAGAATAGGCAAGAGAACAGAAAGTCTTCATTTAGAGTGACAGCTTCCAAAAATATGTTTTCTCTCATACCTTCCTGCACATCATCAAAGTAATGTTTCATCATCATGTTCACCAGTTCTGTGGTAGAGCAGAAAGGCCTAGCAAGGTCTTTGCCCAGTTTGGGGATCAAAGGCAGAAATACTGAACCCTGTTCTTAAAAAGCCCCAACTATTCATTGTTGTGAAAGGCTGGTCTGTCATCTCCATTCCTCTTCTGTCAGTTGCTGATGATGCTCCAGTGTGGTGTTTCTCCGCGCTGCAGGTCCCCATGCAGGGGTATGGAGAAAAAATGCGGCTTCGCTCTCCTTGCAAGACTCAGGGCGCTGCTAAAACTCCATGTCCTGCATGCTGAAGAGATACCTCTGGCTTTGGCACAGGACTTTAGCAGCCTGCAGGGAACCTGTGGGCCAAACCTGACTCATTTGGTTGGGCATGTCAGCAAATTTGACATTGCAAATGATTTCTGATTCGGCCAACCTGAACTTTTCTGTAGATGCCACCAATCCGTGTTTGTAACCTTTAGGGACATGGTACATTTGTATAGCTTGGATGCCACTCCAAACCCACCTGAATGCAACTCCCCTCATGCAGTCTATTTCATACAAAGAGATATATGACACTCGGAAGATGAGCAGTGTGATTAAAGCATCCTGCTGTGCAATGCCCTGTCCTATTACATAAAAGGAAATAAGGCTCTGTCCATGCACTAGGAAGGAATCTGCTGCAGAACAATGGCAATCTAATCACAGAATCCCAGAATGGTGGGAGAGGGAAGGGCTGTCAGGAGCCCATTCCGTGCAACAACCCTGCTAGAGCAAGATCATCTCAAGCAGGTTGTACAGGAACATGTCCAGGTGGGGTTTGAATATCTTCAGAGAAGAAGGCTCCACACCTTCCCTGGGCAGCCCTTGTTCCACTGCTCCTTCACCCTCACAGGAAAGAATTTTACCCTTACGTTCAGGTAGAACTTACTGTGTTCCAATTTTGTGCTTGTTGCCCCTTGTCCTGCTGCTGGGCACCACTGAAAAGAGCCTGGTCCCATCCTTCTGACTCCTGCCCTTTAGATATTGATCAGCACTGATAAGGTTCCCTCACAGTCTTCTTCTCCAGGCTAAAAAGGCCCAGGTCGCTCAGCCTTTCCTTCTAAGAGAGATACTCCTGTCCCGTCACCATCTCTGTGGCCTCCGCTAGACCATCTTCAATCTTGTTCCTTGTCTTTCCTCAGCTGGGGAGCCCAGAACTGGACACAGGACTCCAGATGTACCGGAAGCAGGATCAGGCTGCAATATGTGTTTCTTTCCCTAAAATATTGCCCCCTCTTCTCCTCACGTTACTCCTGGTGCAAGGCTGTGCTGATACGAGGGGTTAAACCGCATTGCCACCTGCCCAGGGTGCACTAAGCCCACCAAGAGCTTCTTCCCCTAAGTGCTGTTGGATGAGCCACTGCGATGTCCTCCACTAATCTCAGGAGCAGCCTCTAAATTAAATCTTTGGATCATAGCGATGCTCTAAGATTTTTTTTTGCCGGTAATGGTCTTGCTGCAGCCACCCCTTGAGCCATGCTTCCACCTCACTGTGTGCACCTTTCCCTCTGGTGTGTGCTGGGCTTTCAAAAACTGAAAATTTGGGAATTGAAACAGCCACTTCGGTTCCAGCTGAAACGTGTGAATGATTAACCCGTTCCTGTGACTGACTGGGTCTTGGCAGGACACGCGTGTAACATCCAGAGAAAGAAACATCAGGGTGCAGGAGGGCACCCAGGCACTGCTTTTGCAGCAGTCGTCCACATCCACGAGAGGGAGGTTTCTAAACCGCTTTTGGCGCGGAGGGCGCGGCCCCTTTAAGAGAGGCAGTGCGGGGGGGCGGCCTCCCGCGTTCACACCTGGAGTGAGAAAGAGGGGCGGGCCCCGCGCCCCGGATTGACAGCCCGCCTTACCAATGGAAAGCCGCGGCGCCGCGCCCGAGGTGGCACCTCAGCCAATGACGACGCGCGCGGGCCCGCCGGAGCACGCCGGGCAGCCAATGGGCGGGCGCGCGGGGGGCGGCGCGGCTACATGTTGCGGTGTTGCTAACGTGGGTCCGCGGTGAGCGGCGCTAGGGCCGGGCCGGGGCGGCGGCGGCAAGAGCGGAGAGGCAGTGACGGCGGCGGCGCTTAGCCCCGAGGGAGCAGCCCCAGCGGCCGCGTGAAGAAGGAGGCGCTTCCCTCTGCGGGGACGCGGAGGCGGTGGATGCGGGCGCCGTGAGCGCCCCGCGGCGATGCTGCGGGCGGCGGAGCGGCGCTGAGCGCGGCCCCGCGGCGTAACCGCCGCCGCCTCCCGCCTCGGAGAGCGGTGCCGGATACAAAATGGCGCGGGCGGGCTGCGGGGCGGCGGCGCTGCTGCTGCCGGTGCTGGGGCTGCTGTCGCTGCTGCCCTCGGCCCGCGCCGGCTGCCCCGCCGGCTGCGCCTGCGGCGCGGAGCTGCTGAGCTGTGGCGGGCTGGCTCTGCCCGCGCTGCCCTGGGACCTGCCCCGCTGGCCGCGACACCTGTGAGTAGCGCGGGGGGGTCGCGGCGAGAGGAGCTCCGGGGATGGAATTGAGTTATAAGGCACAGGGGGAGCGTGTCCCGGCAGGCGGGGCGGGCTGG
The DNA here is from genome assembly GCA_033558185.1 of Dromococcyx pavoninus. NCBI lineage: Eukaryota > Metazoa > Chordata > Aves > Cuculiformes > Neomorphidae > Dromococcyx > Dromococcyx pavoninus. Next base: position 3,329,456 of record JAUMJL010000003.1, on the reverse strand, counting down.
CGGCGGGGATGGGGAGCCCGCGACGGAATGTACGCCCCAGTTGAGATGTAGTTATAAAGCAGAGTGAGCTCTTTCGCTCTGTACGAGTGGGGGGAGCTTCTCCCGTATCCGGGCGTGTGGGGTAGGTGTGCGGAGGGGATCGGGAAACCCGCAGCAAAAAGAATCCTGGAGCTGAGATTTAGTTAAAAACCGCGGTGGGTTCTGCAGGCACGAAGCTGCGCGTGGGGATCTTGTTCCGTGTCCCAGTGCCTGCTCCCTTTCCCTCCCGGTGCTGGAATGCGACGGAGCTCCCGGGACCCGCGGCGGAAAGTACTCCACAGTTGAAGTTTGTGATTAAATCACGGTGGGCTCTGCCACTTTATAGTCGCGGGAATAGCGAACCTGCGACAAGAAGAATCCTGTAGTTGAGGTTTATAAAGTACAGTGGGCTCTGTAGGCGCGGGGAGAGCTTGTCCCAGGGTGCGGGACAGGGATGCGGAGGGGATCGGGAACCCGCAGCAAAAAAATTCCTGGAGTTGAGACTTAGTTATAAAGCGCGATTGGGCTCTGTAGGCACAAAGCTGCAAGGGGAGCTTGTCCCGGTTCCTGCCCGGTGCGGGGATGCGGCGGGGCTCGCGGTACCCGCAGCGAAAAGAACCCCTGGACTGAGCTTTATTTATAGAGCAAAGTGGGCTCTGCTGTTTTGTTGGCGCGGAGATCGGGAACCCGCAGCAAAAAGAACCCGGAGTCGAGGTTTATTAATAAAGCATGGTGAGCTCTGCTGTTTGTAGGCACGGGGGGTGTTTCTTCCGTGTCCCGGTGCGGAGATGCTGGTCTCGGGGCTCCCTGCCCGCCCGCTCTCCTCCGCCTCCGTGAGGGGGTCCGGGAGGAAGGAGGGTCGGGAGAGGGTTCGGTCTCCAGCGCTGGCATCTCCTGGATTTAACGGCCGGGGTGGGTTCCCGGATCCTTATTAGGGCATGGGTCCCTGCCCGGTGCGCATCCCGTGGGATCCTGCGATGCTGTTGGGGTGTTACGAGACAACTCAGGTGTTGCTTCCCAATAAAAGCTGTGATTCCCTCTGTCAGAGTTATTAACCTGTAGTGTGTCCTGTGTCTGAGCTCACAGCCCAGCGCCTGGGGGTTGATGCAGTGTCTGGATTTTTTTTTTGCCCCCAAAAGGGTGTTTTAAAGTGTTGGGGTCTGTGCCCAAGTGCTGGGTGGTGTGGTTGCCATAAAATGTATCAGGTTTGCTCCGTTTGTGTAAGGATCGAGTGCTGCTGCTGCTCCAACCCGGTAAGATCCAAAATACATCAGAGACGTGAAGTAGAGGAGGTTTAGGGGGGAAAGCGGGCTCTGCTTTGACAGTTCTTTGTTTGACAGTGCGGGAGGGCTGTGGGTATGTGTGTGTGAGCGGTTGTAAACTTGTAAAAATAAGTGTTCTGGATGTCTAGCTCACCTTAGGAGACACAGATCCAGAAAGGGAAGAGTGCCTCAGTGCTTCTGTTGCTGGGCCTTTCTGCTGTTTGAACAGATTTATAGATTATTGAATCTATAAAACCCCTGGTTGTAAGAGATACTCCTTGGCTCTGCCAGGAGAGAGAGCGGCCACTGAAGCGTTGCTGGAGATCGTCCAGCTCCTTATTTAAGAAGAATTATTAGAGGTTTGTCAGGTTCTCCTGATATTATTCACTTCTGGCTGTAGAAATGCTTTGTTTTACATGAAATTATCAGGTGTCGTACTGAAAGTAATGTGTGGCCTCTGCATTAAAACCCTGACTCATCCTGTTCACCCATTGCTGTTTGCTCGGACAGAGCTGTCCCTCGACTCTGGGCACCTTCCAGAGCAAGTTTTTAGTCTTCTCAGCATAATTCCAGCATCCCCATATGCCTCTTAAAATAGGACAGCGTATATTTGTTCGTACAGAGAAGTACGTTAATAGCCCAGTCTGAACAAATTTATTGTTGTGGTTTTTTTTTTCCAGGAGTGCTAATACCCAGGAGTGTCTTTTTCATATGGAACAGATTTTTGAGTGTCTTGAGTTCAGTTCAAATTTTATTGGCGGAGTAATAGCGTGTATAAATCTGGTGTTACGGACTTGTGGATTGTTGATCTTTTAAACACACAATACGGTTTGTGATTTTGTAAATTCTAAACTAACCAAAGAATTAGCTAAAGCGGAAATTTGTGTTGGCTTTCATATCTGACAATGCAAAACTAAGGGATTTTTTTCCATTTCCATAACTAATACAAAAAGTAGACACTTAAGCTAATGTAAAATTGTAAAGCAATACTGTTTATCATTAAAAATCACCTGAATCACTTATTTTAGTTAAGGGACATAAAATTGAAGCATGTTTTTTCAGGCTTGGTAGGACCATAAATGCTAATTTCTGGTGCAGAGAATCGTTAACTGATTTTTTTTAGTAGTTTAATGTCCTCTATAAAAGCACTGTGTGCTGAAGAAAAGTTGTCTCTGTGCAACTTTCTGTCACTTTTTTGGGTTTTGTTAAGATACTCTTTTGCAGCTGCAGCAGAGGAACGTGAAGGCTGATGTGGCAGTGTGGTCTGAGGGTGTGGGGTCCCCCGGCTTTAAACTGAAGTGAGACAGGTGATGTTGGAGCGTGTCCCTCATCTCCATCGCTTCTGGGAAGGCTGCCTCTCCTGCCGAAGGTGTCTGCTTCCCCTGGGTGATAAGCTCAGGCGTGTTTGATCCTTAATAGCAGACAAGATAAATCCTGTTTTCAGTGACTGGTGCTGGCTGTGCTTTAACTTTGTTAAAGTGCTGTGAAAACCCCCTCCCTAGCAGTTTATCTTCTATTCCTAATGAGTGCCACCAGGCTGAAGCAGTGTTTGGAGTCAGTTTTCAGTGTGTTGGAGATAAAACTTTTGTTTGTAGGGTTGGAAATGTGGCTCTGCACATTGGGGAGGGTTTTGAAACAGACTGAATTGCGCTGCGTATTTTGTCAACAGGACTATCAGTACTGAGGAAAAGTATTGGGATCTTTTGGAACTATTGTTATTTCTCTGTTGGCACTGGAGCTGGGAGTTGTAATTTTTCTCCCTAGTTTTGGAGGGCAGAGCGGGTTTGCAGAAGGGCTGGTGCGCTGCAGTTGCTCACAGTTAATGCAGTGTGGCACAGATGGCTTTTTGCTTGCAAGCAACAGGCTGCTCTGTTTCCCAGGAAAGCCCTGGGGTTTGGCTGTACAGACCAAGTTGTCCTGAGCACCAGCTGCCTGGGTGCTGACTGTTTGCATGGTGCTGCTGCTGTTCCTCTCTGGAGAGAGCTGGGCAAACTGTTCGTGTGATTTTGAAAATCCTTTTAGTGCCTGTCAGTGGTTTTAAGGCCTTTGAAGTGCATTTGAACTAGGAATGGGGAGCAGACCTTTGCTATGCTCAAGCAATTACACACAGATTTTGTTGAAGGCAAGAAAACAGAATGTTTGTTTTCAAAATTGGCTATTAATTTAACTTTCTTGCTAAACTGGGGTTTAATGTGCCAGGTCTTGTTGCTCTGCTCTGACACATTATGGTAGCTTCTTTGCTTGCTTGGTAGAGTGTAGTGAAGCTTTGTAGAAAACTTGCTGTGCCACTGCCTGTGTGCATTGTGCTCTCTGGAGATGAATGTTAGTTACTCCAGAGCCCAAGAGCAACTTGTGCTCCTCTGCAGATGCTGGAAGAGAAGGCAGTGGGGGGGAAACACGACTCTCCTGCTGACAGTGCTGGGAGTGGGGAATGCTGCTGGCAGTTCCTTCCCTGCATATTCTTCTTCCAGCCCTGCTGAAATAATGGAACAAAGATTAAGTAATCATCACCCTGGGTTTGCAGTGTCTGGCCCTGTGCAGCTGTGGAGCCCTCACCGTGTGCTGGCTGTTGGGAGGCCGCTGGGTGTGGAAGGACAGCTTGGGAGAGCATAGTGCAGTGGGTGCAGGTGGCTGATCCCCCTCCCTCCTCCTGGGGAAGGGGAGTGGAAACCCAAAGAAATACTGCAAAGCCAGTGACTCTTCCTGAGTGGTGGTCCAAGGAAGACTGCTCAGGTGGGATGCTAGCAGAGAGCTGGTAGTTCTTATACAAGAAATCCTTGCGATGACACACTTGTGTTGAGTGGTTCCTGGAGCATTGTCCCTTGCAGTGGCCTTACTTGGAAGATCTCCAGCCCCAGAGCTGCGGGATGGCTCTGCGCCCTACAGGCTGGCAGGTGCTGCTCCAGAGCTTGGCCCTGGTTGGGTAACAGGAAAGCCTCTCCTTCTAAAGCAGTGCCTCTCTGGGCCTGCTGCTCATGCAGAAATAAATATATGCTCTTGCAAATAAATCCACCCTTCCTGTGTGAACATGTGTTGGTGCATCTGCTGACCACCCTCAGCGTGCTGTGATATGTATTGGTGCTTATTGGAGAGCAGCAGTTAACAGCAAGCCCTTTGCAACTGCTGTCTGATCTTCTCATATTAATCCCTGGCAGAGCCACAGCTGGGTCAGAAATTACCTCAATCCAACCAGGATTGGAAGTGCATGTGAGATTCATTGTGAAGCCTGAATGGGATAAAATATCCCCACCAAGAAACCTTTCTGGCTCTTGCTGAAGCCCCTGACTTCAAGTGAAAGCCTCTAGGACCCACTTAGCCTCCTCTGCATATTCTTCTCTCCTTTTAAGAAACTTCATGGCATTTAATCACTTCGAGTCTTTTCCTCTCTGCAGTGACTGCAATTTGAAACGCAGGGGTCCTATACAAAAGGAGCAAGTGCTCAATGGGCTGTGTTAATATTCAGTGCCATTTACAATGGGTGCAGTTTGAAAAGAGGAGAATGGATGGTCTGGGAGCTAGGGCAGGAGAAGCTGCAGAGGGAAAATTCCCAGGGCAGGGAACGAGCATCTCAGTAGGCAGCTGAAAAAAGACCGAACACACCATTAATTGTTTTCTAGGAAAATCAACCATTATGTGTTAGGTACAGCTTAATATTTTTTTCTTTGCTTGTGCAAACTGCTTTACAGTTCTACAAGGCTTGGGGGTGGCTGAGCCTCGCAGGTGTTCTTGCTTGGAGTTTAAGAGATGAAGGAGCAAATGTGAGGTTGATTGCCTTCTTCCTTTGCTTGCTGGCATCAGGAGGCGGTAAACTGATGTTTGGGAGCACAGACCATTCAACAAAGCACTTCGGGTACTTCAATGCTACCTTGAGCATGCCTGAGATTTCGCTTCCCTGCTTGAAGTTAGGCTGGTTCTGGAATCTTGTCTCATGTGAATTTGGGCAGATACAGAAGCACTTTGCTGACATGAGACTTTGGCTGATGTCCAAGAGCACTGGAAGGCTGTTCCCCAGTGGGCAGCCTCAGCTGAGCATGATGGAAGGGTTTGAGGTGGCTTCGTGTTGAGGAACTCCCCTCTGCCTTGGAGAAACCCTTTCCAAGCCTACTCATGAATGTGGCAGCCCCCACTGGCTGCACTGCTTAGTGCCAGGACGTCTTGGCCGAGCCCAAACCGTACCTGTCTCTGGATTATGGTTGCTTTGATCTCTTGAAGAGGCGCTAAAGTTTCGTCTTGAAGTTTGAGTGGCTGCAAAATGTGATGATGGCTTTCAGTTCCTCAGTAGCCAGCTCTGATGAGACCCTATGTATTGTCCTTGCTTTGTATGGCAGCCTCACCCAGAAACTCTTAATTAGGGCTGCAGGGCTTTTAATTGATCTTGTCGGCTGCCCAGGAGATACCTTGGATTGAGTTAGCTCAGCTCATCAGCTTTTAACATAATCATTTTTTGCTGCTAACCTAATTGCCCAGTGTGACTCCCCTTGTTTTGCAGTGTGGAGCTGGACGGGGTCATGTGGATGAATGGAGGAGAGATAATTTACGCTAATGCTGCAGGGAAGAGCCATCTGCAGAAAATCCAGGCTCCAGGTTCATCAGCCCTGCAGGACCAGGGCTGGGAAGGAATTAGCACCTGTTTTAGGGCGAGGTGATTGCTTTAACATAGAGTGTGACTTTGGTGAATAGTGAGTAAACATAACCCCTTGGTCTGGGTTTTGCAAGCCTGGGAGGCTGGGCACCCACAGCTCTCCTTTGAGGTCTCTTGCTGCTTCTTAGTGGCTCGTGAGGGACGGAGCAGAGTGTGAGGCTGCAGGAAGAAACAAAGGGCGAATAAACCCTCTTCTGTGTTTCACGGTATGTCCAACTATTAAATGATGTACTGTGAAGCATTTTTTTCTGCTGTGCATAGGGGCCCAAGTCAAGGACCAGGGCATTTATGCTGTTGTGCCAGCACACAACACTAAATACCTATTGTAGCTGAGTCATCCATTAATAGTTAACCAAGTCCGGCACTACAGCCCAAGTCCTTCAACCCCAGCCTCTTCCAGCTTCAGAGCAGGACCACAATGTATGTAATATGTTATTCTCCTTCATCATATTTTCAGCACGTTATCTCTTAAGCCACAACCATATAATTTTGGAGAAGTCTAGAAGCAGGCCCTGCTATTTTGAGGGCACCTCAAGACCTGATGATGTTTCACATGCAGTTCCAGGAGCACGGTTCACTTCTAACATGGTTGCATTTTCAGTTTGTAAGAACTGAAGGACTGGTCTCAAACTGTAGCAAGCTGCCTAGTTTTTATTAGTTAACCATGCTGGATGTGCAGGCAGGGTGGTTGCTTATGTGCACTTGTGTGGCAGTTCTGTAGCTTGATGCTGCAGTGACTCTACATGGATTTCAGCAGGAAAAGTATCAAAGGCCCTTTACAACTCAACAGCTTTGTGCAGAGCTACACATTTGTAACATATACATACTCCAGTGTCTTGCATGAGTTGCATTTTAGAAATTCATTAGCTGGCTAAAGCTTTGCTCTGGAGCTAAAGTTTTGGGTGCAAGAGAATTTGTTGTGGGTTTTTTTGGGAGGGGTAGGTAGCTGCACAATGAGGCAGCACCTTTAGCAAATTTTCCTTTGTCTTTTTTCACACCCCCGAGGCAATCTCATTAATTTTGGAAGTGTGCAGAGGTGCAGTCTCAAAATGTCTGTCTTGTGAACCCTGTTCACCTGTACAGGCTGTGTATCACAGACTTCCTTTTCGTTGAAGGTGCCTGTTTTTAGATGAATCATTCCAGATTAGAAAACACACCCCTTCAGTTCAGTGGAAAAGTGGCTGTGAAATGTTGAAATAAGGTGCTTTTTTTCCAAGACCACCTCCTTCAGATGGCAACTTCTTGCTCTCTGCAGAAAGGCAGGACAGGCCCTCAGGTGCAAGAAGATGAAAGTTCCAAAATGCAAAGTCAGGGCTGTGCTTCTTTCTGCTCCCCACAGATGGGGACATAGGTCCATGCTTGTCAATGATGTGGCTGCCCAAAGCTATAGGGCTGGGCATCTGCCAGGATGGGACCCTTGTTGTCTTGCAGGGCTCTGAATACTCCTCTGCCCTGCAATTTACCATCAACACCAGCTACTAATGAGCTTCTCTCCAAAAACTGCCTTAGTTTGGAACACATCTTGCATAGCTATTTTATAACCATACTTAAAGTCTGTTTTAGCTTGCCATGTGCCAATATAAACACAGGTTTTCAATGTTATCTGTCATCTAGAAAATGCCTTCACAAAGTGATGTCTGGCCAGTGGACTCATACTTGCAGTGTGTGCAGCAGTGCTTGGCTAGTACTGTTTGGTTGCCAGCAGAGACGGGTATCAGGGTTGAACTGGATGTGCCCAAAGATATTCATATGGGGATAGGTTTATCAGGTTTTATCTTCTGGTTGCATTTAAGGATGCAGTACTAGAGGTGTCCTAGGTGTGTAGGGGCCTCACCTGTGGGACTTGCTGTGGGTGATGTCTCCATAGGGGGTGGATGGTGGGAGACCTCATGGATGGGGAGCTGCTGGTCTGTGAGTTGTGTTGTAGGTAATAAAATGGCTATCGTAGGAAACCATCTGGCTGGAGGCCCTGTGAAAAATCACCCCCTAAATGTGTTCCAGTTGTCCAAACACTGGTGTCCCTCCTTCCTCCTCTGCCTGTGTGGGGGGAGGCTAGAGCTGGCTCTCTACTACCACTGCCTGGGGAGCAGCCCCAAGCAGCCGTTGCTTGGGTTTTGCTGTGTCTGCCCAGGTTCAAGAGCTGTGTAAGAGCACCAGAAGCCTTCCTTTAGCTCAGTCCTAAAAAATATCCTCTAGCAGTCTGGACAGCATGGGCTGTTCTGCAGCCGCTGGGTCCTTGAGCAGGGAACTCCAATTTGGCTCCTCACCAGCAGGACGTGGTTGTATTGAGTTGGAGCTGGAAAGTGTGTGGAGCCACGGATTTCCTCCTTTCTCAGCAGGCTTTGCAGTGTGGAGGGGGCGTGGGGATGGGGGAGTATGGCAGGGTGCATGCCTGGCCCATGTCAGCTGTGACCTCTGTCATTTGTAAAGGGCAAGGAGGTATCTCTTGATGATTAGGGTGGTACCTGAATACTCCTCACCCTCTTCTCTCATGTCTAGTTACTTCATCACTTCTGTGCCTGTCTGGCGATGGTGTGGGCAGCGCAGAAATGCTGCTGACATGGGACGGTTGGCTGGTGCTCATTTCTTTGCAGTCTGTAATCTGTCCTTGCTGGTGGCCCAGGAGAGCGTCCTGTGCTCTGTTTGTCTGTATAACTCACCATAAACCTTTGTCCCCTTCTGAACCAGGGGGCAAAGTCAGATCCACACTTGTATTTCATTTGTTTTGGCAAAGTGGGGAGGCTTGTCCTGTTTTAAGAGATTTAAACAATGATGTTTTATTTTGAAAGGTGTCATAATACATTCCACTTTTCCTCTGCCAAGCATATTTTTGTGGTGTTTCTATCTGTTAGTCTATAAACAACTCTTCCTCCTTTTTCTTCCTTAAACAAGTCTAGCAAGTCAGAATTCTTGGCTTTCAAACACCTTTGGATTATTTCTTAAGTAGCGCACGCATGCTGCATTGAATCAGTAAATAAGATTTGGAAGCATTAGTGAGACTTGGGCTGTCTTTATTGTTTCACATAGCTGTAAACCTGTTGTATATCCTCCTTCCCACTTTCCAACCCTTGTTATTGAGAGGACCACCTAAAAGTTGTTGGGATGGACTGAAGGGGTTTGGATTACTCTATTCATAAGAGCAGCTGAATGAACTTCTGTTATAGTAGATTAGAAAATAGTTTAATGAAGACATTAAAATAGTGCCTAGGCAGACTCTGTCTCTGCTGTGTGAGTGGGAGAGAAGTTTTCTGCTTCAGGAGGTGGTCTGCAGAGCTGAGGCTTCACCTCTGGTTTCTGAGTACTTTAATCTTGAGTGGTGTCACTTGGTTTGGCTGTTGAACCAGGAGCCATCAGCCTGTCTCTTGGTTCATGGGGATGCGTGGTGGGACTTGCTTCAGCTCCTGCGGTTTCAATAGATGCATCTATTTGTGGGGCTGAGTCCAGCTCTCCAGCAAAACTGGGCTTGGCTTTTGACTTCTTGGTGACCTGAACCCATTCGAGGAACTCTGGTTTCATTCTTACCAACAGAGATGTGTGCTCGTCTTTGAGTTAGTATCTGTGGACAGAAAGTTGTACAGATCTGACAGGATGTGTTTGGCTTATATGGGTCTACTTAAAGCAGCGGCTGGCATTGCTTCTTCTGTGTTTAATAAACTCTCCAAGGCAGGTACTGCTTTTTACACAGGTTTCCTGAGAAAAGAAGCTGTGCATGTGTCTGTTCGCTCCCCAAGAGCTTTCGATGCTGTTGGCCAAGTTCAGTTTGAGGAGCAAACTCAAGTTTGAAATGCCCATGCCTGCCATAGGCAGCAGGCTGGGGATGGCAACTGTGCCAGCATCCCCACCAAGGGAAGGGAAGCAGTGTGAGATGATACCGTATCAGACTTCAGAGAATCCCTGTGGCAGAGTAAAGCCATTAAACCACTCCCACAGGAAAAGTGGATAATGGTGACCCAGCTCCACCAAGCACTGTTGTGCCCATTAGGAGGTTGCTGACAGAGGAGTTCAAAGGCTGGTTGGATGAGTGCTGGCATTAGCCAATACCTGTGGGGCAGAGGCTTTGGTACTGGGTTACCCCACATTGTTCTTTTGAGCAGGAGATGCTGTGGTGGCAGTGCCTGCATCCTGGCCTCTTTGGGGACCTATGTGATGGTTTCTCTGTGTATGAAGCAATGCCACCTGTGTGGTGGGGGAGTGTCTCAACCAAAGCAGCAAGCTCTTGTGACAATCACAGCCACAGCTGGGAATCATTTTTGGTGACTTGCTGCTCCCCTCTTGGAGCAGAGTTTCCAGGAAGAAGATGCCTTCATAGCCAGATGGGCATTGAGCAATCAGTACGAGTGGGAAGCAGTGGCCCTCTGTGGCTCCCTGCTGCCTGGCAGCCCCTTGGCAGGACAGGAACAGCTGCCTGTGGCTCATGCCTGTTCTGGCCACTCATGGCATCTGGGTTTCATAGCAAGTGTGGGGAGAGGGCAGAGCCACACAGCTGGGCAGCATCCTTGAGAGATGCCAGATAGCAGCCCACTGTTTACTACAGCATTTCTCTCTCTCAGTTCCTAGCACTTTGGTCTCAAGTGCTACCACTTTGTGGACAGGTTAATAAGAGCCTGGCCTTTGAGCTGGCAGGGATGATGGGACTGCACTGCATCCCTTGGTGTGTGTCTCAGGCTTACTCCAGCTCCTAGAGACTGCACAAGCTTTTTTCCAACACTTTCTGTCCACCTCATCCTCGGGGGCTAGTCCCTTTTGGCAGCCCTGGCACTGCTGATGAGCTGGTGGTGTGTGCAGGCTGCTGGCTGGGCTCTGGTTTCTGCTGTTTACTTTGTTTGCTTCACCCTCCAACTGTGAATACTCGAGCCAGCTCTAAGGAAAGGTTTTCAGGCACCCTGTGTGCAAGTCGTAATGCTAGCGTGGGGCTTGCTGGGGAACAGGCTGTGTGTGATTAAGCTTTTTAGGCTTGTTGTAAATTTTTTTTAAAGTCAAAACAACTAAAATCCACCTTTTTGGGGAGGAGGAGGCAGCTGAAGACTTTCAGGGCTGTGTGCTAATTAATGTTGCTTTGTTTGTAGGAGTCATGGCTAAAAGAAGAGGAATTCAGCCCAGACTTATGGGCCTGCCCATTTGGAAACAAAATGGGGAAGTTTCCCTGTCCAACAATTTCCAATTGCTTCCTCTATGGTTTCCTGAGTAATTCTGAGTGCTGGTTATAAAACCCGCTGCATCCATGTTGCAGGATGCGTCATTCCTTGAAGGTCCCTTTAGCCTGCCATCTCCCTGGACTGCTCTGTCCACTCACTTTGGGATCCTGACATCGTTTGCAGCCAGTGGCAGGAAAATTTCTGACCCATGGGAAGTCGGATCCCTGACAGTACTGTGTGATGGACAATAACAGCAACAGTCCTTGTGGGTTGGGGAGTGGATTGGAAATGTGCCTTGAAGTGTTTTGTGGAGACTATGGTCTGTCACAGCCAAAATGCCTTTTGATGGTTTTCCTGCAAACCTAAAGAAGGAAGACCAGCTGCTGACTCCTTCACTGTTCTCTGTGGCCACCTGCACAGAGGGCTTGCAAGCCAACCATATCCCCTTCCAGTGTGTGTGTGGTATTTGACAGTGTTCTGGAGGTGATATGTAGCAGTTTGACCTGTGCCCAGCCTGCTGCAGTGGGTGCTGTCCACCCTTGGTCTTTGGTTGCCCAGTGCCATAACACTGGAGTCCTGCAGCCTGGCAATCGGGAGTTGAAAGCATTACTCCAGCCCTCATCTTGTGGTGTTTGTTGGGAGTCACTGGGGAGCGGGGCAGAGATAAAAGACAAGCAGGTGCAGCAGCAGCATTGTTGCAGCAGGAGGTGGGCCTTGTTTTGGCAGCCACCAGCAGACTGCTGACCTGGGCAAGGCTCCTCAGCCTGAAAATGGTCCTGTGGTAAAGCAGCGAAGATCCACCTTGCCTAATGTAAGCCTGTAAGTATTAGGCTTCATGGATAAGCCAGATGTCTAGTTTTCTAAATTTCATGGAATGTTCCAGAGGAAAACTCAAGTATTGTCCCGGGAGCTGTGCAAGCAGAAGACCAAGTACATGCTTGCCCTTTGCTTGTGGATGGGGAGGCATTGGGAAGTGGGTGGATCCTGTCTGGGGAGAAGAGACTTTCTGCCCACAGCTTTTTCACAGCACGATCATCTCTGTAAAGGCCAAGAAAACTTGATCTGTAAGTCTGTTTTATTTATTCATTCCTAACTCCATCCCTCCTTTGAGTGGAGCACATGGAGGCTGTCAGCCTTGCTAGGCACGCAGGCTGTCCTGGCACAGCCACGTTCCTGTACTGAAAGAGAGTGTTTGGGGTGATATTTGAAATGCAGCAGAAAACCCACGCTTCCTTCAGTCTTGACTCTTGCATTTTTTTTTTCATCTTGGGCCTTAAAAGTTTTGTGCAGCATTCAAGGGGATGTTTTGGTTTTCCTTTGCCCACATGTCAGCATTCCTGAACAAAGCAGCCTCAAGATTTGTGGAGCAGATTCTTGAAATTCTGCAAGTGTTTTGAGCCATAAGACATTTCCAGAAACTGCCTGACCTAACAAAAGGAGTTGGGCCTTGGGCACAGCTTGGGGAAAATGAGGCATTTTTATCCCTCTTTAAATTAATATCATTCCAATCAAAACCACTTGGTCTTGGGAGCTGTTGCACTCTGCCACCTTGCTGCTGTTAAACCACAGCTGTGCTTATTTGAATAAACCAAATAAAGAAGAGACGCATTTTAAAACTGAGGATTTTTTTGTACTACTCTTGCACTGGCTTCCCTCCTGATCCTAGCGATGTCATTTAAGGCTAGACCTGAAAAGGGGTTTAGATACCTAAAGATGGACTTGGGTGAAAGGGAAGCTAGGATGTGTGGCAGCACCTGTACCTGCAGGCACTGTAAATGTGCTTCAGCCTTCTGAGGCGTTCTCCTGAGCAATGGCTGGAGGTGATCAGTCTTGTGTCACCAGCAGGCTGTGGTTTGCACCCTGCATCATCCATGTGTTGATGTCCTGGTCTGTCATGGATGCTCCAAACACGCAGTCATGGTGAGTTGTTGTGGGAGCTGCTGCTTTAGTCCAGAAATATGGAAGTACTCCATTTTCCCAAGGGCTGGGTGGCCAGCAATGGTATTTTGAGCGGTGGAGTGCTTGCTGTTTGTGTTCTGATTTAATTGTGTTTTTGCTGGTTGCTTGAGTTGGAGTTTAGGCATTAGATGTCTTTTCCCATGAGCATTTTATTGCAGGTGTGAGCCTGAGTGATCAGGAAGGGGATGCAGAGTGTCACACCACCTGAAGCAGCTGTGGGGAAGTGTTAGGAGGCAGGAAGGCTCCTGTGTCCATTGACCCAGGTATCTTATAATCTCATCTTTGAAGGTGAAAGCAAGAACCCCAGTACAGACCCACTGCTATTTTGACCCAAATATGGGATTTGTTTGAGGAGTTTTGATTTTGCTAGCACATTTCTGGTGTGCTCAAGGATTGTGGTATTAACCTTTTCTTTTCTTTTCAGAGAAGAGATTTGACTTGGACCGAAATTGCTGATTGATTTCCCCTTTTTGCTCTCCCCCCCTTTTCCCGTTGAAGTCAAGAACCACTTCAAAGGCTCAGATGTGTTGGTGCCAGATGCCAGTTATTGTTAGAAGAATCTGAAATATAATTGAAACCAAACCTTTGTTCAGCCAGGTGTATCTCACTGTAGGCTTTCACTCATGACACGATGGTGCGCGTAGCCTCTTCTGGTAGAATTGGTGTCTACACACTTGTCATGGCAGATGAATTCCCTTACATCTGGTAAATGTTTGCAAAATCTGGGAAGTGCGTATTTTTAGGAGGGTTTTCCCTACCTAGGAACCCACTGGCACTCAAAAGCTACCAGCGTATTTGTGGAATTCCTTGCAGTGATAAAATGGATCAGATTGGTCTTGGCAGGTTAATTTCAATGGAGATGCTTCAAGTCCAGGTTCTTCTGCTTGGCAAGCGGAGTTGTCCTGCTTCCCTGTAAGACTTTCCTGTGGGATATAGGATATTGTTTGATGTAATACCAAAAACATTTTAGAAAATGTGAATTAGATATTAGCATTCATTTTAGTTTTATTTGGTGTGAAAGTTGAGGGTGTGGCATAGGAGGTTTGTAATCCAGCTCTGTTCTCTTGAAGGCCATGAGGCTGGAGGCTTCTGAAGGAGCGCAACAACCTTCAGGTGCTGAGTACAGGTGCTGAGATATGAAAATGTGATGTATGGTTGCAAAATGCAGAGTGTGTTTTAGCTTCCTGTTTCTTGTAGTTGTTTCCTATATGTAATTTAGAAGAGTGCACCAGGTTGGTCTTGGATCAGGACTTGAACTTCTGTTGTGCCCATTAATCCAGGGTATTGCCCTGGAACTGGGATGCCGCTCCATGCTGTGCACATTTCACATGACTGCTTGACCCTTCTTTCTGCAGATACCTGGATTGGACCCCCCCTTAGTGTTGGGGCAGTGGTCTGAGAGATGCTAAGACCATGAGTTCAGCAAGGTGCAGGGAGCTGGCTTTCTTGTGGAGATTGCTCCTGCAGCCTAAATTGGAGAAGCGAGTCCCTCTGAAATTTAATAGGTCCTTTAGCTGCGTGAGGGTTGCTGAATTTGGTGTTTCTTTTCCTTTTAGTTTGCCTCCCCTCCCAAAAGCACAAGCCTCACTGTGTATGGCTGCCTGTCTGTTGTTTATTATCTCTCTTGTGCTGTGGTTAGTGCTCACACATGATATTTCTTTGGTTTCAGAACAGACTGAGCGGGTTGTCTGTCACTGGATCCAAAAAATGTAAACTATTTATAAATGAAAAATACTCTCCAGTTCTCAAGTGCTGTGCTGTCTCCTCTCCCTCCAGCATGTGCACATTTGGCTGATCTCATGTAATCCCACTGATGTAAATCCAGATCTCTAACAATTTATGGCACTGGGGGCTGCCTGGAGAAATTTTGATGTGACCTTGTGCTCGTGGGGGGGAGAACACAAAGCAATAGTGATAAAAAGAAATGGAAGAATGTTATTTGGCTGTGTTACATTCAGTGCAGATATAGGCCCAAACTCGGAGACACCTTCCTTTCAGAGTTCAGGGATTCTTGATTTTGGTTTTCCAGTTGGGCTCATCTCCATTATAAGCAACTCTTGAAAAATCAGGACAGAAACTTATTAATATGGCTTAAAGTGACCTGAAACAAATAGAGTGCTTTTTTTAGTACTCCTTACAATTAAAGTTTTGTTTATTCTGTCTTTTGGGCATGCACTTGGTTTCATGTTGAACTGACAGCTGATGTTTAGTCTCCCAGGGAAGAAAAATAAGGCAGGATTTAATAATATATTTAGGGAAGCTGGGGCAAGCTTTCTGTGCCTGTTTGGAAAGCAGGACAGGAGGTGTTGCTGGAGGGGATAGGCTGGACCAGAGGCTGAAGTGGTCAAGCCTAGGGTTAGGAGGAGGCTGTGAAGTCAATATGAGGGTTTAGTTGTGGAGCTTGTGAGCTGATAGCTGATGGATCGATGCTGTAGAGAGCAACAGGGGACTTAAGGTGAGTTTGTTCCCTGATTGGGATGAGGGTTGTACACTTCCTAGGAGTGACGTGAAGCATCGATCGAGCTGGTAGGAGCAGAAGGGTGTGGGGAGCAGAGCCATTTGCAAAGCACTCCTGAAAGAGCAGGAATTATTTTGATCTTTTGATGACACAGGATGACAGTTTTCCGTGCAGCTGTGGTGAGAGTGAATGAGGCAGAGTTGTCGTGCTTCCTGCTCAGATCTGGAAGATTAGGGGATAGCTGAGCACACAGGTGGGGTTTTTGGGGACTGTTCCCAGTATCCCAGCTGGTAATCATTTAAATGGAAATGATGGAAACTTTCTCATTGCCAGTGCATTTAGGCAGCCTTTGCCATGTAGCTGTGATTAGTCAGTCTGTAAACTGTGCCAAAATTTAGTGGTGTAACTGATACCTTAAGGAGTAAAGCACAATGACAATAAATTCAGTATAGTTTTCAAATTTTTTCTGGGTACTGTTTGCACTGGTAGTGATAATCCCTTATTCTGTAGAATCCAATTGGTAGGAATATAGGGTTTGGGTGTTTTAATTTTGAGTATTTAGGAGCACCTAAACGCATTTGCACTTCTGTCCCCTACAAGAGAGCACTTGCTGGAAAAGGCTGTTACAGCCTAGCTGGGACTCGAACGAAGCCTTTAATGTCCTGATTACATATTAATGAACAGTCAGGCAGGCGGGGTGGTGCCAAAAAGCAGGGAGTGAGAAAGCCAACAATATCGCCATGAACTTTGCACTCCGGAAAGCGTGAAGTGATGTCGGTGAAAGGAGTTTATTGCACAAGTGGAACACTGCAGTCCTCTTTGATGGCCAAATTTCTGTGCTAGCAAACTGGAAGAATAATTGGCTGAGGGAGCTCCGTGGGTTCTCATTAACCCATTCTGCCCTCCTTGAAACGCTCCCCACTCAAGTATGTTCTGGCGGTAGAGGTGCTCACTCCAGCGCACTTGGCGTGCTGTGGCTGGCGTATGATGCTGTAATCCCTCTTGGAGCGCATCCACATCTGGTCTGTATCACCTCCAGTGGTTTTTATTGCAAGCTGTAGTGCTGTGTCCAGACCCTTCTCCTCACTCAATTCAGTCCAGCAGCATTGGGCAAGCAAAATCCCAGCCTGGAAAAACCTACAAAATGGGCCCGTGTATGAATTAATGAATATAATGACTGCTGATAGCAGTGTGCTTCTCCTGGTATTTGACAGAAATTGGATATCTTTGCTCTTGCCCCTTCATTAGCCAAGTTTCTTAATCCTGAGATTGTTACCAAGTCCCTGGGATGTTTCGTGTGTGAGGCTTTGCCACGGAGCCCGAGACCCACCATGAGTGAATGCCAGTGGTGGCAGTTCCCCACTGGGCGCTTGGGGACGAGCCCACAGTCACGTGTGGTGGTTTGTCAATCGCCTCGATTATGTCTTTCTGCTCCACAGTTCCCTCCTGGAATGTGCAGTATTTGGCGTGGGGGCTTGTGTCTGTTGTGGAGCCGAGGACTTTTCCATCAGGAATGTTGGGAGTATTTAAGATCTCGTGAATATTTTTAATTTGTTTTTTTATTGGCCCTGGGCCAACTTTTGCTTGTCTGTGATGCATAAAATGGGTTTGAAAAAATGTTGTTGTTTCTCCCTCTTCCCCCTTTTAGACGCTTCAGGAATGTCAAGTCTTGTCAGCCTTGGCTTTGCTGGGGAGAAAAGTATCCCTTGAGGAGCTTGAGGATGTGTTTTTTTTATGTGATCTCAAAACCTTGAGGGGAAGGTACAGGAGGGAGGGAAGGAGCAGGTCGTTAACAAAAGCTTCCTTTATCCCAAATGTTAAGGAGGCATTGCCATTAAAGAGCAGCAACCATGCAAACAGTCACACGACTTGAGTTGGTTCTCAGATGTTTGGCCTCTTGGTTTATCTCATGCTCTTGCTTTTGCTGGTTCCCTGCTACGGCCTTTACAGTGTTTTCCAGGACAGATAGGCTCCAAAAATGTAATGTAAACCTGTTAGGAAATTCAGACAGATCTAGAGAAGGCTTTTCATCAGACTCTGCTGTTGTAGTTACTCATCATCACCGGTGATGTGCGTGGAAACAACAGATGGAGTCTGGGTTCCTGAGAATTTCTGTCTCCAGGGCTGATTTAACTTATTAATTGGCTTCTGCAGAGTTTTCCTATTCTCTGCATTGTGCTTTAGCATCACTCTCTTTCCCTCCTGGCTGTTTGTAGTGTGTTTTTTGGGGTGTGCAGGGCTGCCTGTTAACAGGACCAAGGAGTCCAAGTGGTCCCAATGAGGGGGAAAGCTGGAATTTGGTAGCTTTGGTGCATTTATCCTCTTTAGTGGAGCAGTGGGAGCCCTTCTCCTGTTTTTCATGGAATGCTGCAGTGGATGCCTGTCCCCTGGCTTTCCTCTTGCTTCTGTGATGAGGTCAGTGTGCCCTGTCACCATCACTGACTGCCCCGTGGATGCTTTGGGGGGCTGTCAGAGTGGCAGTGGGGAGCGTGCTGAGCTCTCTAAGCTGGCACTTACACCTCGACCCCTTGCCTGCTGCCTGCCTGGACTTTGGAGCTGAGCTGTGCAAGAAGGGGGAAGAGAAATTCCAAAGAAGGAGAAGGAGGAAATGTTTGTTTAATTCCTGACGTAGTGTAAGGTTCAGAATGAGCAGATTGTGAAATGGTGTGGAGCAGGGAATTGCTTTGCCCATGGTCTGCAGATAACATGTGTGGAACAGGCAGCTGATGTGGGGCTGGGGCTGCAGCCCTCCGGGGGGAGGTTATTTGTTTGTGCAGTTTAGTTTTAATTTAAATATCTTTATAATCCCCCTCCCTCTGAATAGTAAGTGATTCCTTATTTATAAAGGCTTTCCTTTATTATTTGGCCTGAAATACAGGCTGTGCTCCAACTTTTACGATTGGGATTAATTTTTTGAATGGGGACGAGAACCCCTGTGTTTGTGTTTCCCCTGCTGTTGGGGGGCTTCACCTTCTCTCCATGCCTTGGCCCCAGGGCCAGCTGCCTGCTGCCCTCGTGGCTCTGCTGCTATAAATTAGGCAGCAATGTGTTCCTGGCTGCAGCAGGACCCTCCGGTAATTGCTCTGGGCAGGTTTATGGTGTGGAGGTGTGAAGTGCCCGCTCTCTGTCTGCCCCCCATAGAATGGAAGCAGGTCTGCAGGCAGGCTGGGAAGTGAGCAGCCTGGAAAGGCAGCCTGAGAGAGGGGATATTTCTTTGCCATGGAGAAAGGGGAGCTGGTTAGGGAGAAAGCGGCATTGTCCATTCCTGGAAGGATGCAGGTAGGTCATGAGGTGTGGGGCTCTGGTGCCTGTGCCCACACTGAGAGCACTCCATGGGTGCTTGGAGAAGCACACTGGGATGTCAAACTGCAACTCTGGAGTTTCAGACTCAACATTTTCCTTAAGGAATGAAAAAAAAGGTGACAAAGGAGCCATTCGTGGACTTCTCCTAACTGTCATTGGGATTTCACAGCAAAGCATGGGGTTCATTGAAGCTGATTGGACACAGCAGGAATTTTATGCAATAGCTGGATTAGATCAGCAGTTAATCTCTGAGTTCTTGGCTCAGTCTTTCACACCCTCTCCCCTGTCCTGGAGGAGGCTGGGAGGTGCCAGTTGGCCTTGTGTCCCAGTTGCCCACTGTGCTTCTCTGTCAGGTGGGTCAGTGCATGATGGGGTGTTTGGAAACGCCCAGGGTAAAATTTAGTAGGTGTTCAATACAGTCTGACCTAACAAGAAAGCAATTGGGCTGCACCAGGTTGCTGATGCACTTTCAGGTACAGGAGCATCAGAGAGGGCTTGCTTTTTTGTAGGCAGGAAATGTTCTGCAATGTGAAGTGTCTCCTTCAGGAGTTGGTTAGCAGGTGGGGAAGTCTTGTGGGAAAGTTTTGTTTGATGATGCTGTCCCACTTGCTGCTGTTGCACATGTTGGCTGCAGGCAGCCACCTCCATACCTGCTGCTCCTTTGGCCAGATTTGTCTGTTGGAGCCCTGTGGGGTTGAACATAGGACAGGGACAGTTGAGTGGCAGAGGAACAGGTTCACTGAGAATGATGCCCTTAATTTTAATTGCCTATCAGAGTATTTTGGGCACATGGTTTCCTAAAACCTGTTGTTAATGCTTCCCTTCCATCATCCTCATGCAAAAGACTTCCCTGCTCCTGGCTGTCCTGGCTTATGGTGTTTCCTGGAGGCCTCTTCTCCTTGGGTTTAGAGCAGCTCTGTCTCAGCAGGTGCGCACACACATTTTTCTTCACTCAAGTCCTTCCTAGCCCAGAGCTGCACTGCTCTTACAATGCCTTGTGGGCTGGTGTCCAGTTCTGTGTGTGGGAGAGAGAGTTTTGATATGTTGTGCTGAAAGCCAGGTGCTTTTTCCCCAGCAGAAAACTTTAGCTATCAGTAGGAGTTTCCAATTAAATTCATAAAACTATAAGTAAACAGGAGGGGAGCATTTTCAGCTGCAGCAACATTTTTAAAAAGTTTGCTTACAAGCAGTTTATTGATCTGACAATTAGGTGGATAACACAAGCCTGGAGGTGTAACTGTTAAATAGACTTAGTTGGACACTTTTTGTGTTCACATAGCAATTAAAGCTTATAAACCTGTGGAGAGTGTTTTTTATATGGAGTAAAATGAGAACCTTTATCCCAGAGAAAGGTGTTCATGGAGAAGGTGCTGTTTATGTAATTGTATTCATGTGACTTGATGTAAGCGTAGGACTGCAAGAAAAAAAACCCTAGAGCTACAAGAGCTAATTCCTGAGGTTGACTGCAGTATTGCCATGTACTGGCTTCCCTCTCAGTTGAGCACATTAAAATCAGTGTCATTCCATGGTGGGCAGTTTATTGCAAGCCTTCTGAACAGAGAGTTATGTCCTTGCTCTGGATGGTTTATTTTTTGGCTCTTGCCTCTGTTTTGGGGACTTTTTTGTGTCCTGGAGCAACTTTGGTGGTTGTGTGAGGGGAAAAAAAAAATAATTCTTTTTCTGTTGGTTATCCTGATCCAGCAGAAACATGTCCTGTAGTTCTTGAATCTCTGTCCTGGCTAAAGCAATTGCATAGCAACCCAAGCTTTGTGGGAATGTGGAAAGGCCTTGGTTTCTTTCTCTTACACTTTTCTTGCCCATACAGAATATTTCATGGAAAGCAAATACTGAGTGAGATGTTGGGGGTATATGAAATCTGTACCTCCTCTTTTTTGACTGAAATAAATGAAGTCTGAAAACCAGACTTGTTGCTGCAAAGACCTGAAACTCCTCCATGCTGAAGCATGTGGACAACAGGGAGAAAGGATGGAGGGCAGCCTGGCTCAGTTTGTGTAATTGTGATTGCACAGCTCCAGGCAAATATTGACACCAGGTTTCTTGGCAGCAGTACAGTTCCTGACATGCTCTGGGAGTGAGAGATCCTTCAGTGGTGCTCACTGTTGCATGAAGCAGCCTCTCCTGGGGTGGTGGAGGTGATGAGTAAAGAGGAAGAAGCTCAGCCAGTGTTAGTGGTGGAGCTGAAAAGTGTGATGCTGGAGGGGGTTTCACCCAGAAATACTATGGTATCACATTGAGGTCTCTAATGAGTGGATGGATGGTCTGACAGACAGAGAGGTGGAACACCTTGGTAAGTCTGCACTGGCAGTCTGGCACAGGTTGGAATGCAGAGGATGCATGCATCTGCTCTGCTCTTTGCACCACAGGACACTGTGGTCACTTCTTCACATCTTTAAAAGTCAAAATAAGAAACAACTGCCAAACACAGAAAGGGAAGATTGTAAATTCTGTTTTCCATCAGCTGTTGGCTGCCTGGGCTTTGTGCTGTGGTCAGGGTGTTTTGCTGAGCATGTGTGAGATAACCTGCCTTCTCTGCTGCGGTTCTAGAGAATGCACTGGAGGATTGTTAACATCAGCCAGATACCTCTGTAGCATGGTTTTGTAGCATGGTCTGGACAAAAGGTTAAATTGGACAGGCATTTATTTCCTATGCAACACTGGAGAAAGTTCAGTATCACTTAGTTAACTTTTGCAGAGCCATTTCCTGTCAGTTTTGTTAGAGAAAAGCTAGGTTATGTGTTTCCAGTTGCAGCAGAGTTATTTTCCCCTATAAAATGCAGCGCAATTTATTTTTACAGAATTTTTGGTGGTTTGCAAAAGCCTTTAGGGGGGAGCTGGTATGTTTGGAAGATTCAGAAAGACTTTATTTTGTATGTTGCTTGCTGTGACAAATTGAGGAAAACGTGTTTTTTAATGTGGCGTTGCTGTGGTTGAGCCAGGCTTGGGATACAGAGTCTCCAGTAGCGCGTGCTCCCATGGTGCCACAAGCCAGGGGCCTGTCTGGCCCAGTGTCCTGCTCCAGGCAATGCCCAGTTTTAGGAAGGACTGAGAAGACTGTGCAGCAAGCAGCTGAGTTGTGACCTGCCCGGAGGAGAAGCAGTATCGCCTTTTGGTGGCTTCACTAATGTGGTAGTGAGTTGCATGGATGTTTCTCTCTGGTTTTTCAGTCCCTTGATGTGCTGTTACCCTCCAGTCTCCTCAGACTTGTCCTCTCACCTCTCCTATGATCTCACTTGTGGGGTGCCTTGGGTTCTCAGTCATGGTTCATCTCAGTTTCTCTTCATCTTTTGCACGAGATGATGCACTTTTCCATTGCCATCAGTGATGCCTTCCACAAGCCCAAGGAGTTCTCTTTTTCTGATTACCGCAAAACGGTGACGCTGCTTCTCCTTATTCTCTTTGTAGAGATTAATTTCTCTACTCTCAAAAGGACGTGGTTTGAGTTCTCCAAGCAATGAGTGCACCTGTGGCCCTCTCCATGCAATAACAAACTTTAGGCGCACCTTCTGCATTTATGTTTTTCAAATAATTGCTTTTTGGAGCACGAGACCTTGGTGCAAAGCCAAGGTGCCTTTTTCCCCGTGAGAGGTGCAGTGCAAGTGGTGAATGGTTGAGCTCTTTGGCACAGCGCCTGGACTTGCAAGGACCACTTGGAAGAGTGAAAGCATAAGTCTGTTCTTGGCCTAATTGTAGTGTTAGATTTTCTATTTTCAGTGCAGCCACACGGCCACCCACGTGGAGTTTAGTTGTGGGACTTGTTTTTTGGGTTTTGGAGGCCATCAGGCAGTCTTAAGATGGCATCTACTTTGGGTTATGCCTGAGTGAGATGGACTCAAAGCAGGAGGGGATGATCTGTCTGCCTTTTGTAGTTTCCCTACAGAATTTGTTGGAGCCTTTGTTAAGATGAAGGGGTTCCCTGTCCCTGAAGCTAGAACTGGAGCCTCCACTGGCATAAACACACCTTCTGGTGGGCAGAAACTAAGATAGCTATAGCAAAAAAAAAAAGTTCTCAAATACAAAACAGTAGAATTACAGTAATAATAGTGAAAAGAAGATAAAATCATTGTATCCAAATACTTTCTGAATCCAGCAGTTTTGCAAGATATTAACTGCTTCCTCTAGCAAAAGAATAGGGAAGTGTTTCCTTCCTGTCCCTCTAACCCTGTACAACATGGGGTGGATAAAAATCTATAAAAAAAGGTTTCTTGACTCAACCTTATCAGCTGCCCTTCCTTTGAGTTAGCTGTGATGCTTTTTGCTGAGAAAGTGCACAAATCCATGGGAGTTCGTTGAGTAATAAATCAAGGTGTCCATCCAGTGAAGTACATCATGGCATTTTGAAGCAGATGAAAAAATACCTTCCTGATCTGAAGGCAAAATGTGCGCTCGGTTTTGGTGCCTGACTGAAGCTAATGTGGGGTTTAAGCTTCGCTCAAGTGCCCCAACAAGGAGTGTGGAGAGCAGGAGTGAGTGTGGGCTCATAAGGTGGCTGCTTTACCAGTCCTCTGCCCAGAGCCCCATTTGTCCAGGACTCCTGAAACACTGACAAACTTGAACATCAAAAAGCTGCAACCACTGGAAACAGGGGCTGTCTCTTAATCCTGGGAAGCCCTGAGATATGGGATTTAGGAAGAGCAAGCTCACTTAAACTTTCTAAAATATTCTTGGCTATAACTTTTCCTCTTTCTGACTCGTTCTGCAATTTGAATTGCACTAAAAACTGAAGTGCTCAGATGTTTTTTGAAGTAGTGTTTCAGTAGAACATGTGGCATTATGCTGGAGGAGAGCATGATAAGGATTATTACTAGTGCTCTTCACAACTGTCATAAACTGTTCAACTGTCCCAATCTCTCCTGGTAAAGCCCTTCTGCCTCTGTACATCCCTGTAGATTTATTGCCTCATGCAGATGTAGATGTGCACATGTTTATGTGCTTGTAACTGCAGGTGTCTGTAAATTTATAGTGAAACAGTCTATGTGTGCAAGTTATTTAAGCGAGTGTACAGGCTGATTTGTGACATTGTGCGGTGTATAAGGAATGCAAAGACTGGTATGTAATGGAAAGCTGCAATAGATTTAACCATCCCCTTGACTTCTTTGGGCATTCCTTGGGCAGATTTAAGCACCAGCTGCATCCTTGCTGATGTCCCACAGGTGTCCCAGTGGTGAACACCAGTGCAGGTGTATGAATGCTTGTTCTGACAGATGGCCCTGCTCTCAGCACCAAGCAGAATATAGCTTTCTGTAGCACATTGTAAAGAGCATCTTCTGGAGGAAGGTCATACTCTAGGTCATAAATATTGTAATTACAGTGATCGCTTAGATGTAGAATCAACGTAAGGAAGGTGTCTACAATGTCAAACAGATCCCGCTGTTGCCTCTGTGATCTGCTGTTTCAGCCTCTTCCCAGCCAAAGGTGACAATACAGCTGTCTACCATCAAGTGCTATGGTTTGCTGTAAGGTGAGGGTAGAGGAAGCCATCTCTGCTGTTTTCAGGCCACGTGCAGAGAAAGAATTTTATCAAGGAACCTGCTCTGCTTAGGACCTAAAATATGGAGTAAATTAACTTGAAAGTCTCTTGTGGCTTTTCATTGTCAAGTGAAAGGCAGTTTCATGGTAGATTTATTTGCCTTGTTTTGCAGCAAATGCATTATATATAGCTTGGCTTTAATTTCTCTTGATCTAAGTGGAAATGGTTTCTTTTAAATTCAGCCTTTCCATCTTGAAGGTCAATTAAAACAGGTTGGAGGTGAGATAAAATAAAGGGACAGAACATTTGCTTCTTGGTGTATCTATTTCTGTAATGTTATCGGTGCATGTGGTTTTATTTCTAGCACTTTGTTCCAGGGCTTTCTCCAAGACTGAACAAATTGAGTTATTTGGATGCAGTACAGCTTCCAATTTGGGGTTAGAAATCCATTAAATTGCTTGGTGCTTTATAGGCAATAGAAAAGTGCTTGGAATGGAAGTGCTTTATGATTGGACATTGATTACTTTAAAGGAGAAAGGGTGGATGCATGTGTAAACCACACACCTCCAGCCAGGATGGCCAGCTTAGCACTTTTTTAGCTTGAAATGTGTGTATTTTGCCCTTAAAATGTTGTCCTTTATGACAAAGGAGAACTTTTTAAGCTGAAAATGGAGAACTGCCTGCCATGTGTTTGTTCACACCTCTGGGGGATTAGGGCTGGCCCTGCAGTGTGTGGTGCTGCCAGCTGCTGGCTGCCCCATAGGTAACTAATCCCTTGGCTGATGCTTTGAGGTTATACCTCGTTCCTTTCCAAGCACAAGATCTTTGGATTTAGTCAGCCTCTTTGTTTCAGTCTGCACATTAAAAGGTGCAAGGAATGTTCTTGCTTGGGTGGATTTTGAACTGAGTACATTTATGGTGGGCTTAGCAAGAAGTCCAGTGTTGTAATTCACTCGGGGACTGCTGCTGGGATCAGAAGGGGATTTGTTTCCACTGTGGAAAGCTGCAGAGTTGTCTGGGTGTTCTGTGCCACCAGGTGGGAAAAGAGAATCAGAGCCTGGAGGGACCATCCAGCAGCCTCTGTCCTGACAGGTACAGCTGAGTTGGCTGCTCTGGCTCTAGGCAGTGAGCTTGTTCAATTTTGCAGCAGATCTAACGAGACAGAGCTACAAGTTAAAATCTCAGCAAATATGTTTCCTAGATAATGGCACAGTGATGGTGTGGAGCAGCCATGGTGAAAAAGTGGTGTAGCACAGCCAGACAGAGTTGATGGGAACAGGTGAACAGTGGCTCTTCCTGAGAATGCCCCTCTGCTTTTGCACCATTCCTCTGTAGGAGGGCAGGAGGTGATCCAGCCCCGCTCTGCACTGTTAGAAAGCAGTGTCAAGTGCAGAAGAGAAGAGTGAAAGCTGGTGAGACCCTGTGCCCAAGCTGCAGGGGGAAACTGCATGCTGCTTTTGTAAGACATTTTTTTTCCCCTACTCTTTGTCTGACTAATTTTAACCAGCACACAAATATTCCTTTGTGCTGCTTCCTAGCAAGTGTGGTTTTTTGGGGGGAGATTGATTCTTCCTGATTAACTATTAATAAGAAGAACCAGGAAAGAATGATGTGCTGAGCAAACATAGTGGGAGCAGGTTGCCTCCTCTCTGCCCACCGTTAATGATTGACTGGGTGATGCTGTGCCCCATGCTGCCATGGCCTGGGCATGACCAAGCCCCGCTCACAGTGGGCTCCAAAAGGTGTGATGCTGACTGTGTGCTGGAACTTCACTGTTGGCATTTGGTGATCATCTTCCCTGGGGCACTGGATGTGAACGTGGTGCTGCTGGTTGGTGGCACCGTGAGAGCTGGGCTCGGTGTTGTGTTTACTGAATTAGTGTTTTTAACAGAGAAACTGTGGTGGTGCAGCGCTGGAAAAATGTCTTGTTGGCTGGTTAAGCACTCTGAGCTTACCAGAAATGTTTGTGGAAATGATTGAAACCACTTGCATCCCCAAAGAGAGCAGAACACGTTAAAACTCTGTTTCAGGAGAAAATGTATTTTAAAATATGGGTTATTGGATATTATCAAATGATTGTTGACCTCTGGTGTTTTCTTAAGTCATGGAAACGTCTGAACAGTGTTTGGGGAGTTTTGAATTATCTCTTTTTCCATCTGCACTCTTACCTGTAGCCCACAGCTGGATTTTGCAAAGCTATATGGTGGGAAGATTAGGTTGCCAGCAGCTGAATGGATTGTGATGGGTCTTTCCAAGCATCTGAAAAAGCCAGAGGTTTAATGTAGTTTATCTGCTGTGAGTACTTGTGAAAAATGGTACAACTCCCAGTTGAAAATACTGGCTTAACAGAAGTAGCAGGTTTTTGAAACTGATTTTAATGCTGATTTTGTCCATGTATCTCTTGCTATCAGTTAATGGAGGCTTAGCAGTTGTTCTAAGGGGACATGTATAGTAAATCATACAGTTATTAATCCTCAATAAATTGGTTTAGTATGTTGAATACACAGTGGGGAACCTTAATTGAAAATCTTAATGAAGAAGTCATGGCCTTTATTGATTTGCTGAAGAAATGCAGTGGTGATGGAAGCAGGAGCAATTTGCTTCATGGGTACTTTGTATATGAGCTAGGCTTTCAATCCTTACTTTGGTGGTTTTAAGACAGCAGAATCGCTGAGAAAGACACTTGCTGTCAAATTCAAGAAAGATGAGTTTGCTCTTGCACAGTGCAGCAGGCAATTTGTGAATTTTGGTTTTAGGATTTGTCGTGCTCATGACAGTACATGGTACTTTAATTAAAACAAACCCTATGGGTGTTTATTTATGGGTTAAAAAACCTTCCACATCCTGCTTTTCCTTCCAGCTTCTTTCCTATCACAGGTGGCAAACCAGCATTGCTTTATGTTAAATTAAATGTGGTTGTTTTTATTTACATGTCCGTGCCCTCTTTGAAGTGTTTTTGCTTTGAGATAGTCCTCGCAGCCAATAGCTCACTGTGTTTTGGAGAGAGTCATTCTCCTCCAGGCAGTGTAGCTTAATAAAAGCAGCAAATAAAGTGAAAAATTGCTGCAATTAAATACCACCTGCTTGAACCCTGGGGTATCCCCTGTTCTCTGCGTACAGTACTGTCTTGGCTGGGCTGTCTTGTTAGGAGCAGAACGTGCAATCCTAATGGGAGGGTTTGTAGCCTCCTCTAACTTGCATGGCTGCTGCTGGTATCTTTCAGGAGCAGAGAAAGCTCAATGAATACCTTGGCATTCGTGCTTTTTTTTGTCTTCTGCTGAGTTTGGTCCCTACTGGCTAGGAGAAGGAAGAGGCTGCGTGTGCCCCCAGCCAGGAGCCGTGCTGGTGGAGCACTCTACAGTGACAAGGGCTCACAGTCCTCACTGCCACTGAGGCCATTGGACGACTTTCAAATTACTTCACCTCTTGAAATCTCATTTTACTTTTTTTTGTTGGAACATGGAACATTGAAATACTGAGGAAGACTCTTGTTGAGTGGAGCAGTATCAAGCCCTGGTGAAATGAGTACCCTCATGTCTCTTGATGCTGCAGAGGCATGGCAAGGGGTCTGTAAGCACCTGGGTTACCTCTGTGCTTTGCACCTTAAATTGTGGTGTACTTGCATACATGTGTGATTAGACAGATTAAGTTTAAGCTGATCTTTATTTTTTTAAAAAAACCCAAACTGAAAAAAAAACCACACCAAAAATCAAACCAAAAAAACAAAACTGCACTTGGGGTGTTTGGAAGAGATGATCTTCCAAGCAAAATAACAAAAAGGCAGAAAGGAACTCCACTTTAGTTTGGTAAGGTTGGTAAAATAAGAGGAAATAGGATCCTAGGTTTCATCAAAACACATTTGTGTAAACTGAACAGGGCCTAAAATAACCTGCCACTGCACTTTTTAAAGAGACAGATAAACCTGTACAAGTTCCTTGTTGTAGGAGATGTGGACTCCCCAGCAGCAGTGTGGTATCACCCAGCTCTCCTGCAAAAGACTTCTCTGCCCTTCCTCAGGCACCTGGAGCGTGGCTGCTCTCCCATGCTGCCCGCTGGAGCTACACTGCGGCAACAAACTGTGCCTTTCCCAGCTCTGGTGGTCGCTTACCAGGCTTGTCCACACAAGTGTCTTGATGTGCCAGGTTTTTGGTCTCTGCATGCTTGTGAGCCCAGAGTGGCAGAGCAGGAAGGAGGACCAGGGCTGAAAATGTGTCCCCACAAATTCCTCTAGGATGAGGAGATAGTTTCCTAATTCCTTGAACCATATCAACAGCATGCTAAGTTAAATTGTAGTCTGGCACAGTGCTTCTCAGTGGTGTGGTTTTAATTAGTGTTCTTTGCATTAATGACTGCATGCATCTGCTGGAATCGGTGTGGTATTGATTCTTTGGTGATCATGCTACAGGAATTTCCTTTTAGACAGGATTGGAGGTCAGGGCTGAGAGTGACTCGTGGTGCAGTTCTCTTGATGTCTGTATGACCTCTCAAAGTTTGTCTTCGCTGTCAAATTAGCTCATATTATGGCTTGAGGGTTGCCCTTAAGTTGACTTCCTTTTACACATAAAGCCCCTTATGTGAGCAGGCTATTAACCCAAGCTAATATGATGCTGCTGATGATTTGAGCATAAGTAAAGCCTGAGTGAACATAGTGGCTTAGCTGCTAACAGGACCTCTCAGTGGCAGAGTGCAGCTTCACCCACATGAGTGCTTCTTGTCCTTGCAGTGTCCTCCAGAACCCTTGTCTTCTCTCCAAAGCACTTGCAGGAGCAAGCTGGGACAGTCACCTTCCTGGTGCTCCATGTTCTGTTGCTCTTGCCTCTTGAAGGAGGTAACTCTTGCTGGTGCTTGGTTTGTGTTATTTCTGTGCCCCAGCAGTGTCCCTTCCCTTCTATGCTGGGTTCCTTACACAGGCAGGCAGAGTTCCCCAGGTTATGATTCAAAAGAAATCACGAGGGCTGCTTAATGTACCCCGGGAATGTGAGCATCCCAGAGGCTGTGCAGCCTGGTCAGTCCCAAGTACTGCCTGGCAGTCTGGGAACTCGTGCCTGAGGTGTGCTGAACCATAGGATGTAGCACTGGTGCACAGCCTTCAGTGCATCTTTTGGGAAAGATGTATTTCTGTTCTTTGTCCTTTCTGACCATAGGCCTGTTAATGCTGAGTTTGGGAGCAGTGGAACAGAATTGATGAGGGAGCTGATGGGAGTAAGGATCTGGTTTTCTATCAGTTTAGCAGGTGGATTCCAAGGGAACCTAGGAATGGTGGTGGTGGGGAATCACTCGCCCAATCCAAGTCCAGGCTTTTGGCAATAAAGGAACCTACAAGAAATCTCCAAAAGCTAATTAAAGACTGCGTGTCTAGTGTGTGAGTTCTCCTTCTGACTCTTGTCACTGTGGTACTTCACACAGCCAGTCACTTTAGGGGGAACTGAAAAAATCCTGTTAAAGGGAAGGTGTTGCCATGCTGTGCAGCTGTGGGTAGTTGGCACTAGCTATAGTAGCTGTTTACCTGCCCTTCAGTCAAGGGAATAGATTTGGGACTTATCTTGTGCCCTAGGAAAAAATAATAGACTAAAGCTGCTTCATTCTGTCCTTCAGTCCATGCAACCACTTGAATGCTTGCCATCTCTTTGATCGCTTTGTGGTTCAGTGTTAAGCCTCATATGTCACTGCATATGAGGACTCTGCCATCTCAGTGGCAGCTCACAAACTTGTTTAAAAGTGAAATTAGAGTGTGCTTTCTTCCCTGCACAGCTGTATACTTTCAGCATGGGTAATGTGTTCCCTCTCTTGCTCCCCTGGCCCCCATCCCCAAGCTAACTCCGCTGCAGCCGTGCTTTTCATACCCAATCAAGTGTGCATGGGGCCTTCATTCCAGTGCTGTAAAGCCATCTACAAACATGTGGAAAGAGGATGGTGCCTATTCAGTAAGCTGCAGACTAGGCAGCTATCTTTCGACAGATTAGCCAGAGGAATTTCTATTGCAGGACTTGATTGTTCTGGGCCCTCGGCTCCCTTTTGTGCAGGAGCAGTGAAAAGTTGTGTTATGACAATGGTTGACAAAGTGCTTAATGAAAGCCACAGTTGACAGTGACAGAACTTTGAGCCATCCTCCTTTTTTCCAATGCCTGTCATCAAAGGGTGCAGAAACACTTTTGACATAATCTTCTGCACTGACAGATAAATGGTTTTGTTGTAACCTTCACATCACTAACCAGAATTCAGCCATCATCATGATGAGCAGAGAGCAGGAGCCACATAACATCTCTGTTCCTCTGTCTGGCGAGCCTGCCAGGCACCTCTGTTTTCAAGAGAAGGGTGGCTTCTCTCCACACTGGCCAAGCTCCCAAAGCAGAGCCAAAACTTCTACTTGAGCTCTTGGTCTCCCCTGTACCTTGCTGAAGGAGGCAGGATTGGCATCTTGTCGTTCAAAGAGCTGACTGACCCCTCCTCACTGGCAACAGAACTCTTGATGTGACAACATATTACTTTCATGAGGTGGTTTCAAGGCAGGCTATGTACCTGGTTATTTTAACAAGGCTTTTCTTTCAGTCTCTGCAGTGTTCAGTGATCCACAGTGCCGTTTCCAGAATGCTAACTAAAGATAAACACTGCTTTCTTATTTAGAGACTGGAATGGACAAAGAGAAGACAGAACAGAGCCCTTCCCATATTGGTTTAACAGGCTCTCAGTTCCTGATCATGAACATCTTAGTGACAGGAGGGGAAAACCCCTCCATTGTTGGATTAGCCAATACAAGGAAGACTTGAAGCAAGGAATAAATAATGTGCAAAGCACTTCTCATGCCATTCAGTCAAAAGAAAGTTTTTTTAAAAAAACCCACAAGCCTCAGATCAGCTTCTATTCAACAGGGAAAAAACAATCTGCATGTTAGGTTCTACTCAAGTCAGCTCTGCTCAGTCTCCTCTGCCATCTATAGAAGCTTCTCACCTTTGTAGGATGTTTCCCTGAACTGCAGTCCAGGCTTTTGTCCAGGATTTTTGTTGGTTGTCTGAATTCTGTTTTCTTGCCACAGTTGCCTTGGAGTGATCAAAACATCGTCCCATGAGTAATTCAACAGAAAGACATACCCTGTGCAGAGGAGCAGACAGGACACTGGGCAGCCTGCCTTGTGCGTGGCTCTGCCCACGCTTGGGCTTGGCTAACCCCATGTGGAGATGGGGCTGACCGCACGCCAAAGGCATGGGCTCTTGGGACTGGCATAAAACACTGCACATGATGCTTTATAAACTGTTGCTTTGAAGAGATGCCCAGCACCTGAGATTGCTCAGATGATTTAGGTGAGTGGTGATTTGGGAAAGGGCAGGGGTTTGACTTTGGGTTTTGAGGACTCTTTCTTTGAACAAGACACTTCAGAATGCTGATGGCAGAAACACTTGCTTGGTGAGCCTTTGCTCTACTGCGTGGCATCAGACCAGGAGCTCCTGGAGGAGACATGTATTCTGTGCCATGGGAGAGCAGAAATGTGGCAGTTTTCAGCAATGGGACAGCTGTGTCCACAAGCTTGGAATCTCCAACCAGTTTGCCTGGCTTGGAGAGGCTGAGCTGATGGGAGTGTTACAGCCTTTGCAGCACTTTGTGCGCTGCTGTACATTTGGGACCTGTGCTTAGTGCTGGGGGAGAATCGTATGCACCCATGACCTCAAGTTTTGAGTTCTCTTCCTTATTTGCATTACTAGAGCCCAACCAAGATTGAGACCTCATTT
Organism: Dromococcyx pavoninus; assembly: GCA_033558185.1. NCBI lineage: Eukaryota > Metazoa > Chordata > Aves > Cuculiformes > Neomorphidae > Dromococcyx > Dromococcyx pavoninus. Next base: position 3,297,467 of record JAUMJL010000003.1, on the reverse strand, counting down.
CATCAGCGTTGGGCAAACCGAGACAATACCTACCTCAATTTTATTTACAGTCTAAGTAGACAAGACAGACAAAGGGTGGCTGTGGAAACAAAAGCTCTGGAGAGGTGATTTGACATGACCCGGTCACCCAGCAGGAGACTAAAAGAGCCAGGAACAGATGAGGTTTCCTGACTCCCGATCCCAATCATCTATCTATTGGAGCACATTAATTCTTTCTCCAATTTGCATGCTGTGACTGGCATGCCAAATACTGTCTAGTGAGAGGATCTGAACCCTGGGAAGCACATCCTTTCATTGCTGATGCTTTGGCATAGAAGTTCCTGGGCATTTTAATGTAAGTTAACATATAGCTAGTCTCAGAAATTCAGGAAACTTTATTTTGGTGTATTTATTTAATTTCAGGTCTCCTGTTTATTTTCCACTGACCATGTGTTTCTGGCTTTCATTTCCCCCTGACTTTTGAACAGCATGTTGTGTGTTTGGTGAGGATAGATAGCTGTTGGAGTGGGTAACGTGGGGAGGACTGAAGACTTTGGCCATACACAAAGGTAGGATTCACCTGTATTTCTGCTGCAACCATTGCTGTCTGAAAAGCCCGGTACTTGTGCAATGACTTTGATGTTCGGACTTCTCAGATGACAGCAGCAGTAACCAGAAGGGCGCTTTGAATGGTGTTAAACCGTGAAATCCTTTAATTTCTGAAGACCTTTGTTTTTCCACTTGTGAACTTCTGAGGTTCACATCAGCGTCACTCAGGGTTTGGGCATTGGCTGAGCACAGGGGTCTGGTCCCTTTGATACTTGTGGGGACGATTAGTGCTTGGTTCATAAACCAGCCTCTTAGCCTAGTGCAGAGGAATGTTTTGAGGAGAAGTATGTTACCTTAAGAAATGCGAAGATCTGCAGTGATAGAAGACACAGAAATGCATTAATACAGATTGATTCATGCATGGTCATGATCATGGTTGTATTTCCCCCTTGCAATTTGTTGCTAGCATTTCTGTGTCAGCTTTATCTTGATTGTGTTGAGCATATAGGACGTTACCTATTGTACAGGTAAAATGAGAAAATACAACAGGCAGGGACAAGCGCCAACCTGATTTTGCTGTGTGGTTTAAAATAAAAAAATAAGTAGTAATGTAATCTGTGGGCAAATTGCACTTTAATTTGTAATTGTGCTATGAATATGGACTTGGCTTTCAAATGCACTCGGAGTTTAAACTGCAGCTTGACTTTTATTTAGATAAATGCCTTTGAGTTTATAGTGAAATGGATATCTGCTGTAGGCTGGTATTGATTTAAAGGTCTCTTGAGTATTTTAAAAGACAGTAGGGGCTTATAGGACAGCATATTTTAAAACTAGATGCTTAGTTAGGTTCTACACTCCTCTGTAGCTTCCAGATTCTGTTAAGATCCAGCCTGTGGTGTTGGTTTGTAGAGCCATCTTTCACAACAGATACTGACAAAAACCTGAAAGTTTTAGGGAAGGTGAAAGGAGCTGTTTTCCAAGCTGGCCACTCTGAAGTGGTGAGAAACCATGTGCATGAGAACTATTGAATAGTTCCTGTGTGCAGGGAAATGCTTTGAGGACTTCCCATAAATGCGTTATAGGAGGGCAGGTGATCAATAACTGCTTTTTAGCTCAAAAGAGGTGTTTATCGCTTCCTGCTAATCTTACAAAGTCGGTAAGTTTTGTAGTTTTTCAAACCTGGGCTTTCCTTCTGGATTTCTTTTTGCATTACCATGCAGTTCAGAGGGTTAGCACCATCAATTCAAACAGGAGGTCTCTGCCTGTGCTCTCCTGGCAGCTGCCTTGTTTTTGTGTCCCTCGGTTCCTGGGTCATGTAGTGTGGGTAAAAGTTCAGTAGGTGCCTTGGTGACTTAGGTCCTGTTTACCTGTTTGGGCTCGAGACCTGTTTGGGTTCTGTGGGCACAGCTTTGACACAAAGAAAATACACAAAGATTGTCCAGTTTTCTAGTCAGACTGGCTTGGTGGTTTGAAAAAGCCTTCAAACATTCATCTGCTTATCTAAAATTAGGCTGTGAATCTTCTGAGTTGTGTTCAGAGGTGCAGTGAGAGGGTGTGAACCCCTACTGCAGAGGAGACAGAGGGTTGAATTTTCCCCAGGATAATATTTCAAAGTCGGGGTGTGGAGCAGGGTAAAATTAAAGTAGGTCCTCCTCACAATTTCCTTACAACTTACTGTGGTTGCTCTTGTGCCACCACCCATCAATTTACCCCCTCCCTCTTTAGGTTACACACTCACAGGAACATGCCAACACTGCATATATGTTAATTAGGCCATTTGTTAATTTCCGCATCATTAGTCACTTGGTCCTAACTGATCTGTGCTCTGACCCTAGCTGCAGGTCTGACCTGTTGTGTGTGTGCTGATAGTGCATAACCTAGAGGAGTCTGCAGTTGCAGTGTGTGATGCTGCAGCAGAGCATGGCAAAGCTCTTGCTTCTAGTATTTGGCCTCAGTGCTTTATGTGCACTATTTTGTCTGTTTACTGTCCCTGGCAATTCTTGCAGTGCGTTCCTTCCAGAAGCCCATTGAGCTCTGGCTGTGTTTCCAAAGGGGTGTATAGTGTGAGGCAGGACTGCTCTCCCACCAGGCTGTTTGCAGATAATACAGCACAACCTATTTGCCATCTGACAGTGAAGTGCTGTAATAACGATGGAGATCTGGGCTGTTGGGTTGTTGGAAGGCATTGGTTGTTGAGGACCAAAGTGTGTGCTACTGTGAGATGGGCAGAAAGCTCTAATCACTCATTAAAAAAACATTTAGTATTATACACTGTATTTTCAAACAAGAATGTATTATTATTACGTTTTATATTTACATGTCGTAAGTGTACATACCTATGTGTGTGCATTTTGTATGTAAAATTACCCAGTGTGAACATAGCTATAAAATATTTAGCAGAAGGTTTGTTGATTGTTTTGGTTCAGACTTTAATTTGTCAGGAAATATCCTATTCATCTGTGATTAGTTTTGTGGTTGCGAGTAACCAATAGAGGAATAATAAATGTAAATGCATAATATAAACACAAATTAAAACCACACTAATGCAAAAAAGGAAAAAGCTTAGGGGAAGAGCTAGATAACATTTTGATCAGGGAACTAAACTCATGCATTCAGAAAAGTGCTGCTATGCTGGATTTAAATGCTCTTGTTGAAAACCCGCAACCCACTCTTGCAGTGCAATCTAGAATCATTTCCAGAATAATTAAGATGACTCTGTTTTGCTGAGCACAGTAACTGCACTATGCTGATCCCACTGTTTTTTTGCTTTAACAGAAACCTGAGCTACAACAAGTTGACAGAGATTGATCCTTCTGCCTTTGCAGAGCTGTTGAACCTGCAGGAGGTGTAAGTATTCTTTCAGAGGTTTTAATTATACTTTGCTGGGGTGGCTTGTGGGCCAGGAGGAAATTGTAGACAGTTTGCTAAGATAGTACATTCCTTTAGCTGACTTGAATGAGCAGATCCCGTTTGGTGTAGAGGTTTTTTCTCCATGTTGTACCTGTGCTGTTTCTTTTTAAACTAATCAATTAGCAGAACACAACATCCCAATTAAAACAGTGTAGCTCTTATTGGAAATCATTGGAGTTTGCCTCCTTCAGCTGATGCACCTGAACGTACACACACAACTCCTTACTGAAAGGATAATCCTGAAGCAAGACAGAACAGCCTGGATCATGATACCTGATGCCAACATAACCCAAGTCTCCCAGGAAACAAAGGTGTGGTGTAGTGTAGTGGGTAACAAAGCACTGAACTGTGTCTCCTCCTCTCTGATATCTGTGCTGCTTCTGGAATCGGAACAAATTGTGTTTGAAGTCTGCTGGGAGAGGCTGGAACAGCAGAGCTGTCTTCTGCTTTGGTGGGGGGAAATAAGGAGAGGGTGAAGGTCTGAGTGGTGTGCCAGACCCTCCTTGCTGGTGAAAGAAACCTCATTTGGGGAATCATGGTGTTTCCCAGCTCCTGTTCTGTGTAAGTGCTCAGCAGTTGTACTGGCAGAGGAACTGTGTTTCTCAGCTATTCACAGTGATTCCCGATTTTTTTGAGATTTGAAAAATGAAAGTGACTTAAAATGTCAAGCAGTGGGTTGAGGTAATGAGCTGGCGTTTAAGTTTTGAATCGCTGGCATACTTGAGGTTTGGGCTCTGTTTGAAGAGCTACTGATGCCTCATGGGAAACTGAAAAAACATTTCCTTTCTGAAACAATACTGCACTCTGTGTATCTTGCATTTTCTGTTGTTCTGTCTGTTTTCATTGTGTGTTGGCTCTGGGGCTCACAGTGGGGCTGGATCCTGTCATTCTTAAATAGGCAAAAAGGATTTGCTACAGTGGGAGTTCTGCCTGACTGATCCCTGCAGCACTGGACCATGGGGACTGATGTAGCATCTCTCCCTGACTTCCCTGCTTACAGTCATAGTAGGAACTTGCTAGGAATCACAATTAAGTGAGGAATAGGCATCAGGAGTGACTGCAGTGCTCTGAAATAAGTTCATCATGATCATCCTTAGGCAGCAATCAGGGAGAGGAGAGAAAGTGCTACAGGTTAGCAAAATGCTTCCTATAGGATCTGTTTTCTCAACTTGTCTTTAAACTGTGGAAAGCCTTAAATTACTCTGCTTAAAAGAAAAGAATTGCAGCCCTGATCCCATGGGACTTTAGAGTTATCCTAACATGATTGTGGCTTAAGCAATAGCTTTTATTTGTGGAAGTGCCTGAAGGCATGTGACTTAGGGAGCTGGGGCTGGGAAATGTGTGTGGTTTCTGATTCCTTAGGTAGGGAGGTCCCAGTGCAAAGCGCTGCGTGTGTCGAGCAGAATGAGCCCTGTGCTGTGCAGTCAGCTGCTAAAAAAAATGTCAGAGTTCGAGGGAGGGAAGTAATGCAGCCTGCAAAGTAATGGTGCAGATAAGAGCTGCTTGCTGTGTCAGAAAGGCAGGGTTAGGGAAGAGGGAGGGAGCAGAGGGAGGGAGCTAAAGGAAGCAGTCAGAAATGGGAGATTGGAAGGGAGGCAGAGGTCTGGAGTGAAGCCTGGAAGGCAGGCTCTGGAAAGCGTGAGGGAGAAGCTCTATTAAAAGCCCTATCTACCAATCTTGGTTGCCTTTGAATAACAGCTAAACCACAGACCACTGAAATAAGCTCCATTTCACAAAGAGAACCACATCTGTGCTGCCAGAGCATCTCCTTTTTGAGGGTTTTTCTTAAGCACTTTACAAACATTCATGAAATAAGCATCATGCTGTGGCATGTCTTGAGAGCAAGTCAGTGTTTTGCTGTACACATTTTACTGGGCAAACCAAGTTACCCTCAGGGAAAGAGATTGCCCCAAATAATAGATGCATTGATAACACCCAAAACCTCCCATGATACTTCAAACCCTGTGCCTCTGGTTCCTGAGAGTTACAGATGAAGCTCAAAGTGTGTGTCTGTATGTGAATAATTAGTGCGATATAGTTTGATAAACTTTTTGTCTTCCCTTGATTTTAAGAAAATGTCTGTAAACCAAAAGATTTAAACTTCGTAGCTTATCTTGGGTGCTCTGTTTGGCTTTACTGAGATTGTAATAAAGCAATAGCTGTATTTACCTTATACTTTTCCCTTTTCCTGGGTTTAGGCAGTTGTTTGTGTTTGGGTTTCTCTTTTTATTTTGTTTGAGAAGCTGTTTTTCCTTAAATGTTTAAGCCTGTGTGGGATGAAATTTAGTGGCTGAAAGTGATATAAAAACCTGTGATCCCTTATGCCATAAAATGAGTCACTGTGGGCTGATGGAGGCTCAGGTGGTAGGGGCTGGAGGGAGGCATACTTTCCTTCAGGACACCTGTGCTTTCTCTCCTCCTCTTTGGTGGTTCCTTCTAATGACAGCCTCTGGGGGCTCCATCCATGCCTTGCACCTTGGTTGAAAGTGTGGGATGGAGGATGCTGCTGTGGAGTAAACCCTGTGGTCCTTTCTGAGGTTTTCTCAGCCCATATGGATCATGGGATCCATGAAAGTGTTAATTGCAGGCTCTCACGTTTTTCAAACTTATTTGTAACGAAGAAGTAGTAAGTGTGCTAGAATTCCTTTCCAAACAACTCACCTTTTATTTTCTAAATATTTCACTGAAAGCTCTGGAGAGCTGTGATGTTTTTGAACAGGCTCCATTTCAGCTTGACACCAGCCTGGCAACTGGACTGTAAATATTTTGTATAGGTGGTCCCCCTCCTCCTCTGCCTCAACCTCCAGAGGCAGCAGGTTTGTGTTGTCAGAGGTGAGGGCTCAGGAGGAGGATGAGACTCAAAGTTTAAATTTGTTGAGTCTGGCTGTTCTGTTTCGGTTGGTTTGTTTTGGTTTTTTTTTTGCTATTTTTTTTGCCTCTTTGTGTGGGGGAAGGGGAAGATGAGAGGGAAATCCCAGACAAATGCCGAGCTTGGCTGTCTCCTCTGCATCAGCAACTGCTGCCTGTGAGCTGAGAGAGAAAATGAGGTGGGAGAACCACTTCAGACTTGCTTCTGACCTGACAGGAGACTGGTATATGAAAATCACACTTATGTCAGAGGAGGGTTTGGCCAGCTGTGAGACACCGATTGGTGTTGGACCCACTTAACCAGGGCTGACCCAGGCTAGTGGCGGGTGGGCTTAATTCTTCTTCTCCTATGCCTTTCAAAAAGATGCTCAGTTGGGTGTTAATGAAAACACAGCAAAAATATTGGAGCATTTTAATGCTCTTTCCAGCTTACTTTGTAGCTTTGAAAGCCCTAGACCTTGCTATAATATGAGCAACAACAAGCTTTTAGTTGCAAAGTGGAGCTCCTTGCTGGATTGCAATGCATCTGTTTTTTTCCCCTTACGTTTTAAGGAATGGGTATAATGTTAGAGGCAGGGCTGAGGCTGAGGAAAGCTTTTATCCCAGCAGTGCCTGGAACTCCTTGTGAAATCAGGTATCTTGCCTGTTCTCAGAGGAGTCAGAAGGAAGTTCTGGGATGGATGTATCACTGCCCTCTCTCACCTGCCAAAAATAGTCTTAAAGGAAAGAAAAAAGCCCAAACCCACTATAATTTAAGATTGCCCCGACTTGTGCCCATGGCTTAGCACGTCTATGCCGTTCTCTCCTGATTGCTACAGGGTGCTCTGCTGCTTGCACCCCAGTTGTGATCTTCAAGGCTCCTGTAGAAAGGGAAGAGAGCAGTTGAAATGCAGGAGGCAGAGACCCAGACAGGTTCTACCTCAAGTGATGGCTGATCAGAGGGGTGTCCTGGGGAGCCACTGTGTGCTGCCTGGCTTGGCCCAGCAGGGGCTGGGCTGTAATGGCTTCAGCATGTGGGGGGGGAAGCAGGCAGGATGGCTAAGAAATTAAGTAATTTTCAAGCAGCCAGACAAGCAACTGTTACAGTAATTAATTGACTAATTCGCCATACAAACAAGGGCTCTTTAAAGCAAGGAAGAGCTGGTCACATGGCGAGGATCTGTTTTCAGTCAGAAAAACACTTCAAACATTAGCCCATTGAGGGGGACATTTTTGTAGCAGCCTTTCCAGGAGCAAGGCCCCATCTGCGATTGCCATTAGCCCTGGGGGGCTGTGTGGAGCTCTGTGGTGCTCCCTGGTTGGGGCAGGTCACTTTTTTTTGATGGTATTACTGTGCCCAGTGTAGTTTTTTGATGTTTTGGGCTGCCTTCATGAGACCTTCTGTGCAGGATTTCCAGAGTCTAGCCTTGTGTGGAGACGAGGAGGCTGGAGGTCTTTGTTCCATGCTTCCATGGCAGCCTGCTGAGCCTGGTGTGAAAACCTAGGCTGGAGCTGCCACTTGGGGAGTTAAATTAGTTGTCCTGAGGCAACAGGACCTGGCTGTGGGTGCAGTGGGTGCAGTCAGTCTTCTGTCTTGGGCTCTGCTCCCTGATGCCTGTGATGACTGAGATCAGCGGAGGGCTGTGTCTTCCTCAGCGGGCTTGACTTCGCTTAAGGGAGTGGTGGGGAGGGAGAAAAAGGCCTCGCCTTTATAAAGAGAATACCATGGGACCAGTGATGGTGGCTTTCATTTATTAAAAGGTTGGGAGGATAAGGCAGGAGTGTCAGATGCAGACAAACCCCTTGAGATGGAGGCCTCTGCTGGAATGTCATCATTCCCAAACAGTTGAGGGGATGGATGAGGAAGCTCCCATGTGCTTGGTCATAGGCTGCTTGCTTCAACTGTTAATTTCTGCTTGTTGCAGGCTATTGAACAACAACGAGCTGACGACCGTTCCTGCCCTGGGACCTGCTGCTGTCAGCATCCGTTTGCTCCACCTGTAAGTGGCTGCTGCCTCTCTGGGCTGCTGGTGGTGGGGTGGGTTTAGCTGCTGTGACTGAGAGTTTTGTGTATCACCTGCTTCTGCTGACTCTTCTAATCTTATCGGGCTTGTTGGCACCTTAATTAAGAAATGTCTTGTGGAGTTGTATGATTTGCACAAGGCTGGGCTCTGCTAATGTGCTTAATGGTCAGTGGTAACTTATGTCAGGTTAGTTGCACAATGAGTAAAATGATTTTTTCTTCATGGGCTTTTGGATTTCAACCATTGTCATATTCGTGCTGTTAAAAGGGTGTATAATTTTACTTTATTGTTCTGTTTTTTCCCTGGCCCTGTTGTCATTTCTTCTTTTCTCTTAAAGCCAGAAACTATTCACATCTTAATATTTGAGAGAACTTGTTCCAGACCCATTTTTATGGTCTTTTTCAATTTCTTTTTTCTTTTGAGAAAGTGACTGTAAGGCTAGATCTGCAGAAGCTTTGAAGTTCCTAACGTGCCTGACAGATCCTTGGTGGCAGATATACAAGGGCTCTGGTTGAAGGCACTGCTGAAGGGAATAAAGACATAATACGAAACTTCTTAGTACCTTAAAAGTGTTGATTTCTAAAATTATTTCTGCATGTGTCTGCTTGTAACGCACACTGAGGAGGAATTTTGCTGAGATATGCATGATACCTCCCCAAGTTCTTGGGCAGGGAAAGTGGTTATAGCTAATACAGACTCGAGGAAAGTGCTTGAGCAGTTAGTGCAGTGGCTTCCAGTGTGCATGGCCTTGCAGTGTATACCCACAGGCAGGTGTCTGCATTTGCCATGGGTTTGCTTCTCCTTGTAGTGGAAAATGCCTGTGTCCATACCACCAGGTGACTGCCCTCATGCTCAAAAGGCTCTGACTTAATCTGAGACAACTTTGATCCGTTGACTAGAAATACATTCCTATTACTTAAAGGGCTGAATTGAATGAACTGGCACTGTTCCTGCTCTTCCATTAGGCAGTGTTAAAATATGCAAAGCAGAACAACTCCTCAGTGTCTTAACTCAGTTTAAGGATATTTGCTTCAAATTGGTGTCCATCTCTCACTTCTGGCATGAGGTTTAGCTTTTGTTTGAGATATGGTGCCTTTTATCTGATTCCTGGGTATACCCTGTTCCTACAGAGAGCCTTATAAAGAGCCGAAGTGCTCCTCTGCTGTTGTCAGTGCTGGATCTAGCAAGCGTTTTTGTTAAATACACAAGGAACCACTTCACCTCCTGGGTGAAGAGGTAGTTTGTGTGTCAGCACTTGCCAGATCTGTCAAATGTGTCTCAGGCAGTTGGTGTGAATCCACCTTGTCTGATTTCCACCTCCTGCAGCAGCCTCTCCCCACCTGTGTGACCACATCACATGTGAAGTCTGGGTGCGTGGTCGGGGGGCAGCTGGCTGTGGAGCGGAGCAGTGACTCCCTCCAGGCAGTGTCCCTTGTTCAGGCACGATCCCCTGACACGAGGGGCCATCTGCCTGCTGCTTGAACTGGCCTTACTGGGCTGCCTGTGCATTGGGATTCCAAAAGCTCCAGAGATCTGTCATACAATTTACCATCCAGGGTACAGTTTTAGGCCCCCCAGGTCGGCTTTTCTTTCTCGTGAAGTCTGTAAATGATCTGAGTTTTACAGGCCCCTGTTGTTATTTTTGCTATTAATTTAGCCATTGGCAAAAGACCAAATTGCTAGAGCTTTGGGCTTTTTTTTGTTTCTGAAATCAGCAGTTTGGAAAGGAGGAATAATGACTGGTGGAAGGCAGTAGATTTACAACTCCTGTGAAATTTCAGAGTGATACAGAAGGAAGGCAAAGGTACAAAGCCAGATGATAAAAGGCAGGTATTCTAAACAGACCTGCTTAGTGTCATTTTCCAGAAATTTGTATTGCTTTCCTCAGCTGCTACACATAAATAACTCTGATAGTGGGTTTGTAATGCTGCCATCATACGTCTGCAAGAAGGATCTCTTTGTTTAGCTTGTTTCAGAGAGCGCCATTTTTTTTGCCTCTTGCATTTCCTTTTAATTTTTATCAGAGGTAAAAATAATCTGAAAGATCTTTTAGAGTACCTGCTTTAATCAGTGTTGCTGACTAACTCGCATTGGAATGATTTGCTGAGGAAGTGAAGCTTTCTCCATCCTTGGGAGTATTTAAATCAATTGGATGGCTTCCTAAAAGATGGTCCTTTAGTTCAACTCTAGGTTAATGGGCTTGATATGCGAATTGTTGGGTGAAGTTCTCTGGCCTCATGTAATGTAAAGAATCAGATTATATGGTTATACTGGTTTCTTGTAGCCTTCAAATCCATGAACTAATAATTGGGGAGGCTGCCAAACCAAACCCAGGGTGCAGTCTCGTAATAAGGATTGTGTATGGAGAAGCTGGTTTATGTGTTTAAGTGTATAGTGTTACAGTGTATTCTTACTGCTTAAGAAAAATAAATACATTTCCTTTTTTTTCAGTGTTTAGAAATGTGTGAAGTGTGTTTACCTCACAAACCTCTGAAGTAGGTTTTGTATATTGTGTGCGGTTAAGTATTTCCAAAGGGCTATGAATGTATTATAAAATCAAGGGTTGTGTATTTGTCATTCAAACAGCTCTTACGATGAGTTACTTCATCTACTATTCTTCCTAAACTGGGGAAGAGACTTTTTCTCCTTTTGGTGCTGGTAGAAAGAAATCTGCTGTACTGCCAGACCCACATTTTCCATAAGTGTTTTTTAATGAGCTTTATTGCTTTGCATTCCCTATTTTTTGGGTTTCCCATGCCTACCTGTTTTCATCATCCAAAATTTGCTTGACCCCTCATGCCTGTGGACCATGGGCCACTTCTGCATATGTAAGCATGTGGGAATCTTTTGGAGGGAGAATTCTCAGGTCTTTCTGCAAATGTTCGGATGTGTTGGGCTGCAGATGGATGGAGGCATAACATATGTATCAAACATGCTATACCATAACATACTGCCATGAAATTTAGTTCACTTAGAATTATTCATTGAAGAGTCTGTTTGCCTTGCACATTGAAAATACTGCCAAAGTTGTTCATCTCAACGAGAGCAAACATAAGAGATTTGATGAGGCTTTTAATAGAACAGAAGGGAAAAATAATATATGTATGGGATACCAAATAGAGACAGACATTAAATGTAAACATCTGCTAGTGGCAACAAAAGCCAGGAAATTCAGCTGGGAGGGTGAGAGTGAATCTGGATTCATTCCGAAATTACATCGGAGTAGCTGAGAGGAGAATCTTGCCTGAAATTCCCCCAGCACTTGTAACTTAGCTACAGTTCCTAGACTTGGACGTTTGGGAGTTGATGACAGGATGTTTTCACTGACATGCTCTTGGCTGAGGGTTTCCCTTCCTGATGTTCTGCTGCAACTCAAGTGTGTTAACTCTGTAGGCTCTCAAGATGACTGTTACCTGATCTGGTGGGAAAGGGGAGGATGGAAGAAACCTCTTTATTTGCAGTACGACTGAGTCTGTATCCCACTTCCTTACTAGCTTGTGTGGAGAATCTCTTAGCCTTGCTGGCGTGCCCAGTAATAGGAGGTCCTGAGCTGCAGTCAGCTCTGTGTTGGTCTATTACTACAGGTGTCCCACAACCCCCTGTGTAGATGCGGGCCCCACTCTTACTCTAGGATCTGTCTGCTACTGCTTCATCTAACTGCATGTGGGTAGATGCATCCTGGAGGGCTTTGGGATATCCACACAGGATGATGGAGGTGGATCCTTGTCCTCTGCCCTGTCTCCAAGATGACCAGCCTGGTTCCATCAGCATCCACCATTGCAGCATAGGCTGTTCCACAGCTCTAGAGCTCAGAGGAGAGCCTGCTAACCAGACCTCTGAAGAAAGCCTTGGTAAACAGAGCACACCATGCCATGTTCTTAACTGGCTGGGAGTTAAGGAAGTGAACAGATTAAACTCTTAAAAATAACTTTCGTTTTTTCACTGCAAGTCTTTTAAGCCCTCAGCGTTTAAGAACAATGGGGATAGTGACCCATGGCAGTCAACTGTATGTTAGCAACAGTCAAAGTTGTTTGAGATGCTTTGGCCCCATAATCTTGCTCTGAATAAGCACAGATAACAAGGAAGTCAGAATAGGGATCAAAAGAGTGTGAAATAGGATTAGCTGGTTCACAGAGACTGCAGTGACACTCTGCGGTGTATTTACTGAGGAAAGCGAAATCAATAGGACTACTCTGCTGCCAAACTGACCATAAAAGTCTCTTCAAGAAAATCAATCTTCTTTACAGGCTCATTAATGTAAAGATCAATTCACATTAAACTGTAATTAAACAGAGAGGGCTAATAGAAGGGTAAGTTATCTACTGTGCCGCAGGCAAAATGTATCATGTAAAATTTGAAAACTGAATACATGGAGAATTGGAAACTGGGAGTGGCAGGGAACATGCTGAGCCTGCCTGAAAGGACTGGTATGCTCAGATACCAAGTGGGGCAGCATGGCCTTTGTGAAAAGGAAGGTACTCCGTGGTATACAGGGCAAAGCCTGCAGCTCAACTTTCAGGAGTAATGTTTCCATTTGAATTGCATGATTCCATGGAGAGCTTTTCCTCTTAAGTGTTGGGAATTTTGTTATAGTTATGGTGAAATTAGTCACACTGTTAGTAACGTGACCTTTGTTTCTTGTCTGGCTTTGAATTTAATTTTCATTGCATCTCATTGGACATTTTTACTGGATTAGTGTTGACTGGGCCTGGAAATTCTTAATGGGGTAGGATTGGGATATTATTGATCCTCCTGGAACTGTTGCTTTGTGGTTTCTTAGTGAAGACTTGGGAAAGCAACTATTTTAGTGTTGTTTGTGCTGTTTCACTAGTGTTGTCAAATCAGCTTTGCAGAGCTTCCTTCTAAAGACCTGTGTGGTCCATTAGATTCTTTGGGCTGCTGTTTAGCTTTCATTCAGTGTCTTGCTGTATTAGCTGAAACAATGCTAGCAGTCACTGTGCTCTGCTGATTCAAGTGTGACCTAGCACATAGGCCTTCATCTCCACAGGCTTTTGCCAGGGGCTGAGGTGGTGGTGTTGAGATATGTGACTCCAATTAGTGTTTGGTTTTCAAGTTAAGATGGTGAAGACTCAGCTGTGTATCAGGAGAACCTCAGCTCCTTTTCCTGCCCATGGCAGCCTCTCTGGGTGACCCCTGTTAGAGGAAAGAGCTTGAAACTGCTGTGTCTGTGGTGTTTACAGAGCACAGAGCTGGCCTTTACGTGAGATGTGAGCTCACTTCATGTTCCTGACTAGGCTGGAGCATAAACCTCTGTGTGTAGGCAGTGTTGATAGTTGGGAAGTTTGGGCTTAAATGAAGAATTGAGGTTTGAGCTAACACACGATAGAGTAGATGTAGCCTTGGAGGCCATTTGTGGCTTGGGATTCTGCTGTGCTAATTACTGTACAAACAAAACAACTGCCTTGACTTCTAAGAGACTTAGTCTGTAAGTCATCTTTGTTGGATTTAAAAAAGGATGATCTAACAATTAGAAATAAGGAGAATAATGTGTTAATTCCATCTGGGTCACAGCAAGCGGTTTTGTACTCATAAGCACAAAGTCCAGATGACTCAGATGCAGCCACGACCGGGATCTGGTTGAAGTCAGCAGGCTCTGCTTGTGTGCAGGACGTGCCTTGGGCAGCTCAGAAAACAGCGCTGCCTGCTGTGTAGTTACTTTTTCTGATAAATAAGGCAAAGTGTTACATGCAGGGTTAGATCAGTCATGGGAGCAGATTCACCTCCAGCCCCTGCTTGCATCCTCTCTGTTTTGGTGTAATGCCTGCAGGGGCCAATTCTCCAGTGTTTTTGTCTCCAGGCAGTTCTCAGAGGCTGGAGAGAGAGGGTTGCTTTCTGAGGATTTGGTCCATGCTACAGGCTACAGTACTCAGCTTCTATTTTTGAATTGATGTGGAAAGGTGAACAGACAGAATGCTGGCAGTCGGGCTGTTCAGTATGCAAGCAACGTACAGGCATAGGATATTCTGAAACCCGCCTCTCCTGTTTGTTTTGCTCTGAGTTCATAGTAAGGCTCTGGAGTATAATGTCTGCTAGTTTTTGAGGCCAAAGACTGCAAGAGCCTTTCCCAGTGGAGGAAATTCTCATCAATCATGTGCTCACAAACACCAGAAGAGACGCTGTTTTGACTTCTCCTTTGGGCTGTTGGAATTCTTCTAAGCATTTGCATGTCCTCTTCGAGCTTTCAGATATAATATGAGTGCATGGAAATAGCAGAGGATCTGAGGCTATTCCAGGGAAATGAGTAACTATTTCTTCTGGAAAAGCAACAGCAATAAAGCACATAGTCCTCAAGACGCAACAAAAGAGCATCAGGAAACAATCTGGGCATGCATAACAGTGACACAATTTACCAGAGAAAAAAGATAGTGGAAATTGGTGGCAGCTCATGCAATACCTGTTACATCTTGAGGGTGCTTTATTGCATATTTAGTAGTGAGGGTAACAGTTTTGTGCACAGCTTCTTCTGTGAGTAGAGAATTGCTTTGAGCTGGGCTGGGTCTGCCGTGACATCTGTGTGCTGCTTAGCAGGAGATGCAAGGCTAGTATTTGTTCTGCAGGAAGGCGAGGACACAAGTGGTGTTGTGGCATGGAGCACAAGGTTAGCAGTTGGAACAGTATCTCTTTTGTGAATGTCCCACATTCTTTACACCCCCATACTCAGTAAATTCCTGTTTGATAAGCTTGCTTCCTCTGAGCTGAACAGCAGGCATTGCCCCAAGACACATGGAACTGATGGATGTTAAGCATCTTCTGGTGGGTTGTCCGAGGGCAAGTGCCTGTTGTGTACAATGCACAGGATGGTTTCCATCTTCTGTCCCTCTGCAGATCAAGCCTAGATTAGTTGTTGGGGTCATTTGCGACCATGATCTTTTGTTAAGGTCAATATGAAAAATAGCCTCATATTTGAGCCTTAGAATAGCCCAAAGTTGCTGCTATTAATATCTGTGGTAGATTGACTGTCTCGTTTAATGGCATATGGCAAATAAAGCACACATCTACAGAAGCAATTCCTTTGTTAGTCTGCACAGGCTGAGCAGATTTCAAACATAAATAGCTTGCTGAGTTGAAAGTTTTTTTTAGCCTATTGCAGCTTCCTGCCTAAAACCTGCTAGTAATGGCAATTTAATTTGCTCAGGGATGAGTAAAAGCAGAGATGCAGCTGCAGTAAAAGCAGGTTAAATTATTTCTTGGTAGATTTCTGTTTTCCTCTCTTAAAGCCTGGTTGATTCAGTACACAGTATCAGGAAACTATCAGTGTGTGTTACTGTTTCTGTGCTTTCCCCCCAATGAGAATGCCCAGTGTAGTCCTTGTTATCAGTCTTCAGTTTATGCTGTTTGTTAGACCAGTGGTGACTGCTCAGAGCATCAAACAGGTGCCTAGTAAGAACTGAGTTAGGATAGAGTTTTGGGTTTTTTTAAAGTGTGGTACCATAGAGCACATTGAAGATCTCTCCATATTGTTTACCTTCAAGCATTACAGAAGACTTGAGAACAGGCAGTGTCTTTTAGTTCCTCTGCTAAAACAAGGCTAAAACTGTTTCAGCAGAGGTGTTAAAAAAATTAATCTTGCCAATGTGGTTCAAAGCCTGATGAGTAAAACATTAAGTTTTGCCATTTACCTTGTGCTCTGAATGATGCTTAGGACTTCCAACATTGCTTCCAGTGACACTGTTGGCATAGTGTGTAATTCAGAGTAAAGAAACAGTAATATAAACAGTAGTCACTAAAATGTGAAGGTTGGAAAAAAAATCTCTAGAAAGCTCATTTTTAGCTGAATAAAAGCTGGCTTATGTGCTGGATTTTCTGATATTTTGAATCCATGTTAAAGTCCCAAGTTAATTTTGAGGATGAACAACTGAGATTTTGTCAGAAGTTCTGATCTTACTCTTGCAAAACCAGCCCTGCTTTTGGGGCTATGTGGGGTGGAAAATGTGGTCTCTGGTTAAGGGAGACAAAGTGATCAGTGGTACCTTTAGGTTAAGTTATCTCTGAAGGGCCCCCCCTCCCTTCTAAGTGTGTGCATAGCTCTTGCTTGTTAACAGGAATTCCATGTGAATATTGATTGGGAATAAGTGGTTGGGTGAGTACGTGTTCTGCCTGTCAAACCACTTAATGTTCAGTTGCAAATCGGGGAAAATAGCAAAGGCAGCTGGAAAATAAAACAGGAGTGCAGGGGTGTGTGAGCTGTTCTAGTGGTGAGATCTGAGCAAAGGAAAATAAGTTAGGGTGAGGGGAACAATTAAGAGTTGATGCTAAAAGAAAGAATCAATAAATAGGTCTTTGTTTTTAGACTTAAAATTCTCTTTTTCTGGCCAGTCCATATACTACAGATCATCACATTGTGTGGAAGCAGTTGTGGAACAGAGATGATAAGCACAAACAACCAAGGAAAAGGATTGAACTCTAATTTTTATGGTGCCCTGGAAAAGGAGTACTTTTTGGTACTTCTTACTGAAGACAGTGGGTTTTTTTTTCCCTTCAGATTATGTTCTTGAGATAACTGTTGTCTCTTTCAAAATAAGAGGAGCTGAAGAAGTAAATGGTCTTATTAAAGAAGCCTGAAGAAGATATTGGCTAAGTTGGTGGCAAACGTATCGCTGATTGTACAGGGTTGGCGCTAGGGAGACTTAAACAGATAATATTTTACAACAGCCTGACTTAGCACAGTAGCAGTTCTACTCTAGAGCTCAAATATTCTGTTCCCTGGATTTTGACACCTTGTTCTGCAATTTCCTGAAGCCATCTTTCTGACTTGAGATGCTCTGTTAATGACAGGGTGCCTAGACTTGTTATGAAAGCTATTTTCTTTGCTAACTTGACCATTGCTTTTCCACATAGGAGTTTTTCCTTCTTACAGGCTGCACGGTCTCAGCAGAGCAGAACTTGCAGTGAAGGCTGCCCAGAACCTGTTCTGGTGACCTTGCTGACAAGCCAGATAAGCCCTTTCAACAGAGCACAAGTGTGTGTCAGATTGGAACAGATTTACTAGCCAGCCTATCTGTGTCTCTGAAGCATTAACAGGAGTTTGGCCAGTCAAAAATGTTTCTCCAACTGCTGCCTTCCAGGGGCAGGTCTTTTAGCAAATTCAGCTGCAAGTTCAATCAAGTTTGGGCTGGAGAATAGATATTCAAGTGTGGTGGTCCCTTTTCTACCTGCCTTAGTGCAGGGTCACAGAGCTCTTGTGTAGTTCAATCCACCTGTTTTCATTGTGCTCCTGTCAAAGGTGGGAGAAGCCCCTTTTGCATCATAGCTTTCAGGCACAAACAGTGCATGCTATCAAGAAGTCTGCTTGTAATTACATCATGGGCAGATTCATTACATTTGGTTTGCACTTAAATTGATTCTGTGCTTGTATATTTTCCCCTCCTTACTCCTGCAGAGAGACAAAAGCAAAACAAAGCCACCCACAAAACACATGCGCTCACTAGGCTGTGGTGGATCTTTCTTACTTTGATCATTTATTACACAAAGAAACTAAAATCAGCATCAGGATTTGAGGATGAAAGTGCCTATACGCTTTGTGATCCTGGATCCTGTTGGCTTTCAGATGAAAATGTTGCCTTCTTTGATTAGAAGCACAAAACTTGCCTACTATGAAAATGAAAAGAGGCTGCTGTCTTTGCATGGGAATGGGACAGGATAGCTGCTTCAACCTCTGCTCTGAGCTACTTAAATTGACACCTGGGCTGTATCTTATTCTTAGTTGTCTGTTCTTCCTCATCACAAACATGACTCTCTGAGGCTGATGATAAGGATATGGGGTTTGGGCAGCAGCTCTAACATAGAGTGTGTCTTTGTGCTGGGTGCTACGTAAGTGTGGGGCTGTGGAAACTGGGAACTCATCAGACCAGCAAGCTGGTGGGGGTAAAGCTGAGCTCTTTCTTGGCTTCAAGGACTGGCTTATGCATTTAATTAGTGATAGAAAATTGAGTTTAGCTGGTGTGTCTCTGCAGTAGAAGAAAGCCCTCAAGGTAAATGTGCAAGAGGAAAAGCCAGTGTCAGATCAAGAGAGCAGCAGATCAGAGAGAAGACATAGAACATAGAAACACTGACCCGATTGTCATCTGCCAGCAACTGAATGACCCCTTTCAGATGCTGATGCTCAAAGATGCTCTGCTGAGCCCCACGACCCCATTCAGAGCAGCTGGTGCAGAGCCATGTGGTTTCCTATGTTTCTGTATGAAAACTGCAATTTACCTTGTGGGACACTCTCCCTGCCATCACCATAGGCAAGTTCTCCTCCTTAGAGTTTAGCACTCTGCAGGGCCAGGCCTCTCCTCTCCTCTGTAGCCTTCCTCAGCAGTTACTGCAAACTGCAAGGTCAAGAAGATGGAGACTGATGAGAGAAGTGGTTTGGACTGAAAACTGGAGAAGAGGGTTGAAGACAAGCACAGCTATGGGTGTTCACTAATGGGCTATTTCAAAACTAGCACCTTGTGCCAGAGAACTGGCCAAACTGCCTTACAAGTTGAGCAGCCCCTGATAAAGACTCCTGGTCCTGATCCTAGCAGGTGCGTTGTCCCACTGAGAGCTGCATGCAGTGACTCTGAAGATAATCACCAAGATGATGTGAGGTAGAGCTGCATCCAGGGAGGAAAGGTTGTGCTCTAGTATTGAGTTCATGAAAGTTCAGGAAAGCTGCTTACAGGAACGCTGTGACAGACAACAAAAGATGCTTTGCACAGCCTTTTTAATGCATCTCTGCCCTTTATGAGTCTTATCACTTAAAAAGCCTCTGAGGAGTGCAATCCAGTGTGACCAGAAGAACAGAAACTCTGCTTTTCTTGAACTGCCCTGTTGCTGCTGAAGGGACTGTGCCTATAACAGAGACTGTCTTGTCTTCAGGAATCTTAATTTGCTTTCATGTCATAACAGGTTGTGTAATTTGCTGAGGAGATAAGACAGCTTCTGTTTTCAAGATGACTAACTTCTAATCCTGCCTGTCCCACAGATTTTACTCTGCTATGATTTTACTCTGACTGAATGTCAAAGGCTTAAGAAGAAATTGCATATTGCAAAAAATATTCAAAATCATATGGTGGCAAGTAACAAAAGTCTTAGTGAAAGTAAATGCAGATCAAAGTCAGGTAGAGCACTTTGAAACTTACATCACTTACCTCAGTGGGTCTCACAAACAGTAAAAGGCCCTCTAACAAGTCAGAAAGTTGACTTAAATGTTGCTGGTGCAGAAATATCCTCAGAGAACAGGTATCTTGCTGGATGTGGCATTTTTTTGTTATATTGGAGAATAAGGATTTCCTTTATGCAGTTCATACTTTACCCAACAAAAGCCCTTAAAGTTTGTCAAACCCAGGCCCTGGCCAGCTTCTAAACAGTGCACTTGATCTCTGCCTAGTTATTATCAATGTTGCTACTTCCTTGAAAGAGCTATGAAAATGTCCCTGGCAGGAGGATAATGTCAGCCCATATTCAGGTACCCAAGGCCCAACAATACTCTTGAGGCCAGGCTTGGGCTTCACCATGGTCAATGGTTGCAGTCCATCTATGTGAGAGACAGAGTTTGGTCTTGTGGACAGCCACAATATAGCCCTTAACAGACAGTGAAAACGTAGCCCCTGACTCATGCTTGTCTCACATGAACAGTCCTGTTGAGTGTAGTGGAGCTGTTTGTGTGATTAATAGTTTGCTTGTGTGAATAAAGAGTTTATAATCCAGTGCTTTGCAATGTCACTGGCTTGACATGCAGGTGGCTGCTGCTTCCAGGTCTACAGGGATGAATGAGCAAATGCTATGTCCTAGACTGCTTTCTGACTCTGAATGTCCCTTGGCCTGGAACAGAAATGCAGTCACTTTAAAAAAAAAAAAGAAAACGGGAAAAATAAAAACACTTCCTTGAATCCCTTGTCTGTCCCAGCCTGTGTGTAGCCATGGGTGGTTTGCTTCATGCTTGTCCATCCTAAACCACCAACACAAGGCAAGCACATAATCTGATGGGTGAAAGTCCCCTAAAATATATCAGGTTTGAAGCTGATGTTCAGCAGATAGGAAAGTGTCTTTAGACTTTCTGCCATACTTCCTACAGTTGGACTAGCTCTGTGAGCCTGTTCATGATTTACAGTTGCATAAGACATTTTTAAATGAAAACAGTGTAAAATGGTCACAGGCTTTGTTTGCTGCATTTGAGAAGGTTTTTCTTTTCTGAAGGACTGGTAGGAAGAGGGAAGGTGCTCAGATACAGACTCGGGCAGATGTAAATCTTTTCCTTAAAGGTAAAATACTTAACCAAAATTATGTGAGGGCTTCTTTTTTAGTGGGGGTTTTTGAGTGGTTATTGGGTTTTGTTTTGTTGGAGGTTTTTGTTGTGGCTGACCCTAAAATGCAGCGGCTGCTTGGCCTGCCACTACTCTGCTCTTGTGCTTGCAGCCAGCACCTGAACAAACAAAGCTGTATCTACGGCAGCCTGGGAATCTGCCAGGATTCCTCAGGGAAAGAGTGATTCAGAGCATCTGAGAAAAGTGGGGGCTGCTTCCATGCATCCTTGCTTCCTGCCTGGACAATAACCCATGGAGCCTTACTCTCAAAGGACAGTGGGGCTGTTCCTATAAGCAAATATGGTGCATTTTGTGCTGGATAAAATCATACATTTTTGTCCTGGTACAAGATCTTGAGCTTCGTGAGTTATCCTGGCAAGCCTGACACAACAGTGCGAGGTGTGAGGCAGAGAGAAGGGCTTTCACAAAGCGCTTGGGACGGGTGGGGGTTTATGCAGCTCAGCCTTTCAGGGAGGGTCTTGTGCATAGGGATGCCATGCGACAGGTTTCCAGCATGTCACCTGCACGTTGGCATCATATCCTGCTGCAGAGACTGCTTCAATATTCCAGAATGGATCTTTCACAAGTACAGCAGATGAATCTTTCAGGAGTAAAAGTCTTCAGAAGCAAAAAAACTTTTTACGAGTAACATATTAAAGTCAGGCAAGAAGTTGTGCATCGATAAACTCTATGGACTTGGAGTCAAAGCTTATGTCCAGTACTGTTCTCTCTCATTCTTTTCGTATGTTAATAAGAAGGGCTTGGGATAAATCTTCAATTATTGGTTGTAGTAATGTGACCAGAACGCGCACAAACATTTATGTTTCTGGTGTTGTACACACAGACTTGTCTTCCGTGTTAGCCGTTCCCCTTCATCTGTGTCAGGAAAAGTGTAGGAACCCTTTGAATCTTCTTGAACATTTTGAATCTTCTCTAGTGTTTCCATGAGGATCAGTATTAAATCTCCATCTTCTCTGCATTGGGGAGGAGGGCAGGTAACTTCAGGCATCAGTTAGGCACAGCGAATGTGTCCTGTCCCCAACAACAAACCTTGTCTATCCTTTAGTGGTAAACCCCATAACTCCTGGCTCTAGCATTTGATTTCTTCAATACCTACTCTGTATGGAAATATTAACCGAACCCTGACTTTTTTAATCTCTCCATTTCTAGTCTTGTGATCTCCCTGTATGATAATTTTAAAAATGTGCTCGCATGTTAATAGAACCTGACCTGAGGTGCGGAGCCTCTCTTTTGAAGCTCAATTTTATTTTTGATGCCTATAACAGGTGTTGGTTTAATAGGTTTGCTGTATTACTGCTTTCTTTTTTTTTTTTTTTAGTGAGCCCAGCCAGCTCTGTAAGCTGACACGCCATGAAGGCCAAGCGTGTGACTTCTCCCTGCCTTTAGCCTCACCTCACTCCAAACATTTGTGCTGCAGACTCCCAGCAGCCTTAATTCAAGCTTTGTCCAAACCAGGAGGTTTTGTGCTGATTGCATTTAAATCTGTCCAACCAAAGGCCCTCATACGTTTGCATCTGAGGGTCTGCTTGCTTTGATTTTCCACTGTCAGGTTTCTAATGGGCAGCTGCTGAAGGGAAGTGAGTGTGGCTCCAACAACAAAAGAGCGCATTTGCACTGCTCTCTGCATCAATTTCACACAAGTAGTTTTGAAGCCATGGTCTAAATTAAACTGGTTAGTGTTCTCCAAAGGACAGGCTTGCTGTGAACAGGAAGGTGAATTCTTCTCCTGTTGGGTCTAGTGGAAAATGTTTCACAGCCTGTTTATCAAATAAATATTCACAAAGACTCTTTGAATGAGGAAACCCACCAGGATTAAAGTATAACTTTACCTCTAAAAGACAAGCTGAGCTTCCTGGAAATGCTGCAAGCTTTTGACTTTGCGCCGCCTTGTTTTCCTGCCACCCCCTTCAGCTCTCTCCCAATTTAGAGCAAACCCAAACACGTTTTGGCTTCATAGGAACGTTTTGCTTGTTTTTCTGTCTCACAGCAGCTTGGAGGAGCACAGAGAGTGCGTTTGCTTCCTGACATGGGCCTGACGGGCTTGATTCCGCAAAGAGCTGGCTGAGGTTAATCCAAATCTCCTGTAATCCTGAGGGGTCTATTCAAGAGTGGTGCAAAGTGCAAGGGCTAAGAGGCTGCAGAGCTTTGGGGTGTCGACCGGGGATGCAGGTGGGTTAAGTGGCACTGGCTGGAGGGGAGCTTCTCTCAGCTCTATCCCTTGTAGCTGTAGTTGGTGCTGACCTGAGGGCAAAGCAGTTCCTGAATGAGTGCCATCTGTATGCTGCTCGCAGTCTGAAAGTTATCATTGCTGGCTTGGAGATACCTCAGTTCGGCACTAAAATGTTAACAGTTCAAGCTCTATGTTAGCTGCAAATGGGATGTCTCCAGGAACAAGTTTGGAACTGAGAAGTTCAACCGTTTTAGCCAGATCCTCCCATATTCGTGAACAAACCCAAATGGACTTGGATAAGCTCCTTAGTTCTTACAGTTTCTTTTTCACTTGGGCTGCTTTCACTCCAGTTTTAGTCCTGCATCATCCTAGTCCGGTAGTGCATTCCCATACTCATTGATAAACCCAGAGGTAGGGAGGGGTTAAGGAGCTTGCCCAAGGCAGATGTGTCAGTGCCAAAACTGGGAATAGAAATGAAGAGGCTTGGCTCCCGCTCCAGGCTTTAATTGCTCAGTCTCACATTGAAGCCCTGTCATTGTATACTCTTGAGGTAAAGCTGGCTGAAGTGAGACAGGGAAGGCTGTTTCCAGGCTGTGATGCCTAAGAAGTGGGGAGAGGAAAAGACACCTGGAGGCAGATTGGTTGTGGAAGCGCTGTTGATTTGTGCTTTCAAGCCTGGTTTCAGCAATTGGTACTAAAAACTGATCTGTCGCCTTTGAAGCCAGGGAAGTATAAACTAAGGAGCTAGTTGGGAAAAATCCAACCCTTTTCCAGTGACTGCTAAAGCCAATCACAAGCAAAGTTACAACGCCACTTTTTTTTTGCTATAAAATACCTTTGTGATGAAATTGGGAACAAAGGCAGATGAGCTGAAAGAATCCAAGTATTAACAGGAAGGGTTAAATCACATTTCAGCTCTTCCTGAAAGAATGAAAAATAAAATGTAATCAGGCTAGTAAAAAGTTTGAAGATGTTGCATTCATCTCACATGCTGTGTATAGGAAAAGTCAGCCTTTGGCTGGTTTTGTTTGAAGTCTGACATTGCCCAGCTGGGACTGGACAGAGATGGTGTTTGGAGCTGAGAGTTACGTTTAGAGTCAGCCCATGTTGGATGGGGATGGAGAGAGGGAGAAAAAGGAGCCTGTTTTTTTCCTGTGTGAAATAGTGCATCCATCTAATTTGCCAGCTGTAGAACATGAAAAGCAAGAGGCGAGTGGACAGTAGTCCCCTAGAAACTGTGAACATGGCTCAAACAAAATTGTACTTTCCTGTCCTTTTCTTCTCTTACTAAAGTCCATCCTCTGGGATGGGCTGGGAGATCGGGCAGATTGGATGTTCGTTGAACAACTAAAGCACAGAAATAGTAAACTCCAAAAAAAAACATTAGCTTCTGAAGAGCACTTCACATCCAAACTCTCTCTGTGCTCTCATTCCCTTGCAGATTTAGCTGCTCTGTGCAGAAATTGTCAGGTAATTTATAAATTTTTCTCGTTCATTTGCAGAAGCCTTCATTTCCTGTTAGTTTGCAGCCAGATTCATGGCAGCCATCACTGCCTGGATGAGATCAGAGTTGAATTCACAGCTCCTGCTTTAGGAGAGCCACAGAAAACATGCCTGGGTTGTGCTTTCACTTATGTCTGTGTTGAGGTACTTTCCTGAATCAGTCACAAACACATTTTAATGGACGAGGAAATTTTTGATGAGGAAAAAAGATTGACGTTTTTGAATTTGTGGATTCTAATAATCAAGTCTTTGCGAAAGAAACTAGTCCTTGGGGAAAAGAAATCTCTTGCCCATGTGTCCAGTTTGTGGAGGTCACAAAATTCTGGGTATAGTGTTTTTCCCTGTATTTTAGTTACGCTGTTAGCATAAATTCACTGGAGCTCCGTTCCACTATACGCCGTGGATGCAAAAATTCAGTCTTTATTCCTAGCTGTAAATGAGTATTGCTCATTTGGATAGTAGCCAGATCATTGCCTTTTATACAGTTTGTGGTTGCAGAGACCTGTGTGCCTGTAACCCATGGAATAACCAGTTAGGGAACATAGGTTAATGACTTTCCTTTAATTTTCTTGATGCCTTTTTGCACCACGTTAGCAGCACATTGCTGTAATGGTGTAAAATTTGGCCTTGATGATTTGTGAGCCTGCACTGAATTAATTAAATGGCATTTAGATTCTTTAGTCAAAGCAGCATTTCTGGAAATGTTTCCCCAGTGAATGTGAGGATCACATGCTGGCTGTTTAAAGGGTGAGTCTTCAGAAAGCAAATATTTCTGGGGATGCAGTTTTTACCCTCTTCCTGTTACGGACACCAGCAAGTGCGGCAGTGAAGCAATCTGGTTTTAATCACAGGGTGGGTAAAGGAGCAGATTGCAGTGTGGGGAACAGGTCCCTTGCCATGTGCTATTAGTATTTTCTTTTGAGGGGAGAGGTTTTCTTTGAGAGGGGCTTCTCTGAACCCCTGGCAGAGCCTGAAGTGGCAGTGAGGCTGGGGAAGATGGGCTTCCAGTGCCTGGAAGGCTGTGGTTGGCTCACCCGTCAGTTTTTTGTTTCAAAGAGCTGATGCTTTGTCAGGAGAGCTGGGACATCTCGGTTTGCATTCAAGAGTGCTTTCACTGGCTGCTGTCTCCTCTTCTGGTTACTCAGTGGGTATCCAGCAGGATTAAGGCACAGTACTTGTCTGAACCCTCTCTGCTATCTCTTATTATTCAGCAAGTTCTCAAGTGTCTGGTGAGCGTCTCTGTTTGGAGTGCCTCACTCGTAACCTTGCCAGTAATATCAGTGACTGCTCTAAATTCACATCAGGCATGTGCTCTACTTCTTGTGACTAATGCACAATGTATCTTTTAATTGGTTACTGTTCTCTCTACTGATTCAGGCCAGAAAGGAGTCAGAGGAAAGGACTTGGGGGATTTTTAGTTAGATCTTATTCAGTACAAATGAGGTCTTTGATGGCTGCAAAACCCCTGAGGACAGTTTGTATTACCTTTTCTAAAGAAAAATATTAGATTAAGTCCTTCAGGCTAGTACAGGTAAGACAGCAAAGGCAGGTGGTTGTTGCAAGCTCTCATCCTGTGGTTGGTGGTTGAGCAGAGCACTGACATCGCTGAGTTGTCCTCATTGCCTGGTGGGACAAAGGCAGCTGTCATGGTTTATCCCTTAAGTGGGGAAACATTTGTAAGCAGGTTTGCAAGCCCTCTTACACTGTATCTGTGCATTACTGATCATTGTAACATAGTCCAAAGCTGGATGTTTTCATAAGAGCCCTTAGGAAATAAGGAAGCAATATTTTGCAACTTTTGCTGAGATTGTATTTATTTCTGTGTTTCCTGCTCTGAAAATCCTATCCTTTATGTAAAACATTGGCAGGTTGCTTAAACCATTGATCAGTACTCTGTGCCTGCTGGGTTGAAATCCAGCCCTACGCTTCTTGTATGTAACAAATCCATTCTGGAAGCGCAGGGTTGTAGGAGACCAAGTCCAAATTGCTGGAAGAAAAACTGAGGAACAGAGTCAGTAGTTCTGTAGAAGGGAGAAGTCTTGTACCACACTAGAAAAAGTGTCTGGGAGCTTGCAGATGTCTGTGAGCTACTGTCCGTAGCCACAGGAACAGCGTGAGGATTAGGGAAGATCTCTCTGGTGTGGGTTTCTCCTCAGACAGCTCTTGAAGAAGCACTGCCAGGTCTGAGTGTGTGAACTCAAGGGTCAGCCTGTGGGCCTGCCATGGCATCAGATATTTGTTCTGTTTTTTTAAGAAAACTAAATTGTCTCCATTTCTCCTCCTGACTGTTTCAGGCATCACAACAGGATCCGTGGCATCGAAGCAAGTCAACTAAAGCCCTACATTACCCTGGAAACGTTGGACCTGAGTTTCAATGACATCACGGAAATCCGAAATGGCTGCTTTCCACAGGGACTTCACATAAAGGAGCTGTGAGTTTTCCTTTTTGGGAACAGCTTTTGTTGAGTTACCACAGCAGAGAAAATGCTCTAACCTTTTTTTAAAAAAGGAGCGGGAACGAACGTAAAAAGTACAGGATTATTCATCAAGATTTTAAGTGCAAAAGAGAACTAGGAGGCAGGACATTGTCCCTACTGTCAAGTTATTTTTTGAGCCCTGTCTTTTTTGTTTCTGATGGATCTGTAACGAATGCAGATTATTATTAATTGTGTTTCAAGGGAATGTTGCAACAGAGAAGGTATCCTGTGTCGTTCAGGTATTTACAGCTGGAAACTTAGAATTCAGAAGAACTGTCGTTAGCAGTCCTGTGTATATCCTGTTTCCCAGATCAGCCCATGTGCATCTGGAAAAAGGGAGGGGAATGTCTATTTCATCATTCATAATGTTGAGAACAGAAACCTCTTGTTGGTTACTTGAAGAAAACCAGGGGTTAGCAGAGCAACACCCTCTGAATGGAGATGTTTGCCTCTTCAGGGAAACATAAAATAATCTGAGTTTTAGGTGCAAACAGACAATCTGCTTGCATTAGAGTTTGCACCAAAGTTTCTACCCCTGGTTGTAAGAGGATGTGAGAGTGGTGTTGTGACTGATGTTTGCCCCGTTGTCCTGTAAAAACAATCTCCATTGGTCTGAATAAGAAAGAGTCCTGGGGTGGATGCTGAGATAAAAATGGGGAATGAATAATCATCCTGCACTGAAATATTCTCCACTCCCGATTGCCTTGCTGGAGGAGGAGGGTACCAAGAGCTCTTGGGAAGCTTCTCCATGTTCATCACATGGCTCTGGGAAAGGCACTGTGCCCTTTGTGCAGCCCGAAATCCAACTGATTTCACCAGCCTGTCTGTAATTTCACCAGCCTGTCTGGAGACCAACCAAATGCTAAAAGGAGACTTCTGACAGACCTGTTCGTTTTTCTGCTGTGATTTATTGCAGATACCTGGGGAACAACAGAATCAGCACCCTGGAGCCTGGTGCTTTTGATAGTCTGTCACGATCCCTGCTAACGCTTCGCCTGAGTAAAAACAGGATCACTCAGCTTCCTGTCAAGGCGTTCAGGCTACCCAGGCTAACCCAACTGTGAGTACAAATGTGCACTTTAAACTCAGCCACACTTTATGGAGACAAAATGTCCCTGAGGACATACACACCAAATGTCACCGTTCCTCACCTGCTACCTATAAAACTTAGAATACACTATGCAGTAGTCCTCTGCCAGCACCTAGTAAAACACATTGGGAGAGGGTCCTTTTTGTCTTTTAGCTGTTGGCTTTTCAGGGCTTCTGATCAGGTAGGAAGGGAGGGATGCTGCAGCAGACATCAGCATCTTGTACACTTGACAATGTAAGGCAAATCCAGTCACTTGAAAGCTGCTGCTGTCTGTGGAGCAGGAGAGGTCTGGAAGAAGTTTCTATTGTGAGTGACAAAGCTCAGCTACAATGTTAGTTTTTCAAGACCACACAGGTATCTTTATGTGGCAATAAAAAGGCAATGACGGAAGGTTGTTAAACTGTGGTGATATTTGGACAGAGAAAATAGCACTCTAGATGAGTTAACACACACGTTGTTGTTGTCCTGCCTGTGGTCTGTATGGCAGGAGCTGCATGGGGATGCAGAGACATCTGCAGCTATAAATATGCTTTATGTGTAAGAGTAGCACTCATGGTTTAGCGTTTCCCTTCTGCTGTTGGAGAAATGGGCCCAGGCTGAGGCACATTGTACCCTTTCCATCAAATTTGATAGGCAAAAGGTCAACCTCTGTCTGTAACATAATGTCCACAAAAGCTGTTGGAACTTACACCTCTAAATGGCAGCCTCTTGATTGGGAGACAGATCCTTAAGCCAAGATATGTCTAAGGTATGGTGTGCATTTGTGCTTGAATACATGTGGATTTGTAGCCAGTTTGGGATCAAACAGTGCATATGCATCTTAAAACTCTGTTACCTCTCAGTTGGAAGTTACTGTCCACTGACTGAGAGCTTGTAATGTGCTGTGTTCGTCTACATCATATGCAAAACTGTAATAAAAATGAGGGTCACTCAGATCTGTTTAGGAGCACGGTTTTCACTGAAAGTTGGAGTAATTGATTCTCTTTCACAGCTGGTTGTTTAACCCTATAGATAAACATGAATGAATCATAAGTTATACAGACTTGATGTGTTGTAGAATTTGTGTACAGCTCATTGGCAAAGCATAGTTCACTAATAGCCTAGGAAGTGCAGGAAGGCAAGAGTCTTTAGGCCTGCAAACTTTTTAATTGCTTACTTGACTTTAATAACACTCAACTTGAATGCAAGTTCAACATTCTTTTTTTAGGCATTTAAAAAGTAAACTTGAAGTTTCTACGGCTTCCTCATCTTTTCCAGTACAAGTTCTGGTGTTGCAACCTCCACCATTTTCTTCAATACAAATGCTGAGTAGGGAACTACCCTTAGGTTAGTGTTGTATGTGCAGAAAGGTATCCATTTAAAAAGCTCTATGTTCAGCTTTAGTGTATTGTGTGGGCGAAGTTTTCCACTGACTTTAAGGAGCTGGGTTTTCATCTGGTATGTCTGGGTCTAGCAATCTATAAGACTGTGTGCTATGGGTTGGTAAAATGTGCTGTGATGATGTTCACATTGTTATTCAGAAAAAAGGTATTCTCAAAATTGAGAAATCCCTCCCCATCCAAAGGGAAAAAAGGAAAAAGAATTTTGTTGAACCAAGTTGGAGGTCTTTGTTGACACAAAATATACTGAGTGCCTTGTTATTGGAAGCAAATTGTTTAACTCTTTATTTCTTTCTTATAACAGGAAAATGTGAACTTTGTCAGGGGATCAGGGGAACTGAAAGTTTTCTTTTCAAACTTAACCGTAACATTTCCACTTGGGCTCAGAGTTCTCATGGCACCTGTGTGTTTCAGAGCATGTTTTTACTGGGCGATTGCAAGTCCTGTAAAAACAATGTGTTGTAAGGGAAATAATGCTGATGCTCAACTGAATTGGTGTCTGCTTGAGAGAAGATGAAGTGTGAAAATTGATGGAAAGGATAAATGGCTTAAAAGAAATGCAGAGGGAAGGGATAAAGAGGAATTGCTGCCCTGTCTGTTATTTCTCTGTAATGAAAGTCTGTCCCAGGGTGAGTTTATTTAAACAATCACACCCAGCTGATTTCCCTGGCTAACTCTGGGATTGAGAGCTTCCGGTGTGCCTCTACTCTCTCCTGGGAACCGTTGACAGAGGAGTTGTTGGCATTGCTGTCTCCATTGTATGCTGTACAGATGATTTCGTGAGAAAGGACTGGGATTTAATAAACTTGCATGGCCTTGGTGATTCTAGGGAGTTGAACCGGAATCGCATCCGTCTGATTGAAGGCCTGACGTTCCAGGGACTGGACAGCTTGGAAGTCCTGAAACTCCAGCGCAACAACATAAGCAAATTGACTGATGGAGCTTTCTGGGGTCTGGCTAAGATGCAAGTTCTGTAAGTTGGACAGATGGGATCTTTTGTCTTAAACAATGTAGACTTCAACTGCTACCGTATCCTTCTCTGCATTTTAGCAAGGACTTCTGTGAGAGACCTGTGGGCACTTATTCCGTTCTTTGTTCTTCTTTTTATGTCCTGCACGCACAGAGCTCTGCTGTGGTACAGCAGCCTCTACTCATTAACCACACAGCTTACTAAAGCTCACTGCTTTAGCAGGTGTTCAGTAAAAAAGTCCTGTTTATCAAGCTGTGGTAGTGTTCCTTTGGAAGTTTGATGACTTGAACACTCGGTAAAGACTCTAAATAAAAGCTCCTCTGGCTTCTGCAAATTTGTTTTGACTGATACATGGAAACTGTGTGTTGCAGAGATTAGTCTGCCTCTTCAGATACTGAGAAACCAAGCTGATCTATCTCAGTGATGTGATCTTTCCATAGGAGAGAACAAATTGAATAGTCATTGCAGAGAAACGCTTGAAACTTCCAACATGACTGGCTTTCATGTGTGTTTGCAAGGTCAAAAGTGCTCAAGGCAGCATGTTTCTGGATGCTGCTGTCACACAACTGAGACTTTGCAAATACAAACTTGAATGGGATGCTTTAAGCCCAGCTTCCTTGCAGCCGAGTGTACCTTTGCAGTCACAGCTCATTCGGGGCATTTCCGTTGTGTTGTCCTTGGGTTTCTATCCTTCACTTGCACAGGAAATGCCCACCCATGCATGTATCCACATGGGTAGAAGGGTGTGTAGGAATAGTTAAATCCCAGTACTTGTTGAAGTTCTTCAGGGTTTGACCGGTGCTGCTTGTCAATTCCTTCTGATTTGTCTCCACAGCCACCTGGAGTATAACAGCCTGACAGAAGTGAACAGTGGCTCTCTCTATGGCCTTTCATCTCTGCACCAGCTTCACCTCAGTAACAACTCCATATCCCGCATCAACCCCAACGGCTGGAGCTTCTGTCAGAAGCTGCATGAGCTGTAAGTTGGTTTCTGTTGTGGTTGGTTGGGCAGAGTTTGATGTTGTGCTACGTTTGCAGGAAACAGAAATAAGGATTTTTCCCAGTCGCATGGCCTGCAGCTTCTGCTGCATCAACCTGTAGAAATACAGGAACTGCAGCCTCCTAGTGATACTCTTTTTATTCATGATGTTATGACCTTCAGAGCACCTGAGTAAAATCAGTTTGCACCAGAAACAAAGGCTAGAACCCACTAAAAGTATACAGTGTCAAAAGACCTAGAGAGTTGGTGATGTGCAGCGTGCCAGTGCTTTTTAGCTAGCTAATAACAAAACATGCATGGTTTCCCACATAATGACTGTACAGCCTGAAGGAAGCTTTGCTTTATCCTCTGTATTTACAAAGAATAATCCTGTCTTCAGCCAGCAGAGATTTGGCCCTTTAGAGGCACTTCTCCTTTTTCCTGTTTACACTTTACCCTTCATGTAGGGCTCAGTTGTTGAAAAGTAAATACGTTGACTTTGCTCTCCTGAGATTTCCAGCTGTGAATGCAGTCTCTTTGATAAATAAAAGAAGACCTTGCTGCTGAGGACAGCCCCATAAGGGTGGCTTTTGGGTGTGTGGCACTGCTGAATGCCTGTTTGAAGAAACACACATGGATGCTTGCAGTATTTACAGAAGTGGCTGTCATCCCCCTCAGTGGGACTGTGGAAAGATTCCCTTTTTTTCTTTGGATAACTTGACACGTGGTTAGTGGAACTGTAATTCATTCTGCTTGGTGCTCAGAAATCTCTTGTTAAACATGGTTAGGGATGCTCTTATCTACCAAAAAGCAGTATGGTAAAACAGTTTCCTGCTTTCAGAGGCCTCACCCTGGGCTCAAAGATATCTTCCTACCCAGTTGTCCCATGTCTTTTGGGATGTGAATTCAGAGTCAGGTGAATATGACACATCATTCCTCTAAGTTTAGAATCTGTAGAGTTAATATTAGCCCAGTGACCAACTGTGATGTTCTGTTAAGCCCAAATTATTCATTCAGATGTGGATTATTTTTGGGGGAAGTATATTAGTTTTGGTTTTAGTTAAATACGTATGTGATTGTTTATTTACCTAATTATTTAGATTGTTGTGAAACTGCCTGTGCCTGAAGGGTTCCTTTGCTTGGCACCAGTGTTGTAGAGAGCAACGATTCCTTCACATGGAGATCCTTAAGTGGTATTATACCAGATAAAGGCAGTGTCAATGGAGAAATCCTTAAGGCAGCAGATCAGGATTGGCACCGTGCTCCATCTGTGGTCTGGTCAAATCTGAAACATCAAGAAATGGGCGTCTGCCTTCCTAGGACAGTCACAACTGGAGCTCTGGGAGAGCCAAATTCAGACCTCTACACTGTGTTAGTAGCACAGCTCTGGGAGCTTTCTGTTCTCAGGGATTCAATGTGTGGTGCCTGTGTCAAAGCTTTATTTCAGCCTGGGTTCAGATGGGCTGGGTAAGCCCTGTCTGCTCTTGCAGAGCCAATGTCAGAACTCTTTTAGGGACAGCTACGCTTGTCTTTTCTACCTGACACTGTATTAGCAAACCCTCAAGGTTTAGGTAGAAGATTGCATGTCATGCCATTCCTTTATTCCTGGCTTATAAGCCATTCTCTGCAGTTACTGCAGAAACCCAGCACAGGACTCGCTTTCTGTAGGGCAGAATGGGGTAGTTTGGAAAATGCTTGGTACTGTGAGGTGGTAGGAGCCACTGGGGTGTGTTTGGCCTGACAGATGGGATTGTGCTGGAGTGTGAGGCCAGAGACGACATTAGCTGAGATTGGAAAGGTGATTATGTGGGTGTTTGCACACATCCCTGGAAAATATTACAAACTCTTGCAGGTGTTGCCTTTAGGGTAAGGCTGCTGCAGGGAGCCATCAGATACTCCTAACTGAAACTCTCACAGCCAAGGAGTACTTGTAGAAGTCTGCTCTGAAATTGAAGGGTGAGGAAAGGAAGCAATAGATATATCTGTGGATGTCTTTGAATGTGTACTTCCCATTCCTTGTTAAAGGATCTTTGCTTACCTCCTCTATTGCTAAATCTCCTGGGTTTCAGTCATCAGAAAACACTGTCTCCGGTTGTACAGGGACTGAATTTCAAAGTCATTGACTCAAGAAAGAGAGGTGGCCAGACCCCTACTTATCTGTGCTAAGAAAGGAAGTGGTCATCTGAAAGATGAAATGTCTGTCCTTCTGTTGTTGGGAGAAAACGTGACCCTAGGGCTCTGCTCTGATGTAAGAGCTAACAAGGAAAGAGAGCTCTTGCCTTGTTATGGGCATAAGAAAGGGCTGATTGTATTCACCAGTCAGGTGCTAGGGCATCAACATCATGGAAAAATCCACAGTGGGAGCGCAGGGTTTCGTCAGAGGTAGGCGATGACTTGGCCGCTGGATCTTTCTTTTAACTTTTTTACTTGTATTTGGTCAATGGGAATGAAATGTTCTAGATGTGCCTGCTCCAGAACTGGCTGGCAGCAGGAGCCCCAGCTGCACAACAGGTTTCTGGTGTGAACCCTCTGTGTGTCACTGCTGGCACAGTGCTCTGTGTGCTGCTCCCCCGCGTCCTCGCCCCGCCAGAAGGGCTGCGCACACAAACACTTCCACTTGTTTGTTCCAGTGATTCCTCATTGGTAGAGAGCTGAGAAGCAGGGGAAGCAGCAGGGACTCGCTGACTTCTCTCATCCCAGATAATCCAGACTGCTGAGGAGGGGAATGCACTGTTTTGCAAACTGGCCTGTCCCCTTGGCAAGAAGCAGGGCCCGTACACGTTGAAGGAAGCCACTGCCAGGTGCGATAGCTCCTGAAACCTTCCACCTGGCTGCAGCTACTGAGAGAACCCTCTGAAGGCTGAGGCTGTTCGTCCATCTTGGGGTGATGTCAGGACGAATGGAGGGGAACATGCCTTCACCAGTTGGGGCAGGAACTCTTCGGTGTAGAATCAAAAGGAACTATTTTTTTTCTCAGCCATGTTCAGGATTACTTTTGAAGCCTTTTTTTTAAAGCCAAATTCTTTAATCGCAGGTGAGGACATAATTTTGACTGGATGCCAGTTCTTCATAACTAACACTACAACTTCTTCAGGAATGAAAGTATGTTGTCCCATGGCTTCTTCAAACTCATTAATCTTTACTGAATTTTTCCAAAGCTTGCCCTCTGCCCACTCACACCACGACAAGATAGACAGCTTGTTTGCCAAGTAAATGACATTCTCAGTGCTTCAGAGCATGTATCTGTTTTGACTTAGGTTTTGGCTTTGCAGTGACTTTCATGCAAGCCCTAGACACATTTTTAAGCAGGCTCATTAACAGGCAGTACTAGAAGAGGAATTTGGAGGTTTGGAACTCAGTGAGATTTTTTTTTTCTTGTCCACAATGAAGATTTCAGGGCTTGTTCAAAGCTGCATAACTCCACTTTTTGATAAGTTTAACTGCTCAAACCCTCACGTCTTTTGAATTCAGTTGTACTCCCAAGTCCCTAAGGTATTTTCAGAAATCCTATGCAGAGAGATAAGCTTGGGAAGCTGTGAGTAGTGGCCTGTAGATGAATGCCAATTTTTATACCCCACACGTTGGTGTGCAGGCAACTTAAAGCTGGAGCTATTGCTGGTCATGCCTGCCTGCTGGTGGCCCTGCAGGACCTACCCAGCTGCAGTGACATCTGGAGATCAGGAGGAATATACTTGCAGCAAGGAGCTGTGGGTGGATGCTTCAGGCTGAAGACCACTGACCAGTGACTGCTTGCTGCTACCCCAGGAGGTCACTCATTTTGATGAGCCAAGCTGGCCTTCAACATCAGCAATGCTGCAGCTTTGCTGCTTGTCTAGAAGGTAGTTGCATATTGTGTGAGGTGCCTGCAGGGCCTTGTGGCTTCCCATGCCCTGCCCTTGGTGTCAAATCACTGAAGTGTCATCTTCACCCTGGCTGGTGCAGAACAACAGCTTCCTTCCTGCCAGCTTCCAAATTGCAACAAGAGTAGAGCTTAAAAACGTCTCCAAAACCAGAGAAAATACAGACCTGGGGAAAGGATGGATGGAAAAGTTGGAAAATAACCAGCCCTCCAATATTAGTCACTTGTAAGTGGAGAAGATTCCAAGCAGACTGTACACTCCTTGACAAAGGGGAGGAGGAGGGAAGGTGGCTGGTTTACAACAGATACCTCCTTCCTGTGCATGAAAGGAAGCATTCAGTTGCCTTGTGGTGAAATGCTTCTGGCTCTCGACTGGGGTGGAGCAGGCTGTGGAGACACCCACACCCAGGTGCCTGGGGCTTGCTGTGCACGAGTGCAGAATGATAAGACACCTCCTGAATACAGAAGTCTGGACCTTGCCAAGAGCGTGTGTGAACTTCAAAATCCATCTGTTTGATGTCACTCCCCACCTTGCAGGGTGTGGGGAGGGAGTGGACTGCTTATTCCTGTAAACCACAGTGGGAGTCCAAATGGGAGTGAGGACTGAACACCAACAGGACTGATACTGGAGTGTTAATTACGCATCTGGGGACTGAGGAGGGGTGGTGCTTCCAGACCCAAATCTGGAAGAGTCATTTCTCCCTCCGTAACTGACAGCGTGGAGCCTTGATAGGTTACTGCTCTCATTTGCTTCTGGAGGCGCCTCTGTCTGTTGCCTGTGCAGAAGACTTTGCTATAGCTGGGTACCAAATACCTCCTGCTCCCTTATGGTCATCCAGGCTGCCCCATGGGTGTCTTGTGGGAATATTTGCAGACTGCAGTCTTGTTTCCTAATCAAGCTGTTATGTATCCACCCAGTTCCCATCGCCTCTCGTAAGGTGCTTGGGAGGCCTGTGCTGGTTGACATGGAGCAGTTTGGAAAATACTGGTTGGATTGACAAGGGCTGTTGTCTTTTTTTTTCCTCAGAATACTTTCTTACAACAATCTAACCAGGCTGGATGAGGGAAGCTTGGCAGACCTTGGGGGACTGCACGTACTACGACTGAGCCACAATTCCATCAATCATATCGCAGAGGGTGCCTTCAAGGGACTCAAAAACCTGCGCATCCTGTAAGTTGCCCCCAGCTTTTATCAGTTAACAGCTGTTTTTCCCCCACAGTCTCCATTCTGTCAAACTGTTTTACTTTGCAGTTGTTTTGGGTGTCTGTGTCCTCAGCATCAAACTCCCCTACATGCTGATTTGGTTGTCTTCAGCAGCCGTTGTGTTTACGCCATTATTCAACTTCAGTGAACGCATATCTTCTAATAAGAGTAGTTAGGAGAATTGCAGTTGGACTGCTCAGTGGTTTTGGGAGCTTTCAGAGTAGAGAGCTCTGGAGTAAAATTATGGAACATAGGACAGGATCCTGAATCTAACCCAGCTGAGCAAAAGTCCATGAGGTTTCAGTGCACTGCGAATAGCTGAACTTCTGTTGCCATCATATTGACTTGAATTGAAGTTCTTAAGAAAGGACAGTTTCTGTTGTGTCATTCTGCACTCAGGAGGACTTGGGATGATCCCTTCTAGTGACAGCGCTGAAAATTTGAATATCCTTTTAAATATCCTATCAAGTGTTTTAATGTGCTCTTGCTTCTTTTTGTATTTATTATTTGATTAAAAAAAATCTTAGGCTAAGATAGTGTTGGGAATTAAAAAGAGAATAACAAACCAAAGAAATTCAGAAGTTGGGCTTGAGCTCTAATTATACCAGAAATGTAACAGCATGTAAAGCTTCACCCAGTCATGAGTCTAACCATGGGAGCAGGCTGCTACAGGTACCATGAGGGTAACCAGAAGTCTTTAATGCAGAACTGGGTTATGAAATGTTCTGTTTTTCTGATTTTCATGGTAACCTCTGAACAACAAAAAGGTTGCCGTGCTATCAGGAGAAGTTTCATGTGCCCTAATACCAAATTGCAAGGTGATCCATTCAGTGGTGGCTATGGCCATTTACCAGAGACTTTTATTTAAACTGTGGCACTGGAAATGAGCTTGCTAGTCCAGATAGCAACTTCTAAGATTTTAGGGCTAGCAGAGATGATTAGATAGAACAGTCTGACCTCCTTTGGAAAGCCAGCTATAGCGTTGCACTGTTACACACTGTAAAGCCCAAGAGCTGCGTTGGATTGAAGTACGTCTGGGTTTGCCTTAGAAACATCTTAAGGTGGGGAATCCAGTTTTTTTTTTAATTGTCCATTTGTGCAACTGTGTTGCCTCCATCTCCTGTGTTTGTACCTGAGAGCTGCGGGCTGCTTTCCTCTCTCCAGAGGCTGTGGGCTCAGCACCTGAATCTGGCACGACGCAAAGGTCTCAGAGCCCATGTTAACATGTAGCTCCATCCAAGCTCCCAGGATGGTTGAGTTCAGCAAACTGGTTTAGTTCTTCGGAAGAAAAATTTCTTTGATACTTTTATTCCTTTTCAGAAGCCCATTGTGGCCTCAGTAATTGAAAGGAAATGGGAACAGAAAGATCCTCCCATCTTTACAGTACATTTTGCATCTTACTCTCCTTTATATTGTGAAGTTCACAGTGAAGGAAGTGACTGGAAAGTGAGTTTAGGTTTTGTTTGCTTTTTTTTCCTTTTCAAAACTTAAGCCAAAGCCTTTGAGCCACTGGGCATTCAGAAGGGAACCTCTCTGAGGCAGCTGTCAAGACTGGAACTAAAGGTTCCCAAAGAAAAATGGAGGGGAAGGGGAGCTGGCAGTTCTCTTTGCTCTGCAGTGAATATGGAGCCTCTTTTATGTTTAGGGCAGAGGGGGGATGCAGAGAGGGAGTGTGTGAGTGAGCTCTAATTTAATAAAGAGAAAGACCTATTGGGTCCTGCACCTGGTGAAAAAGACCCGAGCATGCTTTAATTATGGCCTATTGTTGGGGAGCCTTTGGTGGGTGTGAAACTGCTGAAATGTGGAGCTATTCAAATAGAGGTCAGGCCCAGAGACCTTGGAGCACAATGATTAACAAGGCTGCAAGCATTCAAGCTCAGCCAGCCAGAAAGAATAGGAAATTGGCAACAGGGGCTGGGAGAGGAGTTTGAATACAAAGAGAGCCTGGCCAAAATACCCCACTCTTTTTTCCTCTCTCTCTCTGTTTTCACTCATTTGTTGAAAAGGTTTTTATTCCTCCTTTCTAACACTAAACCTTTGAGTTGCCTCTGGATGAACAAGCAATACCGTTTTCTTTTCCTTTTTCAAGAAAACATAATGTGTGGCAGTCAATTAATAAAAGTGTGTGTCAGAGAGCTCTTACAGACTGTTCCCACTTGTTTGTCTCTGCCATGGGAAAGGGTTTGCAGGTCCAAAGACTGGTAGCCCGTAGTGGAGGAGAAACGTCTGAGAAGGGATTTGCTCTTAAAAACCAAGCAGAATAATGGGCATTGGCTTGGCAACTGTAGGGAAAATGTAGAAACTTAGCTTCAGGAGGATATATTTGCTCCTGCCCCACTTTGATAGTGCTACAAATGTCAGCACATCAAAGCATTTCTCTTGGCCTTGTCTCTTACACCACCACAGCATTATGTGTGCCCACGCCCCACAGGGATGTTGGTTTTTTATCCTTCCCTTTGGCACAGAGTGATCCACAGATCATCCTGACATCCTGATGCTGGTGAAGGCCAGCGTTCCCCAGGGACACAGAATTCAGGTCTCACGCTGAAGCCAGCTGAGAAACAGCAGTTGTGGCTTTTGGCCACCTCTTTTCACATCTTTAGTTTACCCTTCAAAGCTGAGAAACAAGCAAAGGCTGCAGCCAGCTTAGGTACAGAGAGCAAAAGTCTCAGCCCCAACTTGTCTGGGGAAAACCATACTAATTTTGAAACCATGGGTTTTTCACAGTTCTCTCTTCTTGTGGGTTGTTGTGCATTTGTGCTGCATAATCTAGAAGCTACTCTACGATGCCCATTGCAAAATGCAGGGGGCTTTGTTTTTTCTTTTTTGATCTTAATATTTTAAAACTGGAAGTGTTCTGATAATAATCTTCAAAAGGTGCGAAAGGAGTTACCTGCAGGTCGAGGGGTTATCTGGGTGGTGAAGTTTGCTTTGGTGTTGGGTTTTGCTAGGTTTAAAATCAAATCAGAGTGATATAACAGAACCAACACAGCCTATTTATTTTTTCTTTCTTTTTATTTAAGATTAGAAATGATAAATTTCTGTCTGTGTTGCTGGGTATTCATTGCTAGCTGGAATTAAAGCTAGGAGGGAAGGATTTTTAAACAGACTGTTTAAACAGCTTTGTGGATCTCTTTGTTTGTTCTGTGTGCTTGTTTTTCTTCAGACTTCTTTGACTCTTGTAATTGATGGTCAATTTGAAAGCCAAAAGAAGCTAACTCAAAAGGAATTCTTAATTTTTTTTTTAAAAAGTGATGATATAGAGATTTAGGCTTCTGTGGTGATGGTGGTGCTTTCCTTTGTGGAGCTTTCAAGTTCATTGCCAGAAAAAATGCCATTTCATAGAAAATACACCAGATCATCTTCCCATGATATAGCTGTAGACAAATAAATGTGTACATTGGACCAGCCAAAGTTACCTTAGTTCATGGTAGTAGCATGATTATGAGCTCTCTCTTGTCCTCTCCCCAGGGAACTGGACCACAACGACATCTCGGGCATGATAGAAGATACCAATGGAGCCTTTACAGGCCTAGAAAACCTAAGCAAGCTGTGAGTATCCCTGGGTCTGCAGTTGTGCAAAGCAGTTGTGTTGTGAGCCTGTGTGTGGGTGGGTCTCTCCCTCCAACATGCCCTTCCTCCCTTTGGAACAAGATAAAGATCAACAGAAAATCTGAGATGCAGTGGTTTTGCAGGCTCACTGCAAGAGTGCAGATGTGGTTATCAAGCCCTTGTATTTCTAAGCAGATATGAGGTCATTATAGTCCTAAAGCAGTGATGCTTTAGATGCTTTAGTGCTACATCCTCCAGTTCAGAGACAAGGGAGAGAGAAACCTAAGTGGTTTTCATCTGTAAGATTCAGCACAACTGCTCCTCACTTCTAAAAGCAAACAGCAACAAAAAAAGACCCCATGCAATCTTCAGCGAAGCACTGATTGATGCAGCAAATAACAATAAACAGAAGAGAAAAATCACCCCGTTTCCTGTTACAACAGAGGATTGGAAGAGGATTCATTTCTGTGGGATACTCTTGTCTGAGAGTGATCTTTTGGGCTTGCTTCCATGTGCAGCGACAATAAAAGGCACCATGGGGCACAGGCTCTTGAAGAGATAAAAAGAAACCTAAGGCAAGCATGCGCCTTGCAAATGTTTATAGCTTGCGTGGCCTTCGCAAGTGTTTTCACATTGCTCTGTACTTGTTCGTATTCCATTTGAAACCGGCTGTATAAATCAGCCCTGTCAGAGAAGCCTCTGATGGCTTGTGACAAATTAAGATTCTTTCTAATCATTACCTCTTGCCTTTGTTTAAGTTCTCAGCATCCCCCCATCAGGCTGTCTCTGATGCTGGGATGGCACAGCCAGAGGTGCAGTAAAAGGACCTCGATGGATAGCAGATGGCTGGAATGAATCCTAGCAGGCGGTGTATTGTCATGTTCTCATTAGAGACTCCTGGGGGAGCAGGAGGAGCTGTGGCAGGATTCCTGGGGATGTAGTGCTGAGACAGAGGAGAAAAATTTGCAGTCACAGACAGAGATGGCATTTGATCATTGTTAAGGGAAGCCACTGGATCCCAGGAGAAGGGAGCCAAACTGTAGCTGCAAGTAAAGTGAGGCAGAAGTTAGAGAGGGACTTACAGACTGGGGGAGTCAGGCAGGGAAGTAGAAGTGTGGGAAGGAGAGAGGCCAGTAGGAATCACTGTTGCACATGAAGTCTGGAAATCTTCCTATGTGTTGCTAGAAGAAATGGAGAGGATCAGATGTGGAGAGTGGGAGAGTCCTTGGCTGCTGTTTCTGAAGATTTTGGATTGCCTGAAGAAACCAGTGAAACCGTTCAGTGGCTAGAAAGGGTAGTGGGAGCAGAGGATTTGTCCAGAGGGATTTGCAGGCTGTAGAATTCAGT
The DNA here is from genome assembly GCA_033558185.1 of Dromococcyx pavoninus. NCBI lineage: Eukaryota > Metazoa > Chordata > Aves > Cuculiformes > Neomorphidae > Dromococcyx > Dromococcyx pavoninus. Next base: position 3,256,314 of record JAUMJL010000003.1, on the reverse strand, counting down.
CTGTAGTGCTGTTTGGATAAGGGAGAGAAGGTGAAAGAAAGGAGTGGAAAGAGTGCTGTCCTCGTGGGACTCCCACCATAGGGCATCCTTCCAGCATGGCTACTGGCACAGGAGCAGTGCTCTAAAATCATTGGGATATGTTGGAATTGCTGAGTGCAGATAACAGGAGAGAGGTGAAAAAGCCAGAGGAGACAGCACTGAGTGAAAGAGTTCAGCAAAGGGATCGACTCAGCAGCCAGGAGAAAGGAGCACTGATGAGCTGGGGTCAGGCAGAGGCCAGGAGGTACAGCAAGGAGCGGGAGGAGGAAAGAAGGGAGCAGAGGCAGCCTGCGGGCTGGTGCACGTTGTGTTTGGAGCTCTGCTATTGCTTCCCTGTGAAGCAGCTGTGGCCTGATCTGCTGTTTATCATCCCGCACAAGGAACGGCTTCAAAAGATGACCAGGTTTGTCTGCCAGCAGCAAAGGATGCAGCAAGGGCTTGCATCTTTTTTCTTGTTGACGAACTCTGTCTTTCGTTGCACAAGGACTTGGGCCAGTTCTAAATCTGGTTAAAGGCAGGGAAGGACTGGTGCCTGTGGTTTGTGTGGAGGGATTGCAGCAAATTTCATAGCCTGGAAGAGCCTGCAAGAGGTTTGATTACCTAACAGAGTGAACCTGCTGTGGGACAGACAGGTTACTAGGATTGTTCGTTGTCAGCCAGAGTGTAAGGCTAGAAGAACCCTCAGAATATGAGATTATTTCATTATATTTATTTAGGTGTTTTGGGGACAATTGGGAGTGGTCACTTTTAAAGGGATCCACTCGAATCTGGTTTAGCTCAGCAGCACAAAAATCCCAAACTTGTAATTTCATCCAAGGCTGAAGTATCATTCTTGCTGGCAGGATTTTTTTCATAAATAAAATAAAGTATCAACCTCTACAGCAAACATTTCACTGTGTGATTTAGGGCCTGTGTTTAAACTGTCAATGTATGCATTAGCATACAAAAAATAAATGGGCACTTCAGAGGAGACCTTCCAATGAATTAATAATCACCTCAGCTCTGTGGAGATTGCCTTAAAAGCCATTTCCCTTTGATCTGGCACAGATTAGCCTCTGAAAGGATTTAGCACAGAGAGGGTTGTTGGCTGAAATGAAGGTGTTAAACTGTGAGAGGTGGGGAGGCCAGTCACTTTAGCCTTCTCTGAATTATATATGAAGCTCTCCGGGATTGAGAGCCAGACCTAAATTAAAATGTTACTTCAAGAAAGAGGGAGTCAAGAAGCACCGAAGCATAAAAAGCATCAGTGGAATCGCTGGGGAGCAACGAGTTTCCTAATTATTCAAGCCGCTAAACGTAACCCGTTTTCTGATGGCTCACTCAGTGACTGAGATCTTCCTGCAGGTGCAAAACTGGCTGGAGGAGAAAATGCAGCTTTCCAATGAATTGCGTGCCTAGTGTGTAATTACACTTGGGCAATCACCGGGCGAGTGTGCTGGTGCCTGGCTCTGCCCACAGTGGAGCAGCGTTTGGGCTGCAGCAGGCAGGCAGGTGGTGGAGCTCCATGCCACTGCCTTTGCATTCCAACCTGCCGCAGCTCTTTGAAGGGCACCGCTGGGTTGAAACCATTTCGGAACTGGAGAAGTGGTTAGTTGAGGTTTGAAAGGTGTAATGATTTTAATGAGTTTGCTGGGATGTGGTGTTATTATCAGTGAGTTATGTATTTCTCCTGTATATAGCCATAAAATTGTATGCACCTATACAAGTGGTACATCCCTGACATACTGCTTGTCTTCACACAGATAAAAATCATTATCTCAAATTTTCAAAGTCCAGGATCCACTCCAAACAATAAATAGACATCTCTCCAAACTCAGCATGACACCCTCATTTAGGAGTATGGCTCCAGAAATTAGTGTGTATGGGTACAGCCGTATGACCAGAGTTTGTGTGTAGTAAATCATTTATTATGTTAATCATTCTAATGGATTTTTCAAAGCCTTCATTAATACAACATCCCTTTCAGCAAATGATGGTACACGTGATCGCACGCATTCTTGGGTGCTTGGGGTATTTCACCCAGAGCAAAAAGCCACACACACTCTCATGCAATAAATAGGATGTCTGATACCTCAGTTCTGATGCTGTAGCAAGGTGCTCAGGAAAGCTCACTGTAGATATTTAGAATGATACTGTCAATAAAGCAGGTTGCAGGTATCTGGAGCCTGCAGTAGCTGTCTTTATTCTCACCTCAAATCAAATAATTAACAAAGGGACATGGCTCTGGAAATTCAGCTGTGCTTTTGTACCAAGTTAACTCTGCCTATAAGAAAGGGCTTTGAGTGTGTCTCATTATGGAAGCTGGGAGATGGCTTTGCCTGAAACCAAAGCTCTTGGTTGTGTTTTGCTCTGGAAGGGTAAGGTCTGTGATTCTGGGGACACACATTTTTGTATGGAGCTAGGAGTAACTAACCTTTCCTGTCTAGTCAGGTGTTAGAGTGGTGGCTCACCTGGCAGTGCCTCTGTCAGGGCGATCGATTTTGTTAAGACATCCTTGGGATCGTAGTGTTGCCCAGTGACAGGCACCCATATTCCCAATAAAGGCAACAGGCTGCAAGGATGGATTGTGATACAATCTCAGTCCTCCCTGTTGTAACAGTCCCCTGTGATGAGCTCCTTATTTGCTTTCTACCCATATGGCATCTGCTGCTTTCATCCACAGAGAAACTGGGCTTTCTGGGTGCCAGCGCTGAGACACCAAATTACCCTGACAAGCCCCTGCAAATCTGTTTGCTCGTATAAGGGCTGCATCTGGTACCCCAGCATCCTTTCTCCAGCCAGTAGCAAACAGTGGGACCGTCATTATTTTAGAGCCTTTTTAGGGTGCAGATATAGGTTGTACCCTATATTGAAGGAAAAATATTGAAGGAAACCTCAATGAAAGGTAGCACTTTTTGTGCTGGTTTTGTACCTCAGGTGTTAGTGGTGACTCTCATTGGATACCACATGAAGCAGGCGGTGATAAAAGATGCACCAGAAGATAAACCTGAGACAGAAGAGAGAACCTAGGGAAGGAAAGCATTTCCTAATTAATGACACTGGTTGATGTTTTATTAAAACAGCTGAGGACACCATCCATTTTGCATGAACCTTGTCCCTGACACAGTCACCACGGGTCAATATTTATAGCGAGGTGTTACTTTGCAGAGAGCAGCTGGGCTGTGATCGCTCCAGTGGCTGCTGCCTGCTGACAGTCCCCCTCTCACCACTGCGTAGCACTGTCTGCTGGTTTGGAGGAATGCTCTCTGGTTACAGATGCAAGCAAGCACGCTCCTCAGCTCTCTACCTTTTCTCTTCATCCTTTTGCCCCTCGATTTTATGACACAGCTATTATTTATTGCATTGTATTACTGTGCTGCCAGTAATACTGTACTGTGCTGCCATTGTATTACTGTACTTCAGTTAGCTGCTGTGTAAATGTGTAGTGAAGCCCTTGTGTGTGGATGTCTGTTCAGTGAATAAATTATCACTCTTCTGTTATCTGGGAAGAAGTCAGAAAAAAAAAAAGTGTTGCAAGGAAAGACCAAAATCTTGTTAAACTGTCATTGCACTTAATCCTGTCTGCAGCCAGCCTGCAAAGAATAGAGAGGACCTTCTGTTACTCAGCAAGCTGGTTTCCAAGTGCTGGAGCAAACCTACCTTTTTATGTGATATGGAACATTCCCTTTTGTGCTGTCATCACTATTAAATTCAAATACAGATAGAAGGATTTAATTTCAGGAGCGGGAAGGCGAGTGTACTTCAACCCTCTTAATCTCCATGCAGTTCAGATTTCCCAGGACTTACACTGAGCGCATATATCAGATAAAGCCACACTAATTGTGTTCCTTCTTTTTCTAACCCACTCTCCCCATTTTCTTTCTCTTTATCTGGAACTGGATGTTTGGAAACTGCAGAACTCTGTTTGGAAACAAGATCAAGTCGGTGGCCAAGAAAGCGTTCTCAGGCTTGGAGGCCCTGGAGCACCTGTGAGTAACCGACCATGCCTTGGAGATTGGGAAGGGGGGGTCTGCCAAAAGTAGCTGCTTGAGAGATCTGCTAGCAATTTAATAGCTTCTTTGTAAACTGAGAAGCCAGTCCATTTGTGGGGGCCACCTGCTTCCTTCTCATTTAAATCCGCCTCAACTTTGGCCTTTTTTTGTGCCAGGAACAAAGTTGCGGAACATATGGCAAATCTGCATGCTCTTAATTTTTTGATTTCTTCTTGGATAAATATCGCCTTGACTTACACATTGCTGCTGTTAGCAATGAAAATACGCTATTTCAGATGTAGCCCTCTCTCCTCCTCCCTTGGCCCAACTTCCTCCTAAACGTAGGCTCTGGCAGTGACACGTGCTGCAGATGACTGCTTACGATGAGGCACCCAACATCCCCATTCAGCACCAACTGCTTCAGAGCGATTTGCAAGAAGTAAATTTTGGCTGCTGCTATGTAAATTTTCTGTGTCCCAAGGCTGATGACTCCAGCGGTGATTCATGAATAACTTCCTTACTGAAATAAGACAAGTTAAAGTATATGTGATTTTGCTCTAGATGTTTTACTGGGTGTTGATCGTATGAAGTGTTAGGACCATTGAGAGTGTTGCATATGAAGTGTTACAACTGAAGGGGTTGGGCTGTCTGACTTGGGGTACGTTCGCAGATAAAGATTCCGTTGTTAATGCTGTCCTGAGATTTTCCTCTGCAAGCAATGCTTGTCTGTCCTGTGCTTCACTTGGTAAACTTAAACCCTAAATTTGACACTACCCTTTTTCAGAGGCCAAGTGAATTTTTTCATTAGAAATCATTGTGACAGAAGCTTTTAAGAATACCTTCTTTTGGAAACATTTCAACGTTCCTCTCAAAGTCACTTTCAAATAACTTTTCCGATGCTGTTTAGTGCAAGTATTTGCTTTCTTTATGTTTGCTGAAGGTCTAGCCTGGGATACAACATTCCTGACTATCTTTGGTTATTGAGGGGGCTGAGGAATTTCTGAGCTATGGATGGTGGAGGTAGCTGAGACTGAGAAAATGTAGTGAGATGGGGTACTGAATGACTTAGTGATTTATTTCCATAGTTTCTGCTGGTTGATTATTGTTATAATGTTTTGTGGAAAGCCATTTCTACGAGCCACGTGTGGATATGGCCTTAAAAAGGAACTACTGGAGTCGTTGCTTGAACCTACTGGAGAGACCTTGTTTTGTCACAGCCGTAGCACCCCGTTTGCTCACAGTGCTGTTGGTTGTGTTCTGCAGGAACCTTGGGGATAACGCCATCCGCTCGATTCAAGCAGATGCTTTTGCTAAGATGAAGAGCCTGCGGCAGCTGTGAGTACTTGGACTGTACACGCCATTAAAGGAGGCAGGATTCTTCTTGTCCTGGATGCGAAGAGTAGCACATCGTCTCCAATGGAGTGTTATCCACATTACCACTCATTTATTTCTTCCTCCCCTCTGTTCTCCTCTGCAGGGTATTTTTACACATGAGTAGATGTCACGGGAACATCTTGCATTCAATAGCGAGTGAAATTAGATCATTGGAACAGGTTCTTCCAGCAGGTTCGCATCTGTGTGATTATTCATCTCCGCTCAGGAGGTCCAGCCTCAGTCCTGTTAACCATCTCTCCTTCTGCCACTGCCACTGCCACTGATTTAATTCCCAGTGGCCCAGCTGCTCCTTTGCTGCGCCTAGGTTTAGGGTTCGTGTACAGTACTGACATTTCAGTGATAAGCAGCATTTGAACTGGATCCACTTGTCATCCAGCCTTCTGGTGTAAAAATACAGATGTGTTATCAGAGCTGCAGCTTGTGCTGTAGGCTGGGGCTCTGTACTGTTATCAGACACTGTTTCCAGCCTTGCCTGGTTTCCTTTTCTCCTCTTCTCCATAAATATTTAATCCACTGTCAGTGCATTGCTACACTCTGGGGTAGCGTGATGTCTGTGGAGCAAGAAATCACTTAGCTGGTATTTGGGCAGGTTCAGATTCTTCTTCCTGACGTTGGAAATGCGAATCGGATGGACCCTGTTAGTAATGACATTTAATACTGGTAACTGGGGATTGAATAAGAAAACCTATGGCATGTCTGTTGTTTGTTTAACCACCTTACCTTTTGCACTGACTCTTGAAACAAAATTGAGGCAAAAGATTGAACTTATTGGAGAAGAGCTTGTGGGATCCCAGATATTGTGAAGGAAACTTTATACCTTGGAGAAGGTAGGGGGACATATTACACACAGAATACATTATACTGAAGTATTAAATACTGAGGGTGTATGACCTGTCCCAGCCAGCCAGCAGTGTTTATGCCATCATGCGTGCTAGAAGCTACTCTTTCCAGGACAGCAAAGTGGACAACTTTGGAAAGTCAGGTCCCCATGTTTTCCTCATGCCCTACCTCTCCAGTCCATTTCTTTCTTTTCCTCTTTCCTGGCTACTTTCAGGCTTCAGGATTTCCTGAGATCATCAGGAGATTCACTGGAGTTGGGATTCTGCTTGCACTGTTGCAGGACAGGATTTTTCTACCCGGGGCTGTTTTCCCAGTCTCTTGAGGCATCCTCACATTTATTTGAGGGATCAGACTAGGTCTTCCTAAGGTCTTGGACCAAACCAGAGCAAGGTCTGAATTCCCTGTTGGTGTAAACTTGCCATTCTTCACTGGCCTCAGAGCTATGCTGAGACACAGTTTGGCCCAGAATATTTTTAAAAAAGTCTGGAGGCTCCCCTTTTATATGCCCCTTTTTCACAGCTCTTTTCTTAACAGAAGGTGATAAGTTACTGTTAGGATGCTGAGAAATGTTTTTGTGGTTTGCTGTTCAAACTGGTCACTGTTTGTATTGGGTTTACACAGATGTGTCTGGTCATTTCTCTTCTATAAATCAGTAAACACAGCATCAGCTACACCTCTTATCCCTGGTGGTGCTGGTGTGTGAACATGTACTGTGCAAACTGCAGGCAGGGGCCTCCCCACCTACTCCTCTGCTCTTGGCCACCGAGGGAAAAGGTCTTAACAGCAGGAACTTGGCATCCTCTCACTGCTTAGTAATTAAGTCATGAATTCAGTCCCCACCAAGGATGCTCAAACTCAGAGGCAGGGAGGGAGTGTGTGTGGTAATTAGATATGAGAAAAGGGAGCAAGACAGGCTGTCCTCTTGACATGTGCCTCTGCTGCAGATCTGCTTTGTAGGTGATCTGCCCTGCTTTCTCTCACTTAAGCCAGATTTGGCATTGCTCCGCTGTTCCTGGGGACTGCTCTGGAAGGTGGTTAACAAATACAAGGCGCTAGGGAGTGTCACTGGAGTACAGGAGAGGGTTGCTCTATGTGGAGATGAAATCCTGTTTAAATGTGTTGTGTATTTACTATCATTAATGCCTCAAGGACAACCCTGCAGTCCATTTTTAACTTCCACTCATGCTGGGTGGGAGGAAGGAATATGTCTAACGAGAAAGGACTCTGAGCTTTCCAGCCTTGTCTCTCTGCAGGACTCACAGCAGGCTTGTGTTGGTTTTATTTCCCTGCAGCCACATAAACAGCGACAGCTTCCTCTGCGATTGCCAGCTGAAATGGTTGCCCCAGTGGTTAGTTGAGAAAGAGCTGCAATCCTTTGTGTTGGCCACCTGCGCCCATCCTGAGTCACTGAAGAGCAAGAGCATTTTTGTCATCCTGCCAGAAAGTTTTGTGTGTGGTAAGTTCTGCCTATGAGTTTTGAGGTTGCACGAAGGGTAGGACTCACTTGGGAAACATTGTCTTTGACTACAAGCATGTTATTACGAGAGGGTTTCTGTTTTATTTTGTTATTCATTGGGATCAAAGGAAGCCCAAGCCTGCATTTTAAAAATTTGTCATTGGCTACAATTTGTTTCCCACCAAAACCACACAGCACATTGCTTGCATCGAGCGTATTCCTCACTGGGCTCCCTGAGTATTAAATCAAATGGGACAAAGCTTGTTCCGGTTCCAAATGGGGCTGCACAGGCTTCCCTAGTCTCCTCTGTTTGATACTACCAAGACTGTAAGTATATTTTTTTTTCACTCTGCAGTGTTCTGAGCTGCTTCTATGGCTTCTTCGCTCATCTTTGCTACCTCTTGGAGATAACAAAGGTTAATAAAACAGCAGAGGAGAATCTCTCCATCACAGCACCTTTTTTTGGCCAGTAGAGCATGGCACTTGAACCAACCGGTAGCCAACAGTTGAATTAGAATCTCCTTTTTTATTATTACGGTTGTTTTTTCTTCTAAGCAGTGCCTACTGCTGTTCTCCCATCCAAAAACTGCAGCTGACTCTGCACCTGAGCTGTGGTTGCAAAGCAACTTTACTTAATACCCAGAAAACACAAACAACCTCTCTTGTAAAGAAAAGAAGTGTAAATGATCAGAGGAAGCTGCTCAGTGATGCTGCTCATGCATCCATATTTTGGGCAACAGAAAGGCCTGGTTTGAGGAGCCAGACCCTGCGTTGTGGAGCCAAACTGAATCCTGGGTGGAGCTGCACATGGCTGTTTGATGAAGGAAAAATGAGCTTTTGAAAACACTGAACTAAGTTGAATGTATGGCTTGCATTGAACACAACTTGGTTCCAGCTGCTGTCCCATGTCCCTTGATCCCAGAGTGGAAGGGCTCTGCCTAGGTGGCCGCTGTTGGCGTGAGTGTGGGAGGCTCGCTGTGTTCATCTGAAAGAGGAGAGCATGAAGGCTCCATCCCCACAGCAGCAGCACAAAGCAAAGACAGTTTTGCTTCTGCAGTGCCTGCCAAGTTCTCCAGGCACTAATTCTCCTGGTTCCAGAGGCTTGGCTGCTTAATTAAACCTTAGTTAAATATTGTATTACACCATTTGTAGAAAACTAATAAACGAATCTGCTTGGAACCTTGCTAAACCCAACAATCTTAAGGGCAGCTAGAGTGTGCAAAGTTTTCTACCCTAGATGGGTGACAGGCAAGTACAACTGTTTCTGCTTTGACAGTGCCTGCTCCAGTCACCTTGCTTGTGAGCATTTATCATGAGAGGTGGTGTTTCAGCCCTTTACGTGTCCTCCTGCTTCTCCCCTCCTGCTTCACCCTAATGGAGGCCCAGAGGTGAAGTTGCCAGTTCAGTATTGCTCTTCAGATCTGGATTGTACCAAGGAAGGATATTTTCTGTAGACCATGGTATCTGTCTAAGGTTCAGCTACATTGGTGAAGAGAGCCAGGCATCTTCTACGTGTTTGAGGTCACAAGTGGCCATCTCAGTCCACTGCTTGCAGAAGGAAAGGAGGGCCCTAGCTTAGACCAGCCACTCAGTGGAGCATATGGAGTGTCTGTACCATAGAGCCAGTCCCAAAGGTGTGATGCTTTCCAAGAACAAACTGCATTCCTGGTGTAGACAACAGTGGATGCAAAAGCAGATGTGCAATAATGATTTCACTTATGCACTACTCATTACTCATTGCATGTCTTTGCTGGCTCCAGTCTCTCCTCATAGCACAGAACTAACTGTGCCTGCTGTTTTCTCTTAGATGATTTCCCCAAGCCGCAGATCATCATCCAGCCAGAGACAACTGTGGCTGTCCTTGGGAAGGACATCCGTTTCACTTGCTCGGCTGCCAGCAGTAGCAGCTCCCCTATGAGGTTTGCATGGAAGAAAGACAATGAGATGCTGCACAATGCTGAGATTGAGAACTTCACCCACGTGCGGGCAAAGGATGGCGAGGTGATGGAGTACACCACCATCCTGCACCTCCGGCACGTCACCTTCGCCAACGAAGGGCGTTACCAGTGCATCATCACCAACCACTTCGGCTCGACCTACTCCAACAAGGCCAAACTCACTGTTAATGGTGAGTAGGGAGCTGCTTTCTCATTCCTGTCCTTAGCCCCAGCTGGTACAGTTCTCTGGGACGCACTTATGGCATGCAGTTACTCCCGAGGGTCCATTCCTGATGGTGAGGAGCTCCTAATGTCTTTACACCAGCTCCTTGCATTTCAGTGGATGCTGAGAAATGCCATGTAAGGAGCATGTGCCATGCCTGTAGTGGCTGCCGTCCAGCCAAGCACTTCAGCACGTTCTCAGTGGCTTTGGCCACCTCTCTCTGGCTGTTCTGATACAGTCTTTGCCCAATGAAATGGACAAATGAAAATACAAGAGGGTACAAAGAAAAGGGGCTACAGTGATCAAAAGGTCTCTGTAGGAAAGATAGCGGGGTTTGTTTTCAGGTTAATCACAGAAGAAAACTAGCTTTTCCAGCTCTGATGATCCTGAGTGAGTGGGGCCTTGGTCACTGCAGGTAGGTTTTGTGCTGTAGAAGCACAGGGTCAGTCCCCAGCAGTTTAGGTACATCCTGCAAAAGCAGCTTGCCTATGGGTGGTTATCATATCTGCTTTCAGCCTGGGAAGGAAGACACAACTGCCCAGAAGATGGTGTTATCCCCATGGAATTGCTCATGTCTTTTTTTCTTGTTTTTCTTTATCAGTGTTGCCCTCATTTATCAAAACTCCCCATGACATCACCAGCAGGACAGGGACCACGGCACGGCTGGAGTGCGCGGCTGAAGGACACCCCGCACCACAGATCGCCTGGCAGAAAGATGGGGGCACGGACTTCCCTGCGGCCCGAGAGCGCCGCATGCACGTCATGCCTGACGACGACGTCTTCTTCATTACAGACGTGAAGATAGAAGACATGGGTGTCTACAGCTGCACGGCCCAGAACTCTGCAGGGTCTGTGCTTGCAAACGCCACCCTGACTGTACTGGGTAAGATGCCTGAGTACCCCAGAAGACCAAATGGTCAAGCAGAGGGAGGTGGGAAGGGATTGTTGTTCAGGCTCTTCAACAGGTGCAGATACAGAAAAGGGACCAAGAGGCAGTGCTCTGCATTTGTCTTGTTTCATTGTTTTACGCTTTTGTTGACTAACAAAACCCACTCTGCTAATTGGAAAAAAAAGGAACTGTGAGTCAGGTTTCCTCCTGTGCCAAGGAAGCCCCTCCAGCCACCCCATTTCCTGTTTGGGAAGATGACTTCAAAAGGAAATTGCACTCCATCTCTCTTGCCCTACTAAATAAGTCATGTGTGTCAGCCATTGTCCCTTGTCCTCAAGGGTTTCTTTATTGGGAATACCCAAGACCAGCTGGTTATAGGAAGGCCTTGGTTGTGATTGTTGGATCTGTTATGGTTTGCAGACACCATGCTTCAGAGTATCTGGCCTCGTAGTGAGTTGCTATATGTTTGTCTGCGGGAACAGCAGTTATGTTCAGTACTGTTACAAGAAATCTGTTGTTAAGCCATCCCAAAGAATTAATTTCTGGTTTTATTCTCTTGCAGAGACACCATCTTTGATCCACCCACTGGAAGACCATGTAGTGTCTGTAGGTGAGACTGTGGCTCTCCAGTGCAAAGCCACAGGGAGCCCACCTCCCCGCATTACCTGGCTGAAAGGTGACCAGCCCCTGATGGTGACCGAAAGGCATCACTTTACCTCTGGCAACCAGCTGCTGATCGTGAGGAATGTTGTCTTGGAGGATGCTGGGAAATACACCTGTGAAATGTCCAACACCCTGGGGACAGAGCGTGCGCACAGCCACGTGAGCATCCTTCAGTCTCTTGGCTGCAGGAAAGACCGTACCACGGTGGGGATCATCACCATTGCCGTGGTGTGTAGCATCGTGATGACCTCTCTGGTCTGGGTCTGCATCATCTACCAAACCAGGAAGAAGAGCGAAGAGTATAGTGTCACCAACACAGGTAGCCCTACTCTCCTGCTGAGGCTTTCTCTAACCTTCTGTGCTGTCAGATTTCCCTCTGAGGCTGAGTCGGCGTGTCAGGTAGACACATGGTCACCCTGGAAAAGCAGTTGGCTTATCTCAGTGGTTCTCTTGGCTCACAAAGCCAGAACCAGTTTTCACTTGCTCTTAAAGTATGTTCAGAGCTGTATTTCTCCCCTTGGCTTGCTCTTCAGAAAGGCCTTTTCAACTTGGCAGTACTTCCAGACTTTGCTTTGCTACTTTGATTTTTTCCATGACCATAAATTATAATTCTAGAGACAGTCTGGATTATGTCCATGATGCTGGGAACCTGTCTTCCTTCTTGGGAATCTGTATTTTCAATGACCTTGTGTTCAAAATTTGAAAACCCGAACTTTGAAGCTGGAATCCCTTTTTCCATGTTGCTTAGAAGAGCTATTGTAGCCCTACTTGCTTGTTTATTGCTTCCTCCTGATATTTAATTGGAGACAGTTGATGCTGAAATAAGTGTGGCAGTGAGAATAAACTCTTCTGCCATCAGTGTTGCACATGCTCTGAACAGAAGTATGGAAGAAGCAGCCTAAGACTTCTCCACCTTGCTGGGATTCGCAGCCCTCCTATATTACCCTTAACTTCAGGTATACTGTGGTGTAGGATTTTGAAGCCACAGGCTAGGTAAGAAGCCTTGGTTACCACATGAGTGGAGTGATGTGTCAGCAGGATATTTTCCCCCCTTTTTCAATCCTAAAAATCTAGGGCTTTGTGCTTAGCATAACTGATTTGGTTTCACTTGGGTTTGTGGGCCAGGAAAAAATGAAATTGCGTGATATAAGATGGAGAAAATCCAGTCTAGGTGAGGGGATTAAGCTTACTTGCCTGCTTAAGGGAATCAAAGACCCTGTTCTCTGGAAGTCTGTTACTCATGACTTTAAGAGACCGAGGTCTTGAGTCAAGTGAGGTTGTCTGAATTCCAACGGAGAAGGATTTAAGTGTCCTGAAGCGACAGTTTCACCTCCACCTACCTGTAGTGACCATACCAAATGCAAACATGCAAAATGGCTGTATCAGCACGGCCTCTCACAACTTTAAGCTTTGAAAAACCAGGGCTTCTGAGGAGACAGTGTATTTAGGCTGTTCAGTTTTTCCATTGCATCTACAGAAGATCCCGGTTATAGATCTGGTCCTAAATCCCTCTTGAAAGCGTGATTCTGCACGCCTTTGCAAAGAGAAGCCTCTAATTCCTCCTGGGAACTGATGTTTCTCTGCTCCCACTGCTCCAGATGAGACCATTGTGCCTCCTGATGTACCGAGCTACTTGTCCTCACAAGGGACGCTCTCGGAGCGGCAGGAAGCGGTCGTCAGAGTGGACGGGCAACAGCCCAACGGGCACATCGACAGCAACGGTGAGAACTGCTTTGATGGCTTTTATTGTGATGCTGTGTCTGAACTTGATACAAGGAGAGAGAAATCACAGTGCAAAGTACTCCTGTGCTCGTTGTGAGTTACCTGAAAGATGTTCATAATGTAATTCTCCAGCTACTGCATTTATGCAGAACAAGGATCTGTCTTGCTTCACAAAGCTCTCCTCTCCCAGTAATAACTGTTCATACAAGCAGGCTGCTTCAGAAACTGCTCAGTCGAGCCCTAAGGACTATTTTTTTGCTAATTTTGGATTAGGTTTTTGGCACCAGAGTTAACCGTAGTTGCGCTCTACTAGAAAATACATTAGCTTTGCCTGTCCCTCCCTTCAGGCTTAGAAATTAAATGTTGGGATTTTACAGTATTTAAATATGGCATGTTAGGGAGGAAAAGTTGAAGTGTTCTGAACCAAGATTCTCCTGAGATTGTAGAGCAGGTATTCTGTTAAACATTATCTTAAGATGATCTGTTATCTCCGTTGCTATTTTTGCTCCCTTTCGCAGCTTTTATGGTAAGAAATAAGACTTAACAAGTCATTTAGCTTAGAGCAGATGGTTGTAATCTTTAGCCAGATGGTTCGTTTGTTACAGGTATGTGTCAGACCGATGCTGGAAGGTGTCCAGATGTTGAAGCTCCCACTGTAGGTTGCAGACAGCCAAAGCTGTGTATTGGCTATAATAAAGACACTTGGAAAACTGAAGACGTGGCTGATGGAATGCTTGTTCCAGATAAGACAGGTACAAAACCCATTAATCTGGAAAGGTATTTTGTGTTTGTACAGATCAGAAAGCCCTCCAAGTCAGTGAGCATTAAGACAAGAAATTGTTACCTTCATTAAAAAAAGCGCCTAGAATGGTTCTCAGGTGTGAGCACAGTAAATTTACTTTCTCCCGCTTGCTTTGATCCTCTATCAAGCTTGGATAGTTTGAGTTCAAGGACCCAGCAGAAAGAGGCAGGCTAAATCTCACAGTCACCATTCCTTGCAGCTGGCTGATTGGTTTTCTGATTTGAGCTATTCCTAAAATATGAGAGCAATTTCAAACTGAAGTGGTTTAAAGTTTCTCATGCTCTTTACGGCGGCTGTCAGCTTCAAAGCTCAACTGTTTTTTATGTTTTACTTTAAAAATCTAAAGGTTGTTTCAGGAACTACACCTGCCTCTGCTCTCTGCCAGTTTCTTGGCTGTTACATTCATGCTTTTCTGTCTTTAGGATGTATTTTCTATTCTCATGCTGTATTGTAACAGCCACAGAAAAACTCCTGGTGAAACAAATCTTCTCTCTGGGAGAAACTGAAGTTTAATAATAGAAAGTTGTTGGGTGCACTGAGGAAAATAACTTTCAATGTTTAGAAACTCCTTCCTGCTCACTTCTTTGCATTCTGCTCATCTGTTATTACCAGTAAGAGCATATCTTGGCGTAACAATATGAGTCGACACTGATCCCTGTTCAGCAGCAGCACAAAAATAAGAAAGGTAACTTGGTATTTTAAAGCAGGAAGTTCCACTTTCTACCTTGATAAGGAAGTCTGGAAAAGGAAATAAATGCAGTTTATTTCTAAAAAAGAAAATTTCAATTTCTTTATACTAAAAAAACCCCAAACAAACTAAACCCATTAATTGGAACAACCTTTGGTGATGGCTGCAGGGTTCTGAAAAACCCAGGTAGGTACAAGTGCTGTATAAAGCTGGGAAGTGTCCATGTTGCTTAGTGAGAGATTCCCACCCCACTGAGAGACAGATGCACTGAGCAGAGCTGCCTTTCCTGCCTCAGTGCTGACAGTGTCCAGCTGGGTAATCTTCATTTGTGCTGTTTTCCCTTCCTCCCTTCAAGGCTACGGCCTCCAGGTTGTGTGCACGGACTGCAGTGGCAGCATGGACAGCATGAACATTTATCCCAAGGAGTCGGATTTCTACTCTGAGAGCCTTAAGACTATGGATAATTCCTATCCAAATGCACTGAGCAGCAACGAACGAAATAGGAAGAGGGGTGCAGGCACCAACCTTCCTCCTCAGCTGTGCAACGGGATTGCTGGTGGCAAGAGGATGGAGACAGATGGGACCCTCTACCCCAGCAACCACGACAGAATAAGACCCGTGAGCACCACCAGCCCGCTGCTTGCAGACGAACAGGGTGGGTGTTTCCTTGGGGATGTCTTTTTCTCCCCAGAGGTGCCGTAATACCACCTGGGCTGCATCAGAGCCCTGTCTTCTCCCATCAGCATTTTTAACTGGCTCAAAGGCACGAATTGGGGTGTCAGGGTTGGCTTTATGAGGAGTGCTGGTAGGCTGAGCATTGACTAACCAACCACCCTGGTTTTTGGGGTTTTTGCAGGCTCTTCACAGGCAGCAGCAAAGCCTTCAGAACTCAACAACCTGAATTTGGTGAGAGCTTCGCCGGCAGGAGGGTCCTTAAAGCAACTGAACGTGCTTCCAGAAATCTCCCCAGCACTACTGGATTTGCAGAGCGAAGCAGCGGTGAAGCAGGCTCTCCGGTCCAACAGCTTCGTGCCCAAGCCCTGCGATGCCGTTCGGGAGCTGAAGCCACCGAACCGGTCGCTGGACTGAGAGGACAAGGTACCATGTGCAAATTAACAAACGCTATTCTTGGGTTTAATTTCTTTTGCACAGAGTATGTAGGCTACTTACTTCTACCTCAAATCTTGAACTGATGGCCTGTCAAGGGCAAGCAGCTGAGGTATGAGAAACAAGCTTGTATGGGGAACAACCTCCTGTTCGAGCGTCATCTGTTTGTACATAGTTTAAAACTTCCCTGAGAAGTATGAAGTGTTCAAAAGTTGACTTGCATATGAAGCACATAAAATGCAAGGGATTATTGTGTAAAGAGAAAAGTATTTGATACAATTGTACATAAGAGTTTTCATATATAAATATATATATAAAAATATGTATATCTTTTACAGAGGCTATTTTAATCTTTAGTGCATGGAAAACTGAGTGAAATTTTACAATTTTGGCAATATTGTTTTCAGTATCAGGTTGCTGTTAACCTTCGTGAGAGAAATAATTCTGGTGCCTTAAATGCATAAACAGAACTTTAAAAAGCCAGACTGTTCCAAAGGGATTGTCCTCTTTTCAATGGAAGTTCCTTTAAATCATGTATCAGTTGGGTTATTTAGCACAAAATTTCTTCCCCTTTGAAATTTATTGCACTTAACGCATGCAAACAGCGATCTTCAACTGTTTCAAATGAAGTTTATAGGGAAAAAACACCAAGCAGTGGGAAGTTACATGGCAACTCCATTTCTTTTCCTGTTGGTAGGAGAACTGAAATTCCATTACTTTTCAAAACTGCGTAAGAATTAGGGTTTGAGCTGTGCCTGTGCGATAGCTTAGACCGGGCCCCACAGGAGCAAGGAGTGATTCTGCCACAGACAAACAGGCTGTGGGAGCAGTCCTTACTGCAGTGGTCATCGCCCCACTCAAAGCATCACAGCAGAGGCATCGCCCTCCCATGCACAGCGGTCACCTGCAGACCCAGCCACAGGTGTTCCCTGCCCAGATGGGTACAGCCTTACCTGTATACAGTGCACATGGAAGCCTGGGGCCAGTGGTGTTCCCAAGGGTCAATACTGGGCCCAGTCTTGTCCAGCATCTTCACCAACACCTTGGTCACGGGGCAGAGTGTACCATCAACACGTGTTTTGGTTACACATAACTGGGAGGAGCAGTGGATACACCAGAAGGCTGTACTGCCTGTCAGCACCATAAGGTTGGAGTGTTGGGTGGAGAGGAACCTCGTGAAGTTCAGCAAAGGCAAGTGGAGTCCTGCACTTTGGGAGGAACAACCCCCTGTACAGGTCAGGGGTTGACCTGCTGAGAAGTAGCTCTGCAAAGAAGGACCTGGGAGTCCTGGTGGACAACAAGCTGACCATGAGCCAGCAATGTGGTCTCCTGACCAAGAAGGCCAGTGGTGTCCTGGGGTGCATGGAGAAGACTGTGGCCAGCAGGGTGAGGGAGGTTCTCCTCCCCTTCTGTTCTGCCCCAGTGAGACTCCATCTGGAGTCTTGTGTCCAGTTCTGGGCTACCCAGCTTAGCAAAGACAAGGAGCCACTGGAGAGAGTCCAGTGGAAGCTACAGAGATGGTGAGGGGACTGGAACATCTCTCTTAGGAGGAAAGTCTGAGAGATCTGGAGAAGACTGAGAGGGGTGCTCTTCAGTGTTGATCAATATCTAAAGGGCAGAGGTCAGGAGGATGGGGCTGGAGCCTTTTCAGTGGTGCCCAGCAACAGGACAAGGGCCAAAGGGCACAAACCACAGCACAGTAAGTTCTACCTGAACATGAGGAAAGACTTCTTTCCTGTGAGGTGATGGAGCACTGGGACAAGGGCTGCCCAGGGAGGGTGTGGAGTCTCCTCCTCTGGAGATATTCAGACCCTGCCTGGACATGTTCCTGTGGAACCTGCTTGAGGTGATCTTCCCCTAGCAGGGGAGTTGGACTGGATGAGCCCCAGAGGTCCCTTCCAACCCCAACCATTCTGGGGTTCTGTAATGATACACAGCTTAGCCAACCCATGCCAGTGTAACGCATCTTCATCCTGCCTAGAAAACCCCACCTCTCTTCTGGAGCTGTTTTGGTAACAACATCAGAACCCCCTCCTAAGCTGCCAGCTGCACTGTTAATTCATCTGAGACTTTGAATGCTTTTCCTGTGAACACCAGGACCACACCTGCAGCTCAGCCCCTCCACATGAACATCCCCAGCTCCGATGAGCACTGCTCTGCGTAGCAGCTGGGCTGTGCAGAAACACTTGTTTAGGAGGAAGAAGGTGTATTTATGGCTGAAAGTACTCAAATGCAAACATCCCAGGTATTTTTATGTAGTCTTTTAACTTCATCCATGAATGGGGGGGAGGTCACATATATCTCTGTCATTTCACTACAGACCTTGTTATTTGTAAAAAAAGGCTGCTTTCCGTTGGTGTTGGTACCTGTGGATGGAGGAATCCCTTCCAGTTAGTTTAGTTTGAGTTCTGCTTACATAAGGTTGCTCATTCTGGTGATGACTGCTTTGGAAGTAGGTTTATTAGGAGGGGTTGTTACTTTTTTCCTTAGGAGCAACTCAAATGCCAGTTCCACTGAAGCTGAGTCTTGCAGGAATCCACCTTTCCTAGCGCTGCAGCTCAGAAGGGGCAGAAACAGGTAATTTTCGATTGAGATCTATCACTTGGGGATCTGCTCCTGTCCTGTCCAGCCTCACCCCGAGGAGTCAGACCTCCCTCTGTTGCCCAGTAGCTGATGGGGAGTTTCCCTGTCGCCAGCCTTGCAATGCAAGGCATAAAACAGCCAGGCACCTGTCTGTATCGGTTCCTGAGCATGGACGCGTTTGCACTTTGAGACAGGTGCCTGGTGATGCCAAGTGCCAAGTTTACTCAAAACAAAGGAAAGGGATGTTAGAAAATTGTACACCGAGCGTAATCTTCCCTTTACTGAAGGGAGAAGTCTGTCTTGGAACCAACTTGCAAGGAGAAAACAGAATCGGGGACATGGGAATGATGGGAATGGTTGAGTTGACTCATGCTGGTGGAAATGTCATCACCAATTGCAGACACAAAGCATATTTTGCCACATTAACAATTGAAAATAACGTTTCCGAATAAAGTTAACTGCCTAATGTTCTGACTTCCACTAAATATGTGAATTTGCTGCTTCTAAGAGGCAATGTGAAAGAGGAAGTATTACTTTTGTGTACAAAGTTATTTATTTATTAGAAAATTTGGTACAATGTTGTACATTGAAAAACATGTAAGATATTGAAGTGTCTAACAAACGGCATTGAAGTGTCTTTAATAAAGGTTCATTTATAATATTACAGCGGTTTTGTTGAGAGTGAGTGAGCTTCTGGGAGTTTCAGTTGAAAATTAAATAAAATTCTAATCCGTTGCTACACTCTTTTCTGTCTTTCTCTGATGAAAACACAGACCAACTGCCAAAATACCCGCTCCTGAAACGAGACCCACAGCTTCACCATGGGACACTGTGGATCAGCAAGAGCCTCTGGCAGCCTGACACACAGATGGGGTGGAGGTGGGGAAAGATACAATAAAGATCATTTCTGATATATCAGCTTGGTTATCCCTGATCAGCGAGTACCCCTGATCCTGGTCCTGGAACCAGAGAGCTGGGCTGTGCCTGGGTGTAAGAACCTAAGAAAAACAGGTCAGGATAGCATCAGACTCAGCTGCAGCTGTGAACACCTCTGGCTTTCTCAAACCCACAAAACCCCACCCTCTATGGAAATTCCAGAAGCAGCATTGGAGAGAAGTCAAATTCTTGCTTGAACTAAAAATCTTAATTCAGGTTCTGTATATTTAAAAAAAAATTGATAAGTATTTCCTCCTCCAAATTAGAACTTTGGGCCTAAAGTAGGTTTTTCTCTGATAGGTCCCTTAACACACATAGGAGTTGTTAGGATTCTTTATTAGGGAAAAGAGCAAGCCTTGAAGAGGCTGAGCCTGCTCCGAGATTCAAGTTCTGTTATTCCATGTTATCCCAATAAGAACCAAAATTAATTTTTCAGCTTTTGGTAAACTTGAAATAAAAACATTGCTAAAATGGCAAACAGGCAGTTGGGGGAGGGGAAAACCCCTGCATTTTTAGATCTTTCCCCCCTTGATGAATCAGAATGTGCAGAATAGCCCTTGCCTGCCATGACTCACCTGCCTGGTGCCACTCCTGACGGACTTTGTCCTTCCCACGGTGGTCCAGGGTGCGGAGCTGCTGCATTGGCACGTGGGAAGGGGGAGCACTTGACTCCATCGCTCTCCCCACCTCTGTTAGGTTGGCTGAAACAATTCAGCAACTTGTTTGGGGTGTTTTTTTTTAATAGAAAAAGCAGTGATGGCAGAAACTGATTACACAAATATTAAGTAAAACAACACAACCACAGCATTTTGCCCCAGCGATTATTTTCAGCTTGAAGACTTAAATGCTGTGCAGTGCTAACCCTCTCATCATGTTTAAAGAGTTTTAATAGAAAATATAAGTAGGCTTTCAAGGCAGAATAATAAATCTCACTCCCAAAGCCCCCAAACTGGATCTGCTCTCCATATAGAGAGCCTCTCATAAAAGAGCCACCTCTCATATAGAGAGCCTCTCATAAAAGAGCCACCCTCAGAAGTGGCAGGGAGCACAGCTACACCGTGCTGTGGAAACTGGTCCCATTAACCAGCCAATATGGGCTTTGGCTGAAATTCCCCATTTTTAATTGAAGCTTCTTTTTAAGAATCATGTCCTTTGTTCTGTGTGTTTTACTTGGTTGCAAATTATTTAACTTTTGGCTTTTAAAAAAAAAATCATAGTATATCACAGGATGACAGTGAAACAAAACACCCAGCCTTGGTAGGATGTTTCATAGAATCATCTGGTTGGAAAAGACCTTAGAGATCATCAAGTCCAATCATACCTCTACATGACTAAACCACATTCCTGAGCACCTCATCCACCCGTCTTTTAAACACCTCCCCGGGCAGCTGTGCCAGGGCCTGACAACCCTTTTGTGAAGAAATTTTTCCTGATGTCTAATCTGAACCTGCCCTGGCACAACTTGTGGCCATTTCCTCTCATCCTATCACTCGCGAGAACATGTGACACGAGTTTGTGCCGGAGCAGCCACCTGTTCTCTGGGCAAGGCTGAAGCTCTGCCCGTGACCCCCGTTCACTCACACACAGACCTAGTTTGGTGTTTGCTCCCCCTCGGCCCAGACTCCCTTCACCCATACGACACCTTCCTAATGCAGGGAAGAACCTCACTGCTGAGTTACAGCACCCCACGAAGCACAGCATCACGGCACTGCCACCCATTGACACTGGTGCGCGGGGCTGAAACCAACGGCCTCGGTGCTGCCGTGGCTGCACGAGCCGAGCTCGGCCCTGCTCTCCCTCCAATTGCTGGCACTGGTGATGCAGCCCATCCCAGCACCCAGCACAGACCCACCCTCCTCATTCCCAGCCACCGAGCATCCCGGCTGAGCCCAGGGCAAATATGGGAGCCAGTTCCACCCAAACCAGCCCCTCTTATTCCACCAGAGGGGCTTCAGTGTGTGCTGGAGGTGCTCACAGCAGCTCAGCTCTGCCCAGGCACCTCCATCAAACACCCACTTCCAAGCAGCACTAAGCCAAGTTGCTGGTGGAAACTTGGCCATTTCTCCCCCCCCATCCAGGCTCTGCTGATCACTTTAATTAATTTCAATACGGCCTTTTCACAGAGCTTGACCCTGCACTGCTTTGGCCACGACAGCTTCCACTTCCTACCATGAGAACCACAGTGCAGGTTTGCTCTGCCTGCCAGCAGCCCCCAAGAGCCCTCAGGATCCATCCGTCCATTGGCAGAGACCTTGTACACTCTCCCTGCCTTGCCTTCCTAGCCTCCCCTTTCCTTCAGCTGCTGAGGGAGGTAGACCAAAAGAAGGCAGAGCTGCATCCCTGCACAAGCACAGCTGTAAAATAACACAAGCCCGTGCTTTTACTGGAGAAATATGAGTCTGATTAACAAAGCTGCACCGGCTCCCACACAGGAATGCTTGCTGAGCACCTGTAGGGATAAACAGGAATATAAACTTTCACAAATAGGGCTCAAATCAGAAACAAATGGATTATTGTCTTTTACAAAGAGCTCTCCCAACCTGGAATACTTTCAGTGCTGTTGGAGGGCAGCAGGCTGTAACTCTATCAGCCCCTTCCCTGACCAGAAAAACCCTTCTCTGTGTTACGAGGCAGGTGCCACTCAATGAAGAAAACTTGCTTTATTTCAGCTTCCCCACTCAGCCCACGTTCTGGAGGTTTGCAAAACATTTCCCCTGCCGGAGTTCTAATAACGCCTTTCTCAGCCACTGTAATTAGCTGTTTACCCCCCAAACATTACTTTTTTGGCATGACTCTCACAATGATCTCACTCACTTTTCATGCAGGAGAATTTCATGTTTGGGAAATTGGATTATTGGAGGATTTACTTTTCTTTAACAGTGAAAGTGGCGCTCGGCCTGCGGAACAGCTGCTGTGGCGCGAGGGGCGGCAGGAGGAAGGCTGTAGTCATGGATGGACTCCTCCTCCAGTTCAGCAGCTTCTCCAGCTCCTGGCTGGATCGGCCTGGCTGGCTCAGAGCAGCAGCTGCCGAGTCTTCTCATATGTCCCCAGGAAGATGAAGCCTCCCAGGCTGATGGCTGCCATCCGTGGGACAACACCTGCAAACAAGCTGAAAGCAAAGGCAAGGCGGTTTCAGAGGATAAGTGGCGAGCGGATGCGGCACGGCTGGCTGCAGGGGCTTCGGAAAACAAAGCCAAGAAAAACTCTCTCTTGCTGGTTTCTCACGTCTCACCGCACTGCTCAGAGAAGGAATCTGTCTGGGCTTCCTTAACAGAGCACTCCGAACCCTGCGATTTTTAAACCCTCTCCACTCCTCACGTGCAGGAGGCCATGGGCCACGTTCTGGAACGAGGAGCTCAGACACATCCTTACAAGGATGGGAAGCATCCCATCCTCTGCTGTCTCCATCCAGTCTGGGCAGAGGGACCCCTCTCTCTGCTGGGAGCTTCCCCACCACAGTGACAGCCCTGCTCACCGCAGAAGCTCGTCCCCAGTAACACCCAGTGAGGAGGGAGCAGCAATAGCTGCATGTTCAGCCACCACAATTTTCAGGATTTTTAGGAAACTCGGGCAAAGCCAATTGCTCCACACATCTAAACTCATAACTGGTTTAGTAACTTCAGAATAGGCCAGCATATCCTCTTGGAGGATTTCAGGCTTCTTTCCTTGCAAGCAAGGATTAAACATTAGGCTTGAATCTGCCTGGCATCACCCTGCTGAGCTATCGCCCGCACAGCAGGAGCCCTTCGCCACGCTCTGGCTGAGCTTCGTGGCAGTGCTGCAGTCCTTGGCCTTCTCCGAACCCTGCACAGTTCCTGTTAAGAGTGGGTCCACAGTGGGACAAGGTGGCATCCCAAGTGAGAGTGTCTGCATGGAAGATTCACACACCCCCAGGAGCTCTCTGCTCCGCCTGCACCCGGCTTCTCAGGCTGTGCTGGGGAAACCTCAGGCTGCAGTAACTCTGGTTTTCGCTGTAATGAGCTTTGCTAAGGGGCCTGGAGCACACAGGCAGATTGGAAACATTTTATGGCTTTACTAGACAGCAATTGGGTCTATTACCATAATGACAGCTTTAAACCAGAGTAATTTGTACAAGGCATGCATGGACAGAGCTCTGATAGGGTAAATCTTACGGTGCAGCATCGCTCCCAAAACATGCACCATCCTTCTCCTGCCGAATCAGGCAGCCCCATTACAGCAGTGGCAGACATTCACTTCCAGAACAGCCCGCTCAAGACACAGCTATTACACAGACAGGGGCAGATAACTGAGTTACTCACGAGCTGCATCCCCGGCAACCTCTATTCCTAACCATCACTTCCAAGAACCATGGTCCCACTCCTCCCACCTTCCACCCGTGGCCTCTCTGACCAATGCAGGAGGGCAGAGCTGGGGTTGCCCGAAGCCGGAGAGCTGAGCTCTGCTGAGGGCCTGACCCAAACTGCTCATCCCAGGGCCACACCTGCCCTCCCCAGCAGATGAGATCAGCTGGGGCTTGTCCTGCTGGCCCCATCAGACACCGTGCATGGGCACAGCTCTGCTGTCTATTTGTATTTGCTATCCGTTTGCACAGATTTCACCTGGCATCCTGCCACTCCTCTCTCCCTGCCTGGGCTTCTCCTTTTGCTTAAGCAGCTCTCCCAGTTACTGGTTGGATCTTGCAGCAAGGGCTGGAGGGCTTCACCTCCACCTTCTCCTCACCAATAGCTGCAATCGATGCAGAGCATGTCAGTGAGTGGCAATGACCAGATTCAGGCCTTCTGGTACAGACACATCTTGCTCTCCCCAGCTGCATGAGGAATGCCTCAGTAGGAGTCACAAATCCAGGAATCCCACTGAAATCCCAGGGTGAGGCCTGGCTGCAGGTGTTAAACCCGCACCATCTGCCCTCCCAGCCTGCCAGCACCACGATATCCTGCCCTCTGGGGTGCACCACTTCATTTCAGGGTTTCCAGCCCAACAATACTCCTACCCCATGGTCCCAACAGCAAAAGTAACAGTTCTGAGCCACACTCAGCAATGCAAAGCAAATTCTTTCTCAACAGAGTATAACCAGGACTCCTGTCCCAAGTCAGCCTTTGGAAAAGGTGCTGTGTTGCCTGTACACAGCAGAGAGGAGCCAATGCTGGAAAATACGGCCAATGCACAGCTTGGCCACAAAACCAGCTCCCCTGGGCCCACTCACATGGGCGAGATCCAGCTCTGAAGAATGTTGTGGTTAGTGCCCACCATGCCATGTCCATCTCAGCTGGGAAGCTTGGCCGAGGAACAGAATGTCTGGTGCAAACCACCAGCTCCGACCCCAGCTACGCACACGCTTGGCCAAGCCATCTCACCAGATTTATCAAATAACCCTCATCTTTCTCACCAGCGAGTTGTGAAGCTTCATTCACATTTTTCAAACGTCACCACCTCCTCATGTGAAAAGCAGTTGGACAAGATGCAAACCTGATTTCATGTGAATGGCTGGTCTGCCCTGCTGGCAAGAGAGAAGAGGAGCACGAATCCACTCGCTGCAGCCCTATCCTGCCTCCTGCCACAGGCCTTTCTCTCCCTGGACAGAAAGGGATGTGGAATTTCTTGGCGTGAAGCAGAGCGATTGGATTTACCAGGTGCAGACCAGGAAGCTGAGCCCTGCGCTCTGGTTTTAATAAGGTGGCAATAAGCAATGCGTCTTTCTGCCTTCAGAATTCCTCTTCTTCAAGTACGAGATTTATTAGAGGAGCCATAAATCATTTCATGTTGCAACTGGCCAAAAAAGCCCGACATTTTTATTGTTTTTGATTAATAGATTTATAATTGGCAGCAGGCATGGCAGCCTCTGTGTTTATTTTTCCCAAGACTTTCTTCCTTTTCCTTGCAGCTGATGCAGCTTGGCCTCCTTCACACGTTACTTTTTCTCCAGATCACTTATTGTTTTGATTTCAATTGAATTGTGTTCCCTTTGGTCCTGGTCCATGGGTACTATCTTTACGCAGAGTTTAATTTTGGGTTGTTTAGAAAAGGGCACTGCTGAAACACCCTGAGAAGAACACAAACACACATTTTTATTTTCTGATGCTGGCTGGGGAAAGGGGGAAGTTTCCCCAGCCAAATCCATGCCTTTTCGCACCCTTCAGAACTCAACTGTCATCAACATCAGACACGACCTCACTTTTCCTGGTCCATTTTAAAACATGTCCTGGAGTCCACTGAGCTTTGCAGGACCGAAAACTCACCCAGCACCAGGTCACCTCATCACCTCAAAGAGCAAACCTGAGACCAGCCATCCCTGAGCACTGCCGGGGGGCACAGCTGGATGCCTTCCTGGAATCGGTGTCCAGGAACTTCCTGCAATTTGCTTTGAATTCTTTCCCACATGTGCAGAAAGAAGACTGAACTTTCATTAGTGGCATGAGTAGAGATCAGATGTTGAGGGGAAATGGTCTCCTGTGAAGCCGCGATGTGCACGCTGCCCTCAGCACCAGTTTACAGATGTTAAAAGAGCACCCTGAGAGCATCAGCCACAGCGAGCAGATTAAAAACCTATGAGAAATTACACTGGAAAGACTCAAGTAAAGCTTCCAAAAACCCTTTCTCTTCCAGGCCAAGGGCAGGTGGGACACAAGCCCTGTTGAAGGAAGCTGAACTTCATGGACGGGAGGAGTTGTTTAAGATGTATTCACTAAAAGCGGCCAATAACTGGTACAACTCACACACTCAGACGGGGCAAGGTAAATTGAAGCAAGGGTCTAAAAATCAGTAATAATTTACAAGCCTGTAGCATCTCAAAATGTTCCACAATTAGCAGAGGACTCCCTGCTCACAACACCACTCCCTGGACAGGAGAGCAATTCTCCATCTCAGGACTGGGTAAAGTGAGGCCGTCAAGAGGCTGGATCAACATCACTCCAGACTTCCTCAGCCCAGAATATTTTGACACCCCAGCTACAGGAGGAAAGCAGCCAGAGAGCTGCTCTGCAGCTGCTCAGATTTACTCTTTGCACTCAAACCTGTCTCAGAAAATGTGCGTTTTTGGAACAAGCGTCTTACGGGAGAAATCCAGGTGGGCACGTGCTTAAGCCAGACCTGACAGGAGGCTTAAAGGAAAAGTCAGGGAGCACACGGCTCCATTCTTTCAGCTTCACCTTGTCCCTGCTGGTGGCACCACACTGGCACAGCATGCTCCCACCATGCTTCACAGCAAGAACAGCGAATATACAGGAATAGAGGAGACCTTGCTGGTGCCTGCAAATCAGTAGGACATTGCCATGAGGACAAGACTGTTCATAAGGGACACGTGGCTCTTAGGTTGGCCTTCCTTGGCATCTCAGGAGGGGTGATGTACACACCTCGGTCGATCTGTGGCACTCACTGCCACAAGACAATGTGCATGTTCAAAGCTTAACTGGATACAAAACACAAATGTACACATTCATGGAGAAAAGTCTGCAAAACACAAAGTCACCCTCACCTCCAAAGCCTGGAGCTAAGCTTAGAGATTGTATCATGGATAAATCCCCAATAAGGTCCTGTTTCTATGCTCTTCCCTGGACGCTGCTCCCAGCCAGTGCTAAAGGGAGGACATTAGACCTCCTCGGAGGGACATTCTGCTCCTTGGCCATGTGCACAGCAATTGAAAGTCTTTTCTGTATGACAATAATTAAATAAAAGCAGACCATCCAGTCCCATCCCACTCCTCAGCACACACAGACACAACACCTGAGATGTGCCTCTCCAGCACGTCCTTACCCTGACAGGCCTTGTGTCCTCCAGATGCTTCCAAGGGCAGCCAGAACATTCCCACTAGCGTTGCTGGAACCAGCCTGCACCACACAAAGAGAGAGATTGGAAACTATCAGTAGAGAGGCTGAGTTATTTACTGAGCTTCCTGTTCCTGTTTAGTGCTGCTTTACAGCAATTACTGACTTCCTAACCTACTTCTCACCCCAGGCACAGGCAAAAGCTCCTCATCCCCAGGAAAGAGGAAAAGGGCAGGAAGGGAAACGGAGGCATGGAAGAACACAATGATCACTCCTGGTTACAGAACTGGGGCTTCATTCCCTTCTGCACTGCACTCAGCTCTACACCCAGCAGCTGACACTAGAGTAAGATGTTAATAAAAACACACTCTCAAAGCACTAACAAGCAACTTTGCTGCTCACTGCAAGAGGACAGCAACCTTGAAGTTTAAAAACCCCCAGGAGTTGTGCATTCCTTGTGAAAATTGCTTTGAGTGCCAAACCGAGGATAAACAGCAGGACTAGGGACAATTAAATTACATGTGTGATCTAGTTAGGCTGGCTGGGATGACTAATGTAAAGATGCTGTTGGAATGGTCTCAGAACATCCCAAAGCACTGTTATTCCCTTACCAACACTGACCTGGTTGCTCAGGACACCAGCAGACATAAACGAAACCCATTTTATCACCAAGACTATCCAAAGGCAAAGAAGCTGCAGCAGGTACAACAGCCAGCAATGGGAGACGCAGCACAGCAAGGCAGTGAGCACAGATGCATGTGGCTTGGCTGGGGAGGTGAATGTCATCAACAAGAAACATCCCCATCCTCAGGGACATGAGGAATAGGGTAAAAACCATCCAAAGGAACTCCAGGATGCCTGACCTTTGCCAACACAAGAGCTCCTTTCAGGGCAGGGAAAAGGTTTAGGAATAATCACCTGCTGAGGGCTTCTAGCTATGGGGCTGTTTAGCTCTGCTCTGGGTCAGTGAGATGATGACAGGAACAGTAGACTTTCCAGCCATTTAACTACCTACTAAACTTACTGATCTTAGAAAGTAATCTTACCTTCTGCCCTGGCTGGTAGATGCAAGCCATCAAGATCTCTATGGCTTAAAGTTTTAGAAGATAAAACCTAGTGCCAAGCCCTCCTGAGAAAAGACACACACACACTCAATCCCAACAATTATCAAAACAACAGAGGAATAAAACCAGAGAAATTTAACTTTGGGCTTCTGACTCCGCAAGGATTTCCTCCTAAAGACTCTGCATGAGATTCTGGAAGTCTAGCACAAGCACAAGCTCTCTCAGACAGCTCCTTTGGGAAAGGACCAGAAGAGCAATTCAAGGAAAGGAACACAACAATTTCATTAGTTCTCTATGCAGTACCTACTCATCTAATTATGCCTTCGAGGAAAATAGCAGGAATCATTATTAATAGGTGCTGGATTTCATTCTGTAATGACCATAGAGAAACTGTGGAACCACACAAGCCACTCACCCACCTGTCTGCTGGCCTCCTGCACTCTTACCTTTGCCAACATAATTCTCGTCTTCGCTACGTCGAGAGGTGTGGTCACTGCAGCTGCAAATCCACCTGAGCAAATTAAAATAGCAAACACAAGTGAGACATTGTTGGGTGAATATGAATGCCACACTGCCTCTAATTCCCATGGCTAAGGTCAACACTGCTCCATTATTAATGCTTACACCGTGTTTCCTCATGTCACAGTCCAGGTAGGTTTGTTGAAGGTCTGTACACAGGGTGTTTTATCCCTCCGTGTTGACTTAAGGAAAACAGCTCTATACTAGTTAACTGTAAATCCAAACACCCCCACTGAGATTCCTGTCCCTTTGTTTTGGACTCTGTACATCATATGAACATTTGAAGGCCATAAGGATAACTTCCATAAAACTTCTATAAAAAAGTTTGAAAGGAAGGACCTGCTTACTTATTTGCACAGATTGGCAAATAAGCTCATCACACTGTGCTCTGCTTTGAGAATTAAAGCCTGTTCATCCAAATGGCAGGAAAATAGAATGAAAGAAAAGGTGTTCTGCATCTGAAATACACATCTTTAGGGGCAAAGCTACCCAGGAGACATAGAGAGACTGGATCGGGACTCCATATGTTAGACTTGGAACTCTGTTTCAAGGAAAAAAGACAAGATAGAGTTTGGTCTGGAGCTCATCTCCAGCGAATGAAATCAGCTCCATTTTGGAGAACAACAAAGTGAAGCTGCTCAAGGGTCTTCAGAAACGGTCAGAAGTCTGCTGTCACAAGTGCCATCTGCTCCTCACAGGCACTTTTATCCTCTCCAATGGCTCTCAAACCTCATGCTTAGAGCTCCTCACTCTCACTTGGAGCAGCCAGCTCAGCTGTGGCTTTCCTCCTGAAAGTCAGAAATCTTCAGCTTATCCATCTGCAGGTCTCACCCACAAACACGTGTGTCTGTCTCCATATTTTTTTACTCAGTGCCGACAGCCTGGCCTCTCGTGCTATCTAGGGACCAGCTTTGCTGCTGCTTCTCCCAGGATCTTACTCCCTTTGCCTTATTTCCCCATCCTAACGTTAACTCTGATCTCTCTCTCCCTCCTCTGGTCACAGTATTTCAAGTAAGTAATTGATACTGAGGAAGAGCCAAAGTGAAGGAAATTTAAAATGAAGGAACAGATGAGCATTAAGTGAAGAAAGGAAGGAGGGAAGAAAAGAGAGAGAGAGACTTGTGCTGAAAATTCCTTCTTGTTTCTCCTGTTTCTTTCTTGGGAGCTTGTATTAATCCTGTATCTGTTACAGCAGGGAAGAAAGTGACTCCAAAGACTGAAGCCTACACAGTACCGAGGGAATAAGCTAAAAATAATCTATTTTCTGTTCCAAGTTTCATGGAATGTAGAAAAATTGATCTCTCTTTTCTTGGGATGGGAGAGAGGAAAAGCATTTCTTCTAAAATGCTTAAAGTAATGAAAAAATCCATCTTCCCTGCTGGTTTGTGGTTTTACCTGCATCTCTCTCTCGCTCAACGACCTTAGCCTTACTATATGCTTTATGTCAGAAAGGAGGCTGGGCCAGCTGGCACCTTAAGCTGACTTCTTACAGTTAATTAAGGAACATCTCATGACACTTCAGGAGATGCAGTAAGGCACATGTGCAGTCCCTGGGATCTCAAACAAGAACAGCAGGCAAGCTGAGCCAGTGAGCAGCTCCTCCTCGCCCAAGGTCAGCCCAGCTGGTGCCGGAAGCTTCCTCACAGTGATGTCTCACTGAAAAGCAGAGAAATGGGTTGCACTCAAGAAGCCAAAGCAGAAACTGTGAGCAAGTTAAACTAAATTCCAGCCCACTCTTGGATCTTCTTTAAGGTCAAAAATCTTTTTATGGTGAGCCAGTTTTTGAGTAAGTGACCCAAAGGCTTTGAGAGAACAGTCTGGATAGAAACCTTGGTACTCATGTCAGCGATGTATTTTTAGAACAGTAAAAATAATCTTCACGGAAAATAGTGGCTTTACAAGCCTGGATGTAGAAGCCCTTCCTTTGCCCACAGACCAAGATAAAATTAAACAGTGAACCACACAGCTGTCAGGCCTGTATCAGGCAAAAGATCTCAATACATCACTCAGCCATAGAGCTGACTGTAACACTTCAGACTTATGCCCCTCATCAGACACTGGTAATTTTTAATACATTTGTTCTTAACAGTTTTTTACTGACAGAAGCTTCAATCTTGGCTGATATAGTGATTAGAACAAACATCATTTAGCCCGATACGATGCTCCCAAATTCTTAACTGAAAAGTTTAATCAAGGCTGATTGGTTTCCATTTTATCCCCAGCTAACATCTGGATTTTTCAGACTCTTTTGTTATTAATATTTCAATGTTTCTTTTTCCATCACTGGGAAGTATTCGGCACAGATTTACCAAACAATTTAGAATGACCACAGCAACAATAAAATGCTTCATAATCACAACAAGCAGCAGGATAGCAGCTAAATGAAATGCAAACTTGTACATGCTTCAGAAAAACACAAGATTAAAGCCAGCATTTGTTGGGGACTGCATTTAATTGAAGGTAGTGAGTCTGACAAAATGGCTCCAGCCTTAACCCTAAACGTCCAAGGAAATTTTAGAGGGACTTCTTCAACGTTGGCACACAGGTATCCAAGAACAGGCTGCAGTGCTAGCAGGGTACTGTTCAGTCCCATCTACTGTAACTGGGTAGAGGAACCTCAACACAACTGTTCCCAATCATCAGTTTAATACAACAGACATAAACTAGTGCAGCCCGAGTTCAGCTATCCAAAATAGCTGCCTAATGCACTGTAAGGCCCAACAGATCTTTCAATGACTCCTTTAGGCTATTCCTGCTGTCACTGAATTCACAAAAGGCTGGAGTCTGCTCAATTAGTCAGAAACTAGGAAAGGCAGGTATCAAAGTAGTGGGTGGGCAAGAAAGGCCCAGAGCTTCACACTCCTAACCATCCCAGCTTCTCTGTAGAGCTGACAGAGCAAAAGGCACCTTTGCAGGCAGTCTGTGTCCAGACAGACTCACCAGCTCCCTCCAGGAGAAGGCTCCTTTCTTCCTTGCCCTAGAAGGAGTTGGTGGTAACTTGGCCTCAGCAAGTAAAGTGGATTTGCACACAGGAGAAGTCTCTTGGCTTCTTAATACACCTAGTAACAAACTCCTCTGTTCACCACCGGTTTCCCAAGAAGTTACAATGGACACTATTTTCATACATCAGCTGAGCAGCTAAACTTTACCAAGCTCAGGGTGTCAAACAGAAAATCCCAGCACTACTCACACTTTCCCAGCGACTTGTTCTTGATGGAAGTGCTAGTGACAGACATCTGCAGAGAATGATTTACCCTTACTTGGCAATAAGAATAAAAAGTCTTGAAGACTTAAGATATTCCCCTAGGATCCTGCTGGTATTTCTTACCCTTTTTAGTTGTCACATGCAAATGGAAACCCAGAAACATCAGAACAGAGTGAAATATTTTACCTGAGAACAATACATAACCTTAGGCCCACAGTAAGGTGGCTGCCTGCAGAATGAACTGCAGCTGCTATAAGAAAATGTTTCACAGGTTCTCTGACACGTGCCTCAAATAAGATCCCACAAAGGGAATTTTTCCTCCATTTGCTGCATCTTTTTTTTCTGTACCATTTTAACTTCTCACCCTTTCTAAATCGCCCAAGTAACCCTTCCGGATATCACAGTGGCTCCTCCTGATTCCGTATTTCTGCCGGCTGGCTGGACTCCTGTCATCTCCTTCTGCAACACCAGCCCAGTCTGGTAGGTCAAACTCATTCAAAGAAATAGGAACTTGTGCTTGACTAATGTCATTGCTTGAATTAGCCCACCTTACAAATAGAAAATAAATCCAGGTTGAGCTGTATTATTGCCTGTCTTCATTACTATTTTCTGGACTGGCTGCTGTTGGGTACCCAGGATTGATTCAAGCCTGAATCCCAAATCTGGGTTGAAAAAAAGAAGTTGCAGAGGTCCAATACTAAACCTCACAGCATCCTCTTACACTGACCGATTTCCAAGTTCACAGTCTTATTTAGAACTCTCCAATCAATTAGTTCACAACTGGACTTCTATTTTGTTGATATTATGTTAAATTTGTTTAGAAAGAAGTTTATTCTGGTCCCTTATGACTGTGGGAACAGCATCTGCCAATGGTAGAGCAAAGTGACTGGAGGAAGAACCTCTCTGGATTTCAGCAGGAAAACTAAGAGGGAAAATACTGCTGCTCCAGCGATTTAACCACTTCAGTGTTAGAGGCGTGGTCCAAGCAGGTACTGCAGGAAAATCTTGAGAACGACTCAAAATTTATTCAGACCTATAGCGCTAAAGAGGCTTTTAGCCACAGTGTGTAATCTTGTCAGAGCCAATTAGACCAAAACAAAAGTGATGGGAAGTCTTCCCTGCTAATGTGCAAAAAGCTCTTGTTAGTGCTTTATTGTTCACTTGCCTTGTACCTCCATTCCCTGTGACTTTGTCACCAAAAAGCGTTAATTATTAATGTTAAGACAGGCATTTTTTGCCATGGGGAGAAAGAAGGAGTCTTTAACAGGGACAATTGTCAATCACATTAAGTGGACAGCAGGTTCTTTGACAAGCTGGAGCTGCCTCACTGCTCCGGGGCAGTGCTTTACTTTCCCAACAGCTAATACCTGATGGCAGGATGTCCTTGTCACTGGCCCAGTTCCACAGAGGGCACACGAGACCCACCACAAGCTCTTCTGGGCCAGCCTGCCCTGATACAGGGCAGGGCTGGGGGGCAGCAGTCCAGTCAGCCAGCCTAAACCCAGAGAAGACTCAAGACTCCAGCACGGAGGGCAACCACCATCATGCCTGGCCTGCCTGCAGCACAGGGACATTTCCCTCCTCTGCCTTCAGCCTAACAAAGTCTGCATCCAAATCTGGGTCGGTGTCCAAACAGCTCAGTTGTGAGGCAAGATTTGGTTTAAACACAACCTCAGGCTTAAA
This sequence comes from Dromococcyx pavoninus, assembly GCA_033558185.1. Classification (NCBI taxonomy): domain Eukaryota; kingdom Metazoa; phylum Chordata; class Aves; order Cuculiformes; family Neomorphidae; genus Dromococcyx; species Dromococcyx pavoninus. The sequence continues at coordinate 3,222,850 of JAUMJL010000003.1, read as the reverse complement.
TTATCATGTGTATCTACCCCTGGGTTCCTCCCCACTGGTTGCTCAGATATCGCCTTCTCTCACTCCCTGACTGCTCCAAACATCTCCTCTAGTTAAGGCACCAGAGATGATGATAAAGCCGGACAAGGCCTCCAGGGATTAAACTATCAACAGATGAGACAGAGAGGATTCCAAATCTCTGATAGTTATTCTCATGCTTATTTCACATCTATAAAAAGCCTGTGGATTGCATGCATACATCTTACACATGTGCGCTCAAGAAGGAAGAGCTGGGCCTCTCGCAGCACTTTGGCTGAAACCATTGCCATTGCACAGGCACTGGGGATGGAATTCAATATATTGCTGCTCTTTGTTCTGTCTTTGCCAAAGAATCACTTATAATTTAGCTAGGAACTAACCAACACAAACATGTGTGTATGTATGTGCCATAAAGGGAAGCCAAACAGGACTTTTCTTTCAGTTTACTTCAGCTTATTATCCTGCCCCTCAGGACCTCTAACATATTTTTAGAAAGTACTGAATTCAAGCAAAGAACACAGGAGAAAAGCATGTCTGTGTGATTCCACCTCCCCACTACTGCCATGGTGGCATCTGACAGTACCTCTGTATTTAAAGGTTGTTTCTTGGGTAGTCTTTTCCTTTTAAGGTTTATAAAATGATAATTTTAAATCACTTAGATGGACACACCCTTTTTACTTTATTCACAGGGTACTGGTGGGATTTCGGTATCTTTTGTTATGAGGCGGAAAGAAATGGCTAAAGAGTTTGGCCTGATTTTTCTTCTCTGGTTTGAAGCTGTAGGTAGGTAGTTAATAATTTTTAACCATGGAATCCATTCTTCAGAAAGCAGGAAATTATTTTTCCATTGCGTGCATTCAGCAAAATGGCTAAATATTTTCACTGAAGCAGAAGGGATGTGGTATCAGATTAGATCAATACAGGTCCTGCCTGTTACACAGCTGCAGAGGGAGGCAATGGAGATGGAAGGGTAATGTTCCCATCTAAAAACAGTTTAACCTCATGAGATTTGAAGCAGGTCCTCAAAGAAGACATGAGAGAGGAGGCTTAAAATACCACTGGTGGAAAGGAAAAATGGGAAAGAACAAACAGAGATGACAAACCAGGCTGGAAGAAGTGAAGCTGTAGGGATAACCCAGAGAACATATACCATCACTGATTACAACACGACCTACAAAATACAACTCCAGATCTGCAAAGACTTGTGTTTGGGAAATAAAGCTTGGCTGAACTGTCTCATCCACCACCAGCATGGAGCTGGAAGTCTCTGTGCTGCTCCAGGACCTCGCGACTTCTCCAGCACAAAGTGTTAGGTCTCCTGGCCTCTGCCGAAGGGCAGTGAAGCATTCATGCATAACTATGCCTCTGGAAGCTCCTTCTGGGATATTTCTGCTAGAAAGTGAGCAGACACTACTGATCATCCATCAAATAGTGGCAAGTCCAAGCACAACTGGTCAGAATCAAAAAATACAGAGAAGGAAATTGAGGCACTGGGCTAAATTTCCAATTGAGGCACCAATGAGACTTCAGGAAATTACTCCGCAAGGCCTTGGGTAAATCAGATAACCTTTCCAGCTCTCTGAACATGCCTGAACATGGTTTTTGCATCAATCTGACTGTAAAGAAATCAACAGAGGTAAATTAATGATCGCCTATCACACCTGCAGACGTACACATTGTATTTTAAAGCATTTTTAGTCTGGTAGCTTGTTTTGCTTCAAAATGAAAATGAATGATCTGTTTCAATTGCTCTGACCTTGTTTGCACTGATTTGATAAAGTCAGTCTAAAAATCCAACAGCAGAGTGACTTAAGCAGAATAAACCCCCATTCTCATCACATAAGTATAGAAAATACAGCTGGACAACACCACAAGAGATCATCTAAAATATCCATACCTCTGCCCCAAAAAGGAATCAATTCTACCCAAACCATTCCCCTGCAGCTCACGTGCCCTAGAGCTACTGAACTGTGTGCACTTACAGCCACACATCCTTTCTCAGTTGTTCAGTTACAGCGCCCACCAAAACGAAGCCTCAGTCTCTGCTGGAATTCTGCTGCTATTAATACTTCAATTCCCCTAACAGAGCTTAGCTTTTTTAAAAAAAGACATATGACGTAATGGCTCTGATTTTATAAGTCATCAAAGAACGCACTTTGCTTTTGATAATCTCTATTTCAAGAAATGCTAAAATTTCTCTTTAAACAGGATTTATTTTTTCCACATATTCTGTTTCTGGTTTGGAATCTCAAAATGTATTTTAGCTCCTCGGGGAAAAGCTCTGGCTATCCATCTTTTAACTACTAATCTGTTTTTTCTATTAAGACAGTTGAGTCTCTCCTCCCTCAAACTTGTCAGCTATACTGATGAGTCATTAATTGATTTTTTTCTCTTTTTTTTTTTGGAAACAACTACAGTAGGCGAAAATCAAGACGCCTACTGAAGAATCCAATTAACTTCTGGCTTGTTCAGTAATAAATAGTGCAGTATTGTATTCTGCCACTCTTTATTCTTGTTCTAGTGTCTGGAGATTGCCCAGATGTTTCGTCCTCCAGGGTTTTTTTGCTGCAGAAGGCTTTTGCCTGGGGGCTGTGCAGTGCTAGCCTCTGCTCTCCTGACTCTAGTTAATCTACACGGCTGTCAGAGCTGTCACATGAACGGTGAATCACGGCCTCTGCCGCAATCACTTCAGCCCCCGGGGAAGTGCTCAAAGCAGGCAGCTGCACAAACCCCCACCCAAGCAAATTTTCTCCTGGATGAGGATTTTACAAATCAACTTTGAAATAATTGCAAAGCCTGACTGACAGGCCCCTGGTTTTTAAATAACAGAAATTTGTCAAAAACAAATTGGTTGTCTTTCAAACAGACACCCTGCTTGAGTTTTTTTTTACCCCTTCTCCTTCCTTTGCTGACTTCTCTATTTCCAAACAACAACTGAATCCCTTGTCTTCTAAACAAACTTGAATTACAAAGGAATGTTGTTCTGCTATACTTAATAGATTTGCACATTTTTCCCTTTCTTCCCAGTATAACATATAATCCTTTGCACCTGCAAAAGCTCCACAGACTGCTGACTGCCAAGAATCCACCACGTGACCCTGCTTCCATGACCAGAGATCCTGTGTTTAAAGAGAAAGGAAAATAAAAAGTTATTAAATGCTTGAATCTATCTGATCCCCATGTGAGTTAACTCCGAGGATGGGAACTTAAGCAAAAAGCTATTTTTGTGGCATTTTTCAGTGATGTAATAAGTGATTTTTCCCAAGGAACTTGTGTACTTGAACGAGCAGATGGAGTGAGAAAGACGTCTGGAACTGAGGAGGGCTTGAAGCAAATTGCTTTCAGGGATTTCATATGTATGTGTTTAAGCCTGTGGCCATGCAACTTTGCAAATATTTTGTGAATTTGTTTTCTTTTTGGCAGCTAAAACAGTACCAAAACACTGAGTGGGGGGATGCCATGCAAGAACCAATATCAGTTCAGCCTAGTTGTATCAAACACTCCCATTTAAAATAACAGTCCCCAGCACAGAGAGACAGAAGCCCTGTTTGCCCTACTACGTCTCCTAAACCAACCCTTCCCCTCACACTCCCCCCAAACCCCATCATTAAGAAATTACTCTTATCACTCCCATTATATCCCAAAGCAGGTGTGTCTCTGTTTCTCACTTGGCATCATTAGGGACCACACAGCCTTCTCTCCACAGCTGCCACACACCAAGCTCCAATCCACTCAACTCACACCATCATTTAAACACGCACATTTAAAAACACCAACAAGAACGGTGCCTTCTAAAAAACACATCTCAAGAATGACATTAAACAGTCTGATGAGTCAGATCGGTATCAGCAACAAAGGCCAACGCCTGCTGGAATGGTTTTTATTATGTCAACTACAGTCACTTTGTTCTCTCCTCTCCACCCTGCTCTATCCCTCCTTTCCCATCTCCTGAAACATTTAACATTGGAAGTTCTCTGGAGGAGAAGGTTCTGGTTTATGATGCGAGGACCAGTGCTGAGCAAAAAGGGATGGGATCCATGGTCCTTCTGAGGACCACAGAGAAATCAGTAATTTTATTTCATAGCTGTGGCACTGCCTCATTCTTATTAAAGCCGTATTACTTCTACAGGACAAAGTTTTCCTGAAAGCAACCCGACAGCTGTGCCAGGTGGAGATGCTGCTCTCAGGCTCCTGGTCTGCTGTACAGCCACTTTCCACTGAAGCATGGGAACTCGTTTCCCTCACTTGCTGACTTCATTTAACACAGTGTCCTTGAGACTCGCATCTTCCAACTTGGCTGCTGGTTATATTTCAGTTGAATGTTTTAAAATCAAACTGTTCAAGCAACAATGGCCAGCCACAACGTTGTTTGGTATCCTGCCATAGCTAAATAGTTGCAGCTCTGCTGTACGAAAGCACTAAAGGGATTTCAGTCTCTTTAACGCTAGCCATTCTTTTCCTGGTGTTTTCGGTATGGTCTTCTATTCTGCTGTCACACACAGCAGAAACTGATTTTCATCTCATAAATAAATAAATAGGGATTCATAATTCTTCAAACCCATAAGATGCTTTTCTGGAATAACTTACGCTCTTTGGACACACGGTTTTCTTGCAATTCAGTCCTGTTGGATGAAGGACACATCCCCTAAGAAAACGGCACCACCTTCAAAAGCATGTAGCAGTTGTCAAAGCACAAATCCAACCTTCAAAATTCATTTTCAAAACACTTTAGGTGCTTAAGAAACCTCAAACTTAAAGTGAGGGATTAGAAATTTAACTGCTGGAGCCACTTGATGAAGACAGAGCTATGCTATTTTCTCATTACACATTCTCCAAATGTCCATCCCTCTACTACTAACCCAAGAATTCAGAACAGTTACTTCTGTCATGCAAAAGAGCACCATGGAAGATCTGCTGGAGAACTGAGAGGAAAACCAGCACATTAATACAGACATTCACGGCTTTGCCAGAAGCCCAGTCTGTTCGCACTCATGATGGGGTTTTATGTCAATGGCACTCTCCAAAGAAGTAGGAAAAGGTCACTCTTATTTCTTGGCATGTACCTCTGAAATCTAGTTTTGGATAAAGCCTGGCTTCCCAGTACAATTCTGCGCAAAGAGCCTTTGCCAAGCAAGGCAAATGGTGATGAGTTCCCATCTTTCATGCCTGCGAACTGACAACAGGTATTTGCAACAGTCATGCAATATGGAAAATTGCTTAGAAGGGTGGAGCCAGGAACAGTTCAATTAAATTAGGGAAAAGGAGAATTGAGGCTGGAGAACAGGAAGAAAATTCCCCAACGGTTAGGTCTACTGAACAGCGGAGCCAGCCTCCCTGGGGAGGAGACGAAAGCCCTCCCCTTTGAGTAATTTAAAAATAGACTAGAGAAGGCACTCAAGACTGTACGGTGGGGAATAATCCTGCGCTGGCAAGGGCAGGATGAGATGACTTCATGCATTTCTTTCCATCTCTGATTTTGGTGATTCACCCAGAGCTCCAAACCTGAACAGGCAGAAGAGCAAGAGAGAAGCAGGGTGTGAGGACATCATCCCAGAGGAAGCCGAAAGGAACAAGTGTCACAGGGCCAAGAGGACCAGCAGGGCTCTGGTTCAAATTACTTCTAACCACACTCAGGCTGTGGGCCAAGCTGATGTGCTGAAGGTCACACATGTTTCCTCTCATAGCCCATGGACCCACTAATTGACAGGGCTTTGCAGCATGTTGGACTTATAAGTTCTTCAAAAACACTTGCCTTTGTGTTGCACTGAGCATGGCTTAAATAATACGTGGCAAAGCAGAGAAGCTATGAGAGGCTTGTAGGTGCAGACAATAAAAACATCACTGCAAAACTGGGGCCTTGTTCCTGGAAAGAAATACAGAGTTCATACACACATCCCCAAACCAGCAGCTTCTGACAGAACTGCTGGTTATTCGCAGTGATACAGTGCCCAGACCTCGCTCTGCCATCCATGTTGCACAAATTCAAAAAAAGCCTTCCTTTAGCCGCTTCCACTTGGGGGGGGGGAACAGCAAGAGCTCAGGTCACAAAGAAGATCGGTCAGAGGCAGGCTCAGAGCCCATGGGTCACGGCTCCCTGCCTGGGGACCTCCAAACAGGGCAGAATCACTCACATAAAGCCTGCAGTAGCCTTGCAACTACACTGCTTTTTCTACACATGTTCTTTCAAAACAAATCATAAAACAGGAATTACGAGCAACACAACTGCAACAGTTGGATCAGCCTGGTTTCCCCACCACCATCACCAACTGGCTCCTACCTGCTTACACTGTGCTACTCCTGCAGAAGACAGCAGGAGATAAGGAGACTTTTCCCAGGGCAATACCCATTCCCACTAGCATTCACAGCCTAGGAAAGCAAAATGACAAGGAGCACGCTACATGAAAGCGGGCCGCCATGCCAAGCCTGTGTCATGTGTATTCTATTAAGCTGAAGGCTGAATAGAAGACTTTGTTTTCCACTTCAAAGGATCCCATCCCAATCTCTCGCTCTTCCCTTATGAATAACAAATTTGAAATAAATCTTCTGGCTGAAGTGCATGGAAACTCATACAGTTGGGGCCCTCTGCAGCTTCCCAGCTCAATCACATGCTAATTTTTTTTGTAAACACTTTTCTGTGATATATATGTAAATCTCACCGGGCATTGCTGCACCATGTAAAGCAATACAGCGGGTGTGTCCTCAAGAGACAGGGCACAGTGGGAAGCCTGAATGCAGATTTCCAATTATTCACAGGCATAATGTTCGCAGAGAAGGGTCAAGTTCTGTATATGGGCAGAACCCACTTTTCTTCCTAACAGTCCCATTTCACACTGTCCCACAGGCCAGTGTCCTCTGCCTCTCACCACCAATTGTTACTTAGACGTTTAGATACTGAGAATACAAGGCCACCCCATTTTAATGGGCAGAAGATGCTTTGGAAAAGTCACTCTTTTCCAAACTTAAAAAAGTCACACTTTGAAAGACTTTAAGGTCTATCAATTTAAAAACCAAATAAATAAAAGAAAATATTACCACTGCCCCTAAACACAGGGGGAAGTATATGGTGCCCACAAACGTGAGATCCTCATGTGCTGAGGATACCTGGGCTCCAGATGGTCAATAACTTCAAGCAGCTCCTCACCCGTGCATGCCTGTCACCTTTGCCATTTGTGGTAAAAGGCTGGGCAGAAATCATCTGTCAGTTACATGTTTCCAGAGCAGCCGAGTCTTGGTCTATGTTCAGGACACCTAAGCTATGGTGATCTTGGAGAAGTGTGACACCCACATCTCTCTCAAACCTGATGACCAGACCAACACCCCAACACTGCAGAAAGCATTGCAGAGACTGAGACATCTCTATCTTGGCCTTGCTGTTCTTCAGGCACTAAGAATCAAGTGGACTTTATGGCACATGCTAAACTTGAGGCCTGCAGCTGAATAAATATTACAATTCACTCCAATGATAAGCATCTATAGTATTTCTACGCACCCCTCTGTTCAAGGCAATGTTCAACTTTATGATAACAGAGGAGAGAAAAATCTCTGCGAATTAATCACAGGGATTTGTGTGCATGTGCAGTCCTGCAGACCGAGGAAAGGAAAGCAATGTTCAACCTTCCCTTTGCTACTCATTATTTTACTTGCAACGTGGCATTCTGCATGGCTGATCCCTACAGATGCATGGCACATTAGCTACAGGAGAAGAAAAACATTCATAAGCTGATCGCAGTTTCTATACATAAAGTCAAAAAGCACAGAGCCAAAAGTCGTCCCCAGTGAAATTTTATGTGCATATGTACAGCATATGTGCAGTACATGTGTATATTATCTTGCAGGAAACATGTAAGCCCAAACATGGGAAAAATTCAATGATCTAAGTTTGCTGTTGACATAAACGTTGAGACTCCATTTGCACTAATGGAGTTGTGCTTGCTTATGCCAGTGCTGAATTTGGCCCTAGAATTAAACCCGCTCAAATCCTAGATAAACTGAGAGAAAGAAAACAAAAGTTGGCCCACATGCAACAGTGTACTTTTCATGTTAAAAGCATTTTCTTCCCTTTTTCTCCCCATATAATGCTGCACTGATGTCTGCGACCCATTTGAATATAAATCAAAATGGATGTGCTAAAAAAGCCTGGTTAAAGAAAATGTCTTCAGAATAGTGTTCCCATGGCAAGGCAGGACACAATATGCCAGCTACGTTCAGCTTCCATGTCTGGGGAGGAAAATGCCCTTCTGAAAAATCACTTTGAAGTTAGGACGGCTTTCCTTGGGCATCTGCACTGCTATTACCTGCTAATAAATCCGTGCTTCATGCAGGCTTATGTGAATATATTACATGGAAGGACTACATGAGTCTTTTAGGGTTCTTCACCAAGAAGCAAAAGTCTGAATCAAATGGTGAGCCCTTCACATTGATTACTTCTGTGTTCTACCAAACAACCCCAGACGTCACTGGCAAGCTCCATGACTTCTAGAGAACTACTTGCGGTCTAGGCATGACCAAGAGCATCACAATCTGGCTCTGTATCTACAGACTGCGTGAGTCTGATTTACTTCTGCCATTTCAAATGCTGCATTGATGATCCAAGACCATCTGACTTTCTCAAACGTGTCTGCAGAGCCGTAAGGATTGCATTTGTTTCTTTCTCTTTGGTGCAGATGGTGTATAGCATTCCTCCGACTGTGCTTCAAGACTGTGTGAATGACACTTATTGTGACACTAATAAAGCGAGGGCTGTTTGCTGAACAGCTGTTGGGTACGTTGTTCTTTTGTGAGAAAAATGCAGCCGTTATGCTAATGGCATGCACACACCACATTGGCTGCAAGTTACATCACGCCTGGAAATGCCACCGTGGAAATCTGTTTTCCTGATACAGCACCTAAGCAAATGGCAGACACGTTAGCGTTATTTAACGGTTAGGACTTAATCCCTAAACCAGCCTGATGGTTACTCAAAGAGGGAGCAAGGCATGGTGGAACACTTACTACAGTGCTGCAAGGAAATGGGTTTAAAGCCAGACCTGGGTTTCATTTACTCTTGACTTATACGCAGCTGAGCATAGCAGAAAAGAAATACTAGACTGCTTCTCCAGGAAAAAAAGGAAAGCTGTCACCTACCTATGAAGCAGGGAAAACCATTTTAGGCCCAGTTTGGCTACATTCCTCTATCTTCTACTTACCCCGTTAAACAGCAACAGATTTGATTGTAAATTTTAAGAAGGAAATAGCATGTGGTTTATTGTTTCAACGGTGAAGTTATAAAGACGTATTACCACTGAGAACCCCAGCTGCCTGGGCAAAAGCATTCTGTAAACTTTTCATTCTTATTAACTTTAAAAGTCAGGTGCAATGAGCTCCAACCAAGATAAGCGTCCTCACTCTCCACAGAAACTCACCAAGCAGCCTTTGCACAGCACATTTCAAGATATGTCTCCCAGATATACCTGCACTGACAGCCACCAGCAAGGCTGAGCCCACCCTTGAACCACACTTGTTCACACGCTGTGCTGCCTATACTGGCCACCAGAAGTGGAACTCTCTGGAGGGTGAAACGAGAACCAAGCAAATGGGTACACGTGCCAATGGCCTCATGTAGACCTATAGTCCAGTCCACCAGCCAACTTCCCATGCTCTGTTCTTCTCTACACAAGTGCCTCATGCTTGGTGTAACAGCTGAACCTAAGGAAGTGTAAGCCCAGTCTCAAGCCTGTTCTCCATCGTGTGGGCAGGACCCCGTTTAGGAAAAACTGGGAAAACTTCTGTTCTGACCCAACCAAGTTTCTGCTACTGCTCAGCCCATAGGGGAATGGATGGACTCTCCCCATTCTCTTTATCGTGTTGTCCCTCATTTCACAGGGTGGAAACTCTCTCTGTGTACTCTGCAAACCGTTCTCTTCTCCTGAAGCTGTTAAAACACTCCTCTGTTCAGCATCTTACACCGCTATTACAGGCGACCACAATCATTACAAAATTCCACAAGAGAATCTTGTATCTCAGCACCACATCTGCAGCTATTGCCTCTGAAGGTCCAACCAAATGTCTCTGTTAAATACCTGTTAATTTGTGAGACTTACAGATTTGAGAAAATTACATAATTGGTAAAGACAGCGACAAAAAAAGTACGTGGGGTCATTACAGCCATAGAAAGTCCAAGAGATTTAGGTTTTGCCCAGCACCGAGACAAAGAGGGAAATCCTGGCCCCACTGAGTGCCAGAAGAGCCAGAATACCACCTTGAGCATTGTCAGTCTAAAATTTTTATCATTCCTTGTAGGTTCTGGGCCAGCAGAGCAGCACAGTCTGTGCCAGCCCTCCCAGAGAGGCTGCATCTGCAAGAGCCCACGGAGCCTGCAGGGTGAAGTCAGCCTGACCCTGACTTTACAACTTGTCTTAGCAACATTCAAGTGTCTCATCTGAGAATCAGACATGTCTAATGAAAAAGACAAAAGGTTCCCAGGATAGCAGGTTTATTTTCACTCCTTAAAAAAAACAACCAACGAAACAAAAACCCCCTTATTTTTCAAGTCTACTCATTTGAGATCTATGTCCTCCTGTCCTGTCTATTCCTTCCCCCCTTGCTGGCTACCAGAGCCTTCCTCCAGACATACAATACATTTAGTCTATAAAGAGAGCATTCTCCATGTACAGCTGCTCTGGAGTAACTCTCAGGGGCTGTGAAGCGCAGCCAACGTGCAGAAATATAAAACCCAAGAGGACTGAGTCTTGTTTCACCTGAGACAGGTTTATCTCACGCACAGCACTGCTCTCCAAGGGAGCTGACCATTTCCACTCAGACATAAAATGCAGGCATTTTTGACAAGATGTTTCTAGACTCAAACCTAACCAGAGGCTCTCAATTTTTTGTGGGGGGTTTTATACTCTGTTTAGTTGAAAAAAAAAAAAGCACTATCCCCACAGCAGAAAGTAAAGTTGTGTTTTAATTCTCAGTTAGATCTAAAAGAAAAAAATATGGATTAAAAAGCAACTTGAAACAACAGCATTTATGTGCTGTTGGTGGGTACTCAGATGTGCTGAATAAAATGCCTGAACAGAGCAGGACAGAAGATCACAGAGAAGGGATGAACTCCACAGTGCTACAGCCATCTGAGTGGAGACTCAGACCCCTGGCAGCAGGGTGAAAGCAAGGGAGCTGCACCAGACTCCCTGTAACCCACCACAATCTCATGCCAAATCCACAGGCCCTGTAATTCAAAATTCCCACAATGAAGAACACACATATAGTGTTTCCAAAGCAAGTTACAGAGGCACCCTGGAAATTCCAGAGCAGCAGACAAGGGGACTCTATTTTACAGTGTTTTTTCAAAACTTGAACTAATACGGAAGGCAGTGTGCTTGGCTGGCATTTGGGAAGCACACAACCATGTTCTGCTGCTATTCTTCAGGCCAGCTGGCTTTGAGAGGGATCAGAAGCATTAGCCTCACATAAAAGAACCTAAACATGATCAAACTGCCACACTGGTTATCAGCCACAGTGTTCCTCCAAGGGCTGGTGTGGCAGAGAGTGAATGAAATTTGAAATACTCCTTCTTTTCCTCAGTTTCGAGAAGACTTCAAAACTGTTTTAGCTGTAAGGCTTGGGCTAACAAGACAGAGAAGCACTACACTACCTCACCTCAGTAGACAATTACAATGTCTGTCCTGAAATCTCATACATTATAGCACAGTTTCTTTCTTCCCTTTGGTTTGTATCAATAATCTATGCCTAAATCAAAACATAGAAAAATGAAGAACTGGGAAGGAAAAGGACATTAAGAAACCAATATAGCAGTGAATGTTACTCAGAGCCAAAAAAAGAAGGTTTTGTTTCTATTAAAATCACCATCATTTCTTTACTGTTGCTTCCTGAATCTCTGTGATCTAAGAAATGAATATATTGACTGTTTCTAAAGAGTGTGCTCACTTGAATAATTGGAAGTAAAGCCAGTTTTTGAAACAGTATCTGTTCCTTGCTAATTACTGCAATACCCTCTTTTCCAGCATACGCAGTGTAACTGGTATAGTTCAGTAGTCTGTATGATGTTCTCTCTTCTTCTTCTAACTTAGTTTAGTGATTGATGTGAAAGTTTACTCTCACATAGGACAGCATTCACAGCCAGAAGAAAACTGTGCACCTGAACTATCTGGCTTATACCCACTGGATGCATAAAGAATAGCCGTAGTGGCTTGGAGCAAAGCAGATAGAGAAAACGGAATATAAAACACCCGATTTGTTGCCTATTACAAGCCTTTATTAGGCTTCTTTAAGCTTAATACTCTGCTGCTGGCAGCAGCCAGAACATATCTGAAGGAAAAGGAAACTACTTCTTCCATGTGCCCCACGAGCTGTCTTTTACAGTGGAAAGATATTTTTCTTCATTATTATGGCGATTAGCTTGTTCAGGGAATTATGAGACTCTGTTTATCATCCATCAGCTTATGCAACTTTGTACTAATGGCTTTAAAAATGACACAGCCACAGCACTTCTTCTGTTGTCCTCTGTGAGGTGATCCACAAACATCACACACCACTGCTCCTGCATTTACTTTCTCAAGAAATCCTATTAATGCAGTGAAGAATAGTCCCTCAGACATTATCTAACCAACAGCCTCAGCAAATTCATCTACGTTCAGGCTTCATGCCATTCATCTCTTGCCCTTTGCACTCCTACTTCTTCCTAATAACTGTTCCTTCATGCTCCCCTCACGCACCCATGAAAAGCCCTACCCTAAATCATGCTCCTATAGATGTACTGACCACATCCAGCTTGTCGATGGGACCATAATGTTTTTTTCCTTTGTTGTACTGTCAGGGCAATTTTTTTAAGACCTTCACTCAGATAAACAAAATGTAATCTGTTTTCACTGCTTGGCTTTGATGTGACAAACCTTGAGCTCTCTCCATGTGCTGAGCCAAAGCGACTGGAGCATAGAAGACTGATTTTTGCCATATTCTGCTCTTGGTTTCCAAGGCAGAAGAATATACTGCACCCAGTCCACAGAACAAACTAACTCAGTTTTGTTTCTCTTCATATCTTCACTGACCTCTTTAGATTAAACATGATGTCTCATCCTAAGTGACTCATTCCTGCAGCTAGCTAAATTCAAACTGTCTTCTTTAAAGCCTGCAATCTAAACAATACATTTTATTGTCACAGCTACGTGGACAGCAGTTAAAACGACTTTACATTCTGAAAACAGCTACACTATGTTGCTGGTTTATGTGTGTTTTGGCAAGAACACTACACTTTTTCTCTTTAAGCACTGTCACCTCTTGCTCCCAGACACGGCTGCTGCACCAACAATTAGCAGGTCAGGCCAGCATCGCTGCGGAAGAGTTTACAGAAAGCCATTCCTGGACACTGACAGGGAAAGAGATTCCTAATAAGGCAGTCAAAGCAAGCCTGTGCAATGGGACGATACCCAGACACCGCATCACACCAAGCTCACCAAGTGCCTACGGATTCCTCTGCAAAACACAGTTCAGTGCTGTGAAAACTCTTGATGTATTTCACACTCCTCCTGTCTGTGGACTCCTCTCTATGTCTGAGTCTCTGAAGCCTCTAGTGCAAACACTCGCACTGTGGACTCATACCTCCAGAACAACCCAAGCTACTGACTCACAGTGAGAGGACAAGCCCAGTCTGGGTCTCAGTGCCAGGGTCCCTCAGAAGCCCAGCACCCTTAACAAGAAGAAAATTACTCTCTCTCCAGTTACTCTCATGCCACAATGTTTTAACAATCATTGAATGGAAGAGACCTTAAAGATCACCCAGTTCCAACACCTCCTGCCATGGGCAGGGACACCTCCCACTGAATCAGGTTGCTCACAGCCTCACCCAACCCGGCTTGAACACCTCCAGGGAGGAAGCATCCACAGCTTCCCTGGGCAACATGTGCCAGTGCCTCACCACGCTCATCGTGAAGAATTTCTTCCTAATGTCTAATCTAAATCTTCTCCCTTCCAATTTAAAGCCCTTCCCCCTCATCTGCAATAATTTTCTGTGCTTCCAACCTAGGATCTCAAAGCACCAGAAAAAACCCTGACTTTCCTTCATCTTCTGCACTGTGTTAAAAGAAAAAAAGAGGGACAGAGAAATTACACAACTCAAATCAAATACCCTGCTCAAAAATCTAGATCCTTGCTCTGTCTAGGGTTAACAAAGCAATCAACTGGTAAGAGAACAGCACTTTATTCTGAAAGATAGCACTATTAAAATATCATCCAATTGACACCTCCTTTAAATGACCTTTGCAATAACGTATACACATCCAATCAAGGTAGCTTGTTGGTGATGCACTGAGAGATTCTCTCTTTCTGCAAAACCAGGCTCAATATTTTTTTCATTATCATTTGCAATTGCCTGCTACCTTGAACAGTGAAATGCTAAAAAATAAAATATAATTAAAAAAACCCACAACACAAGATGGTTCCTACGCTAATCAGTAAAAATAGCGAGGGCAGCAGATAAAATTTCTGGCATGCTGGGGAGTAAAATTTAGACTGTATGCCATATATGAGTGGTTAGATGTTCCCTGTTATTTTTCAGATATTCAGGCAAATGATCTTCACGTACACGGGTAGGTTGGTACATACATACTGATTCTTGGATGTGCCCAGAATTGTGATAATCAAGTTAGACAGGTTACCATGAAAAGTCTTTGTGAAATGTATAACTTGTATTTCTATCATTAAAGAGGACTTACCTTTAAGGACTCCCAGAGGGGAAACTGTACAAGAGAGAAAGGAATCTGGAGAGGTGGGAAAAGAAAAAGAAAAAACAATGCAATGTTACAAAAGCAAATTAGGTTGGCATGTTCCTCAACTGGCTAAATTAGGAACAGTTATTGTTTACTCAGTGGACTGCAGCTTATTATATTTACAAATCTTTAAGGACTCTTTATGTATGCTGCCATTAAATGACTGGTTTCACTAAAGCAGTTTTATTTTGTTTATCACATTCCCTGCTGAGAGGTTAATGTATTGTTACCAGGGTGGCCTAGAAGGGCAATAAGCAGTATGATCTAGTGCAGGGGCATTCTGGGTTTGATGCTCAGCCAAGAAAGCCATAAGGATGATTCAAAAAACACCTCCCAAGGCCAGAAACACAGCTTGGTCACATAACATCTTCAGCAACACACACTCTCACAAATACTGAGCTGAAACCAGGGCTTTACAGTTTGGGCATCAGCTGCAGAAAACCTTCCTGAACACCTCCCAGTGATCTCACATTCACAAGCTCCCTTCAGAATTACAAACACATTGTAAAGAGATACCACAACCCAACTAAAACACAAGCAAGAAGCTTGGTGGTTCTCTTCTCATCACCTATAATGAGAGGTTCTTCTGTCCAGCAAGAGCCTGTATCTCTACCTAAGCTCATCCTGCTGCCATGTGTCCCCAGCAGGGCCTATGCATTTCCAGCTCCTTTACAGAACTCTCTTAACATGAGGAGAAAAAAGCAAACACACTTCTCCCACAGCTCTATATGCTGTGTAGGGCCAACACATGTAGTAAGTCAGTTTTCACTGTGAACAGAGTGATTTCTTGCAACAATAGACATCACTTTCTAAGGTTTTTCCTTTCCTTATCATTTTCTCCTCCTCCAATCTCTCCGCTAATTTCTTCCGGCTCTTCCTCTTCCTTCACCACTCTGACAAGCCCTGTCCAACATCCATCTCTGGTACCAATCCTGCCTTTGCTATCTCCAGCCTGGGTTTCTATCTCAAGACATCTTGGAGGAAGAAGGCCCTATGAAAACACTCACCTGTGCAGAACTGCCCTACAACTGTATCTGCAGGTCTGCTTTGCCCCTTCCTAAATGCCTCTGCGGTTCTCTCTTCCACTTCAACAGCCGGTCAGCCCCAGTTTTAAATCTTATTCCAAGTATCTGTTTTCTTCTCCTAATTTTACCTTCCTTCCCCAAGTATGATGCACGTTGGATTAGTTTTCCCCCTTGTGTAGGCTCATTTTGTAATCTGTACATAATTTTGTTAGCCTCAGAAAGCACTTACGCACCTTGTGCCATGAAAAGCACTCCATGCTCAAAATGGGTCAGACTTAACTAACACAAAAATCTTTGCTCTTCATTATATCAATAATGTCAGGTAAAACATTCATATGAAACACTTGTTAAATACACATTCAAGCTACACAAAGGAATCTAAAATGGTACAATCATTCAACATCACACAAGTTAGAGTATTGTCTGCTTCACTGTGTTGCAACTAATGATTAATAAATGAGTCTATTAAGTTAATCTGCCAGGCAAAACTAAGCTTGACAGACACCTGCCACAGAAAATTTTTTATCTATTCAGGCAGGAAATGGCAATGAGAAGAAATCAATGTCACTGCTGTATATTGAGCTGACAAACTGAAATCTCAGAGGAAGTTTGTCATTTTGAACAATGTGCAATATCCCTGGTGACATCTCAGAGCCCCACAACAAAGGTCAGACATGACTCTTATTTATCAGGGCCTTGAAACTCAACTGTAGCAATTAAATTTTGTTTTTCATACTGACTGAAAAAGTTCAGCTATTTGACAGTAATGTGTGGTAATACATTTATGAGAAGATACATATATCTTCACATGCCGCTGCATCATTGTTGAATTGGAGTTAAATGGCATGATTTCTTTACAACGTAAAATGAAAACCAACATAATCTTCTATTATCTAGGCCAAAAAATAGGAAAAGAAAGAAACAATACCCACTACATTTGCTTCAAATTTGTGAAAAGAGAGAAAAGGAAATGCTCTGTATCCAGCTGTACAACAAAAAAAATCATGCTTTCAAATTCAGTCTCCAAGGTCTGCTTTTTTTACACGCGTGAATGAGTGGTAAAATTATGCAGCTGTTAATAAGACAACAAGGGAAGCTTTTGGCATAAGCCCCTTTTTATTTCATAGCTAGAAGCATTTCAATCAATGAGGAAATTTGTTCATGAGTGCTGTTTGATTTTCAGCGTTACTGGTGTTTACTTTCCATCAGCCGGGACCAGACCTGGATGGGGATTATTGGCTTTGCTTTCCATGTGCAGGCTTCCAAAATGCTTGGGAAAATTTTGATGTATGACAGTGAGACCCACTCAGTCGCTGGGCTCCCTCCTCTCCATCACACCCACGGGATAAGGGCCTAAAAGTCACACTTTCACTGAGTTTGAAAATGCAAACCCAAACAAAGCCGGAAGCACCACCAACAAGCACAAGCAGCACAGCACCTTTGCCCGCACTAGGAAGACCCTAATGGATGTCTCCCATTTCTTACAGTGTTCACTGCAACCTGTCTGACAACATACTGAGTCAAAACCAGAACCCACACAAGCAATTTCACAGGGTCTGGAATGAAAGGGAGTCTGGCTTCCAGCAGATTTGGGTTTTGTCATCAGATTTTCTGAAGCCAAATAATTTTCTAGCCAAGTCAGGTGGTTTTCCCTTCACAGGGACCTCCATCACATTTCCTCTCAACACCAATTCCACAGCCCTTGTTGGAAGCTCGGTTCCTTTTGCAAGTCTTCCCTCACCTCCCCTTAATCACCTTTATTCTCCCATCACACACACATTTTCAAGAAACTTACAGGAAGTTGTATTTATTTTCGCAGCCTCTGCCTTTCTGCCCCATTTCTGTGGCCAACACATCGCAGGGTGCGCAGGCTACTGTGGGCTCCCCTGTGCATACACCCCGTTTGCACAAGCCTTGTTTCCCTAAGAGGCCAGACTAAACAGCCTACGCCCCAAAGCAGAATTAATATTTGCAGAAAGAAATAGCCCTGAAAGGGTAACCCATCCAACAATGAAAAGCCATTTCTTATCACCTTTTAGTCCTCTCCCACAACAGATGTGACAAAATCTTGCAGTCTGGGGACACTTCTTAATTTGAACAATTTCAGCATTTCATTCCTTTGCATTTTTTGCTTTTTAAAAGACAAGCTTTTCAGCAATGAACAAAATCACATCCTGCCAGGCAGTGATATTTATGCCTGAAATAGGCTAAGGCAACAATAAAAATGTGGTCCACACATGTGGGTAAGTTTCTGCCAGCAAATATGAAACCCTGGTGAGATCTGCCAAACTCTCATTTGACATTAATATGGACAGAGAGTACCAGTTCTCTTGTCTGGCCTGATGTTAGATAACTGAGCTGTTTGTACAACACAGTCAACTCTAACAACACCACAAAAAAAAAGTTTAATGACCCAGACAGCTGTAAATCATTATTCAAAAATGTTTTACAGGTTAGTGAAATTATCATTGACTCTGGCCCCTGTGGTCCTTAGCACCTGATGCCTAACTTAATGTATTCCAGATCTGCTTAATTCCCCCGACACAGAAGGATTTTAACAATTATTTTTAATAAGTTATTTCTAGAAATAGTTGCACTTCAGAGCCAAAGCAAGATATGCACATCTCACTTCTAAAGAAAATACCAACCAGAAAGTACTGCAGATTGACAACAGAGGAAAAGTCTTCCCACCAAATGCTGTTCAATTAAATAAAAGAAATTTGAGGAGAAGCTTAATAATACTCTTTGAAACTACAGTACAACATTTAAAGTAACTTAAAATTCCCCTGTTCAATATCTGATGCTAAAGTGCAAGCTGACATTGCTCTGAAGGAAACACTGCAGCCAGGGAGCAAGGACAGCAAGGCTGAAGAAGTGGGGAAGAATCAAAAGAAAAAAACAAACCCCTCATCAGCCCCTTCAGAACTGGGATTCCCTTCCAAATATGAGAATTCTTTCACACAAAGAGGAAACAGATGTCCATGGCTGGAATTTGCATGTGGCTTTATTCTCTTCTAGGATACAATAAAACTACTCTTCGTCTCATCCTCCAAGCTAGAAATTAAACAGTGGCATGTCATGCATAGTCCAGCTGTGCTTTTTACCTCCAAACTTCATTAGCAATAGATTTAAAAAGAAAGACAGAAAGAAAGAGAGAAACTAGAAAAGCATAAGAAATGAAAAACTATGTGGTATGTGTTCTCAAAACAATATAAAACCTACAGATGTTCTTAGTAATCTGTGGCACATGTTTGTTTATTCAGATTTTCTGTCTCCAGTTCAGTGGGCTCTGCTCTCCAGAAGAGCTGTTTTTACAAACGTTAAAGTAAATACTGAAGGAGAGACTGGCATAAACAGCCAGAGGAGGAACAGGCTCACCTTGTAAGAGCTTTCTCAACATCTCTGAAACTGTACCTCCATCCCAGAGACTGCTCTCCCTCATACTTTTGCTGCTCCTGACATTAACAACGGGAGAAAAATCAACAGTCATGATGAGGATTTTGACAGCACACCTGTCAGAAAGGCCAACAGCAAGAGCATCTGTTGACTTCAGGGAGAACCTACTGCAGCCAACACGGAGCAGTTCTCAAACTCGCACCTAACCCGTCACTTGCACACACTTTGATGAAGCTCAGAGAGATCCTACCACCATTAAAACCAGTATTTACAAGGAGTACTCCATCACAGCATCTGAGCTGCAGGTGTCAAACTGTGCCTTCTCCGTTGTAACTGCTAAGAAAAGTCTGGTAAAACCACCTCTGAGTATCAAAAAATATACTGTTTTCCGATGATACATAGACTGTAAATTTCAGGACAACAGTCTTCCCTTTACATTCCTTTTTTTTAACCAGCTTCTTTGTAAAAGATGGTTCTTTTCAAATAAGTTCCAGTTACAGTAGAATAAAACAACCTTGTGTGCCAGAACAATTCCGTTAATAACCACAGTAAATCTGGTTCAGTATCTTGTCCTCCTATAATTCTTCACACGCTTGCCCAAAACATCTGGATTATGACAAACTGATGCTCCAGCTATAAATATATTTTGCCCACAATGAGGTTTGAAAAGACAGCCTGACATAAGGTAAGTCTCTCCTCTGGTCATGTCAGAGGTCATAGCAATAGATACTACTGTGAAGACCTGCAGCTTCCCACAGTCCTGAGTGAAGGTGAGGAGGAGCTCAGCACAGCCATCATTGATGGAAGACCCGAAAACAGACAAAGTACACCTATTTTCTTGCAAAGCTTCAATTAATACTTCCTCCCAGATCCTTTTTTATAACTTGCAGACTCCACAAGGAACTCAAAGGTAATTTGTATTCTTAACTGAAATGAAAGACTGCCAGCCATCAGCTGTGTTCCTGCAGCACCCAGAGATGAAAGGTGTGAGTGTGGTAAAACAGTGGACAAGTTTAGATGTTAAATAAACAATGGAGAGGTTTGTTAATAAACACTGATGCATTTAGAAACAAAACTCTTCAGGCAAGGACAACAACCCTCATATAGCATTGCCCAGAGAAGATGTCCTTGTGGCTCCATCCCTTAGGAGACACAGTGAAAGACCCAGTTCACATACAGCACCTCCTCTAAGACTGCAGGAAGCCAAAGAGAGGTGGAACCCCATGGGAAGCTGAGCCATCACAGGAAAAACTATCAAGTTGCATCTGCCACGAACAACTTTTCACAGCTCTTTAGAGCTGAATGTGTGGCTCCACAGCACTGACAGACGCAATGGAATGGCACTTAGGGTGGTAGAAACACGGGTTCCAACTGTGCCAGGAGTATCATTAAAACAAAGGTTTCAGAGCATGCACCAGCAGTCACCTGAGGTAATCAGCAGTTCCCTCATTTCCAAGCAAATAACATTAACTCTGTGTGAGCTGGGAGAAAACTGCAAGGTGTAAATGGAAAGAAATACAAAATTCCTGAATTATACCCATTACTCTGATTCAAGCATCCACTAACCCTCACATAAATATTGCACCTTGCTTCCTCTGTTTCCCCAGCTCTAAACCCAAAGTATTTCCATTTGTCACCTGGCATATGTGAATGTTTAGAAGCAAATTCCTTTCCAAGACAAAATACTATGTGCCCCACAGGTTGTTTAATTGGGCTTCAGGCCATTCTCACAGATGTCCTTTGGACCTGCGTGGCACAACCTTGCATACAACAGGATTTTTTTCTAAACAGGGCCGTACACCCGTTATAAAAGCAAGGTATAAATGACAGTATGTAGACACAGATAAATACAAGGAAAATTCTATCCAGTTTCCTCCAACAGAAAAAAATAAAAGAAAGAAAAAGTTTTTCTGGAGGGGCCACATTGACCAGCGAAGGGAAAGACAGTCAGAGATCCAGCATGACTGCGTGTTCCCAAAACATGGGCAAAAGAGAAGCACTGAGGCAGATGCACAAACTCAATGCAGGCTGGATTGATTTAAGAGAGCCTGATGATCACAGAGCACTAATCTTGCACACACGTGAGACGGCCCATTATCAAGCTACTGAAGGCTCTTTTCTCAAAGAAATAACATTAACAGCCCTCAACCCCCCCCCCCCCCCCAATTTCGCGCCAGCCCTTTACTTTTCTGGCAGGACAGAATAACTACTACAAATTGTATAATGGTAGCCACAGAAACTGATCCTATTGGACTTCAAACAGGAGCTGGACTGATCAGCCCCTGATTAGACAAATAATATCCATCTTTTCCCATTCTCCAACAAACAAGCACTAAAGGAGATACACCTTTTGCTACCCCTTCTCAAAAACATACTAAAAAAACCCTCAACAAGACAACAAATACGCTGACACCGATTCGTACATGCTGTTTTCAGGGCGCAGATAAAAATCTTGTAGGATAAAAGATGAGTTTAGCAGCTCGAGAAGAATGAAGGTATTGTTTAACAGGAAGCAGATGTATGTCAGATGGCAAACTCATTAAAGTGTCCCATCGTTAAAGGAAACGGGATAACAACGAGCCATCTGAAAAAACCTGAACTGATCAGGAAATACACAAGCCACAGCTAATCTCCTACTTATTGGTAGGTAATGCCTTTAAGTCATGCACATGCATTGAGTTTAGGACCATGAAGGACCAATCTCTGTTCTCATGAAAAAAAAAAACAGATGAACAGAACCCTATAGCACGGAGCAAGGCATTTCTGGAAAAAGTCTTCTGAGGAGAAGCCCTAACATTTGGAGAAGCTATTACACCAATTCGTGGATGCACATAGACACACATGCACGGTTATATGCTGCTGTCTGGACAGCACATCCGTTCCTTGACTTTGAAGGCATTTAGATGTACGTTTTTAGATAAATGTAGAATTTTAAATGTAAGTACAAAAATGCCTTATGTAAAGGAGAGCCTCTAAATACAAATTTTAAACCCTAATTAAAGAAAAAAATATAAGCAGACACTGGGCTAGCAGGTACGCAGTGTCAGAGTTGAATAGTTCCTCAAATGAGAATTTTGCATGAGACGCAAGGACCTGAGCACAAGGAATTAAACAAGCAGCATGTCTGACTCCTAAGGCAGGTGGATCTGTGGAAAGGGGTAGCAGTATTGCTTCATCCAGCAAATATTCAATCAAAGAAACTTGACAATAGTGCAGTTGTAATTGCACTGACATCAGCACAGGAATTCATGTCCTCAAAGTAACAGCTACAAAAAATTAACAGACTGGAAAGAAATATGCATTTCTTCCTTTCCTGGATATATTTCAACCTTTAGCAGTTTTGTTACAAAAGTCTTGTTTCTACATTATGATCACAAATATAACAGAGCAGCTCTCTCCATCAAAATTAAACACATCTCTCACCAGGACAATTCTGAATGTCACTAAAAAAATTTCCAAGGCAAAAATCCATCTCTGCTTTTGTATGTGAGCCTGATGAAAATTCACCAAAATCACTGGGAGCTTTGCGTATGTGCCTTCGATAGCTTTTGGATCGGGACTCAGATTCGAGATGGAGAAAAGAGGAAAGAATGGATGCAAGGGTTCTAGAATACAAGACAGAGATCGATTAATTCAGATCCTACCGTGTCTAGGTAGGATGCACAGACTCCAACTCGTGGTGACAGCAGGATCTAGGACATGCTCTTTTTAACTTCTTAAGCAGAAAGTGCTGCAAAGTCCCTGTTTTTGCAGAAGTGGACACAACAGCCCAACTCATTGACCTCAGTCTGTGTACATATAAGTACAACATAAAGTCCCAATAAAGTGAATACAAACTAAGCGAATTCCTTTGAATATATTACCAAATACACCCTCTGGTGTGTTGCTGCACGGATAGCCTGGTAAGGGTATTCCTGCGTACTTGCCTTTTGTGGAAAAAATAAACAAAAAAACCCTAACAGAAGAAGATAAGTAACCAAAGGTTGCTTTAAACAAAACATCCCACAGATGAGAGAAAATTATTCTGTCAAGACAACTATCATAAACCGCCAAGTCGAAACTTCTCTCTTTCAAGTGCATAACCCATGCTGTTTATGTATCTTACACCATTATCCCCATCATGTGGCAGAGAGAAAAAATGCAGATAAATGTCAAATTCAGGAAGTGTTATTCATGTAAAGATACTTTACTTATCTTACACACCTGTACACGTTTATGAGTACACACATTCCAAATTTTGAGAGTAACCCACACAGTGGGGTGTTGTTGTTTTCTACTGTTCAGGAACAGTCAGATCTGCATTGCACACCACAGGTAAAAGAAGAAATAGCCTTGCCCTGCAAGGTGTTCACAGCAACACAGAACTGCTCCAGTGGGTGCCAATGGAATGATGCTCAGGGCAAACACCGGGGAAGCCTCACCAGGCCAGGGCGAGCAGTCTGCCAACACAGCAGCCCAAAAGGCAAGTCAGTCCAGATGGAGTTAAAGGACTCATCTTCATGGAAGAGTTCACCATGTGAGATCTGTTGGTGTCAGCTGAACAGGAGTTGGTTCTGCAAAGCACTAAAACATGCCTAATTTCCCACCTCTTTACAGAGAAGCAGTTAAATATGCCCTTAAGTCCTGTGCTGAATAGTCTGACTATGCTGAGTGCTTGAAATCAGGCTGGGATATTTTCTCTTCCTTGTCTACCTCTTTTATTTTTTAATAAACAGTGGCATTGCTGTAGTCCAACCACAAGACAGTCTCACAGCAGTCACTGAGAGAAATGACTTGCCTATGTTACATCAGGGCACCCAGTAGCTTACAGCAATGATCTCTCCTAGCTTTTATGTGTTAAAATGTGAGCTTTCCTGAACTGGAGCTACAGTTCTACAAAATTTAATCTGATTCTACATTACAAAAGACCTAATCTAAATCCCACAAAAGTGAATTGAAGCAACAAGCTTTTCCTCAGACTCAAATGAGCAGTTAGACAAAAAGAAGGTTCCTTTATTTTTATTTTTTTTTACTCTCTATAGGGTGTTTTTCTGATGGTTTAACCAACTCTGCTGACTCTGTAACTACTTAAACAGGAAGCCCCGTGGACCCGGCAGACCTCCCTGCCTTTGCAGCTGGCAAGCTGGTCTGCTCCTAACGGAGCACCTCTTCCACCCTCCCCAAAGGCAGCAGCTGTACAATGTCAAGTTGGACACTGCAGGCCCACCTGGGACCCACTGCCCCCCCAGGTGTGGACTTGAAGACTTGGTCCTGGCAATCGAGCCCCTGGGAAAGCCGTCTCACTGCCTGCACCCCCAGCTTCCTGCCTGTCAGCAAGCTGGGAAAACACTTTAGATGAGCCTGGCTGCTTACGCGAATCCAGCGTGTGGAGAGCAGGGAGGGTTTGCTTTTAAGACCCACTTGCAGGAGCCCTCAAAGGGCTTGCACAACAGCACTGCCACTGTGAGACCTGTGGCAATAAAAGCCACCACTCTCAATAATTTGTTTTGATTCATTTATGGAGAAAATGTTTTCACCATAAGCCTTTGAATTCATTTGCATGTCTTTATACAGCCACCTCATTTCCGTTTGCCTTGAGGATCTCTCCTAACCACAATGTTAAACCATAAAGCTAAACCAAACCAATTTCTCACAGTCGGTTACTCGGCTTGGACACAAGGAAAGTGTGCCAAAGTACAAGAGCATGGGAACAGGATCCACAGGAACATGGGTGCTTTTCTGGGCAAAAAACTAAACAAAGGCAACATCCCAGACACAGACGAACTCTTATTTTCTTCATTAGCTCACCCTGCAGGGCTCTCCACACATCCCAGCTACAGGTTTGGGCTGTCTTCAGAGCCTGAACTGGACTACAGAGCACAATGGTAGCTAACTCTTCTTCTATGAAATCCTGGTTATAGCTGTGATCAGCAACGTAGATCCTACTGTTTCCACTTTACCAGTATAAATCATCCCCTCCATGCCTGACAAAGCACTTAAGCACATGCTTAGCTTTCACTGTCACTGAATAGGGACACGATTAAGCTTTAAAAACATTAAAGACCAGATCCAAACAAGTTTTTCTACTCCATTCTCTTCTTTATGCTCCCAACTTCCCATTAATCTAAAAGCTCTTCCAGAGCTGGAGCTGGGCCAAAGTGTTTTGTTGAACTGATGCCTAAACAAAGTTTTCTGCTAATTTGGTGTTGCAACCAATGTGGTGAATGAAGAAAAAAGCCAAAGAAAACAGTCTAAACTTTTCTGTGGGTTACTTCAGATACACAATAAAGAATTCAAAGTGACCTCAAACACTCAATAGAGGATAAGCCAAGGTAACAACACAATTGCAGTTCCATCAAGATGTTTCAGCATCACAACTAGCAGCAGAAAAATTCTATTGTGACTGCCAGAGCCCCAGAGTGGGATCAGATCCCACCATTCCCAGCACGCTTCTCTCTCACGCAGCAGGTCTGAGCACACCATCTGTTGCGCTGATGGTCCCTTTAAGAAACGTACTTCTGTGGAAAACATTGACACCAAAAGGAGAAAGCCAAATTGCACGCCCACTGCAGCTTGGCCTCTAGAGGGAAAGGGATGGGAACTGCTGCGCTCACAGCTTTAATTCATTTAAAGGCCATTTCACATCGAGAAGGTTCCACTAGAATATTTCTTTTCCCCATTGGTTTTGCAGCCATGTCAAATGCCCATCACAGCCAGCAGTAGATCTGTCAGTTCCCTGCTGTCATAGGTAGATTGATTAAACTCACAATACAACGGCTTAAGTCATGCTGGCTGGTATGGGCTTTTGTCTGTCATACACAGTAGTAGATGGGATTTGCATATACGTGATTTGAACCATAGTCTTCCCAATTCTTTTCCAGCTGGGAAACAGAAAATCAGCAATGAAATAACTTTCCTGCTAACTGGTATTACTAGACAGGAAAGAAAATCAAACACAAAAATGTTGGTTGAGAAAACAGCCAGCCATTCTGTAAGCAGGAGGAATCTCCAGAAAATTTACCTTTTCAGTGGACAGTATTTGAGCATCTGCTTGAGAACCCTGCCTTTATGTAGATCTCCAGAATTGTTTTTGTTCCTGCAGCATTTGGATGCTTTTTTCTGGGTGCCACCCGCAGACCCTGTAAGTCACACGTGATGCTCCCTTCGCCCTGAGACTGAGATCTATCTGTCCAAATCAGTTCAATAGAATTGTGAGGCAGCATTTGAAATAAAAAATACCACTCCTGATCAAAGACACAGTGTCCTTAGGGTGGCACTGCACACAGCTGGACTGCAAGCACTGGGCACCAGGCACACAAGAAAGAAAAATTAACAAGCAAGTTAACAGCCAAAGAGAAAAGGAAAGAAAGCAATGCTATCTTCCAGTACAAAAATTGAGCTGATCTCAAAGCAAATGCCTTTTCCAGTGTAATGTTTGTAACCTTTTAGGTTGAAAAGGCACTGACTGTTGTTAGCAGCATATAATATATTGGTGACTTAAAAAAGGGGGTTTCTAATGAGATTAGCAAGCTGCACATTACAATTCTCATAATGGTTCACTCTCAAGGCATTTTAATTACATTTTTCATTTATCTTCCTTGGGATTTTTTAATTTGTGTCAGAATGTTTTCTTCTTCGAAAACACATTTTTTATCTCAGCCCAAGTAATAACAGATCACTTCAGACAAAACAACCAAAATCTGTGGAAGTCATACAAGAGTAAAAATCAACCATGGCTTTCACCTAAAAGATACAATATCACTAACACTGTTCTTTAAATAGTACCAGAAAATGCTGGCACTGTTCTGGGGTCATAGAAAGAGTTAAAAAATCTGCAGAATAGTGTGCTGATTCTGTCCTCACACATACAATTTTAAAAGCTCAGCTGACATGATGTGAGTAAATGACCTGATGTGGTTTGGAAACCAGTGTCTTAGACCTAGGACTAATCTGGGGTGGAAAGGATGTTCCCAAATTCATGCTAAAATGCTGGCAGACGTGAAAACAGCCTGTTATGCTGGAGGGAAAATGCCCAGTAGACTAAGAGAATCTGTGGCAGAATGAGCTCTACCTCCACTGCCTGCTGGCACTCCCTCTCCCAGCTGCAGCCGTAGAGATAGAGGGGCTGGTTGCCACTTTCTCCTTGCTCCTAAGTGTTCATCACAACCCCTATCATTAACATGCTCCACCTCCATTTCTTGCCAAATGAACCAGTTTAGAGATGGCAAGTAGCAGCAGGGGGTCGTAACCTCTTCAGTTGGCTTGCGCAGCCAGAAGAGGATCTCAGAGCATGGCCTAAGCCTGACTTCACTCTCAGGCTTTAAACCAAGGATGAGCTACTTCCACTATCACCACAGTGCACGCGGCAGTGGCCATCCCAGAAAATGACTCCAATATGATGCCCTGTACCCTTTTGGAACATGGAACTGTTGGCAAGTACCCGTTTGGAACATGGAACTGAGCACTGGGGAAATCCTATCCATGTTTGCAGACCCTGAGCAAAAGACTCAAGATGTGGTGCTTGAAAAAAAGCAAAGAACTTGTGCCTTTGCTTTGCAACTCAGTAAGACAAATGACAAAAGCCTTTACTATGGTGGAATAGTTAAATACAATCACAATAAAATTCCACCTGTCAGCTCCAAAAGCACCCCACATGTAGAATTTACACAAGTTGAACTGGAGCTGGTTCAGGGCATGTCATAACAGTTAGTCATTTCTGCACTGCGCACTGTTCAAATTGGCCTCAAGATGAATTGAGTGCCTGTAAAGGGCAACCATATTTCAAGCAAACCAGGACATGCTCAGGGTGGTTGGACTACCCCTTCAGCTGCATTCCACAGCATTTAAATTTTGCCACTCGGTTTTCATGGAAGATATTTCCAGTACACTTCCAGAAGATTCAGCAATCCAGTAAAAATACTTTGTGGCAAAACTTTGGAGAAGGAAGGAGAAGAAAAGTATTAGTTTATATTGAAAGGTTTTTGCATAGCTTTATTTCAGCTTACATTTCTAAGTGAAAAATAAGAAACACAAGTATTTTTTACTCAGATGAGTTGTTTGCAATCTGTCATTTCCCATAACTAAAATATGGCATTTCCAATCTAATAGCATCACATGGGTTTTTTGAATGCAGCCTATTTTATTTGTGATTGATTCCAGCAAAAGATACTTCTGGTGTAGAAGACTACATAACTAAAATGTAAATTAAAAGGACACTGTGATTTCACATTTACTTTGACTTTTCTCAAGGGACTTTAACTCCAGAAATCTTCTCCCTATGAGCAAAAAGACTTAAACCAAGGCAGTGGTGCTGAGCCCCCACACCCCATTTTTAAGTCAACTTAACTTCAGGCAAACGACTGTGGGGGAAACGCACGGCCCTCCCCAAGAGCTGTGCAGTGGGGAAGTCAGTCTGACACAAATGAATAGAAATCCTCCTGGGCTTTCTCAGAAATTAATGCACCAATAATGCAAGAGTAATACGTAATAATGAGACAATTTTCTTCTATGTGACACAAACTACAGACAGTGTATCAGCACACCACATGCCCTTTGAAGCCAGAAAATTACACTGTCAGCAACAAATACACTTCTGGTGTAGATACCAGAACAGTCGTTAGTAGCAATTTCACAGTGAAGGCTGCAGTGAAGCCCATGTCTCCTTCACCCACACAGATTAAATAAGTCTTCTGATGCTCTTGTGCACAGGTGACATTTCAGTGACACATTTTTAACCGAGTATTTGTTTGATTTTGAAGCTAAATCATTTTGTAAACAATTAATTTTTAAAATGTTGCTATTCTCACATTTCTCTGGATTAAAAAAAAAATTCCTCTCACAACCTAAAAAAAAATCTCCTGCATCTTTAAGCCTGTATCACTAAAAAAAAAGAAATAATCAGGTATCTTGGATTTCCTCTTATTCCAGGGAACTTACACTATATGCAACAGCCAACTAGTTAAAACTTTCTTCCCAGCATCCAGTTCATAAAATCCACCATTTGGAGACAAAATGAAAAATCTGAATGGCCAACTGGGCTGCACAAGGTCTGCAGTGTCCTTTGGGGAGACCAGAGGCTCTCCTCCAGGTAAGGCACTGAGCAGAGAGTGATGGTGAGGCAAGAAGAGATCACACATTAGAGAAAGAGAACACAGAAAAGGCAGTTGTAATTTTGAGGTCACTTTTGTACCAAATACTTCTCAACAACTTAAGATTTGCCCCAGACCTGAAAATATGAGAGGAAAGGCAAATGTCATTGCTTAACACACTTAAAAGGAATAGAGTACAGACACAGCAAGCTGAAGTGCCACTTTGGTGACAGTATATTCTTGATAAATACATAATTTATACACCTGACGCAGCTTGTTTCTTCCTTTCATGATAATTACAGTCTTAGAAGCCTCATTTAAGGGGTGCAAATTAATTTCCAAATTCCACCTACTGTCAAAGAGTGTATTTTATTAGGTGATTAATTACCTGCAGGAGCACTTCATGAGATGCCTTGGAGGCAAACAAGGATTGCTGTGACAGCTCTGCTCCTAAAACCCGATGAGCCCAGAGATAAAATAACCGCGTACAGGTGTTATCTTCTACAGCACCTTGGGATGTTTGTGCTTCAGAGAAGTGCATTTCCCCTCTAGAACACACGAATATTTGCCTCAACACTATAACCCTTGCTTTGTGAGAAGGCCTGTAATCTGCCTGGGATTGGGTCCACTTCCACGGTGAGGCAGAAAGCAAGCAGAAAGCAAGCACAGCCATAGGGAATACTCCCTCTGCCTCACGGTACTCCTGAAAACCTCTGCACTCCCCAAACACAGACCACCTGGCCTTCTCCAGCTTATATGCCTGGTTTCACATTTCTGGGCCAAAAATACTTTTTGTCATTTGTATGTTACATACAGCAGGATTTATAGCAAACTTTACTGCAGTTTCCTTGCTGTCACTTCCAGCTTCCAGCAGATTTGTGCCTTGCAATTGGGATTGGTGCCCAAAGATCACAGGGAGAAGAAACCAGTGCAGCCCAGCACGTCTCCTATACATGCCTATGGACCAAGTTCAGGCTTCTCTACACAACACAGTCACCCTGACACATCATTTAGATACTGAAAAAATCGCCAAAGAAAACCAGCTCTTTCAGTAACACAGAGTTTAACAAATTTTACAGGCTTTATCCACCTGTTTTACTGAAGTCTCTTATTCTACACAACATCCAAAGCACTGCTCCCTTGCCTTTCTTGTTCACCTTCTCTTACAACTACACCTGCCTTTCCTGGGAATTACAATACTATGGAGAAAAAGGGATCTGAAGGCCATTGACCAAGGGCAGGGCCTGTTTCCAAAACATTTGCCTAACCCATTTCAACAGCCCCTCCTGATGGATGGACTGCACAGAGGATCAGCTCAGGTGCTGCTCTGTTGGATAGTTCCCCAGAGCAATTTAAGTCATTCCTTCTTCACCCTCTCATCAGAGTAATAGGAACAGATTTTTCTTTTCTCCTTCACGGAAAATTCTCAAGTACTTGTATTTATCACTGTTCTTCCCTATGGCGTTTCCAAGCTTTTCCTCCCTAAGGCTTTTCCAAGCTTTTTCTCCCTTTCAGACACAAGGATGCCAGTCTCAGAGACTGACAAAGGCAATTCTCACTGTGTAGTTCATCATCAAGCTTCAGCCAGATAGTTAGCAAAAGCTGGTTAAGTCTAAACCATTATTAACCCTTCAAGTCTGGGAGCAAAAGAAAAGATAAGAGTCAGAATATTCTAAGTGAGATTCTCTGATGTGACACGAAGAGATTTCTTCTGATTTCAGGTTAGTGGGGCGTTACAATCTCCCTTCAATACGCACAGAGGATGGAACATCAGAGCTGAACATGTCTGAGGTGGGAACCAGGAATAGAAAACAGATTTGAAGATGTAAAAACTTCTTCCTCTCTAACAAAATAATAATGAAAGACACAGAGTCTTTTCAGAAGCATTTTGCAAAGCTGAGGATACTTGGTGAAGGGGAGGATTACTCTGTACTGTGAAAAGACCACCTGAAGTCAGAATGTATCTATAGCAATTGTAGTTTTCAAGATGGGGATGCCTAGTGTGACTTTCCATTAAAGACGTATAACTCTCAGCTAAAACAAAATCAGAAAGCTATCTGTTGAACTCTCTCTCCCTCAAAAAAAACCAAAAAAATTCCCAAACTCTTCAAAACCCACCACCTAACAACCAACAACAGCAGCAGCAAAACAAAAAACCCCAAGACCATCAACACCAAACAAACTTCCCAGAAGTTCACAGTGAAGATCAAACTGGAGTTTATTGTTCCAAATCTGTCCTTGATTAAATATGGAGCCTTTCACTGCTCAACAGTTGTTACCAGGTTATAGAGAGAAGTCTCATCTAAAATGTCATATAACCCTAAAGTAATTAACTGACTCTGACGAACACCGTACAACAAACCTACTTCAATTTTAATCCGTATCGTACGCTGGAAACTTCCAGTCAAACATTCTGTATTTTCTCATTTGCCCATATACACTTATTAAAACCACATGTGGGCACTGAATCATTTCACGGTTCGTTTAGAGACAAACATGCAGAAAATTGTGGGAAACAAGTATAACCCTAAAAGCCTGCGCAAGCCTGTGTAGTCTGAGGCACGCTGTGGTGCAGAAGCCTAAGCTACAGGACTGTTATTCCAGGGCTCAAAAGTGACGAGAAGTCATCCCATATGTAAACTGAATTTCTGAGTAGAACCTTACCAAAGTCAGCCAGTGCGACAGTTTCAACCCTCAGCACCCTGGAAAACGCCATGTATGTGCTCAACTGTTAGTTCACAACAAAGCCTCCAAGTGAGGCAGTAGGATAGTCTTTCATTTCTGAAACTGGTCTGGCAGTGAGGAGAATTCCCCAACCACATAGGAAGTTAGGAGCATAACCTCAGGCAAAGCATTCAATCTTTCTGGATCTGAAATCTGGAAAAAATGGTAGCCCTTCATCTTGTCCATTGGATGAGAAAGTCATCATCTCAAAGACGACCTTTGGCTGAGAGGATAGTCAGTAAAACAGTAAGGCTTTGCTTTTGAACGGGTTTGTATGGATTATTCATATTACAGCAGTGGTTGCAAGACCCAAACTAATGTGCCAGCTCAGATATGCAACGATAACACGCAAAGTCTGCCTGAGAATTCAACCTCCTTCCATTAACTCAGAAGCATTAATTCCCTGAATGGAGAAACTTCTGAAAGAATATTCTATAAGAACACATCTCACCTATGGATCTTATTCCCCTGCAACACAAGGAAAATTCATATAATTCCGCAAATCCCCAATTTTGCTTTGCAGCCTAAAGCAACACATACATGGATCCAGGTTTCCTGTTGAGTCCTCTATAAGGACTATCAGATCCCAATGTTGTAACACAAACATTTCTAGTAGCTGCAAGATTTCAACTTTCCTCTTACAGGGGTGTTTGTACATGCATACGAGAGATTTTCCATCATGCTTCAAGATAAAATTGAACCATTAAATGATGAAGTGTTCCAGGAAGTTCTATGAAGACCTCTGAAAGTCAACTCTGATCAAATGGTTGTCCACTGGAAAGTTTCACAAAGAGGTCATTTGCGAAAACAGACAAGGAAGCTGATAAATGTTAAATCTACAGCTCTACAAACCCTCTGGCCAGATAAGGGGTATACATTTCTCACAAGAACACCAGATTACCTGTAGCTTTACAAGGACAGTTAACGACACTCAAAAGCAATAACAAAAATCTCAGATCTCAGCCTTCTGTTAATGTTTCCACCTTGCTCCAGTTAATGTAACGCTGTAAAGTAGAACTTCTAACTGATTATTAATGAGGCAGTAAACATCCACTTTCATAAAAGGGCCTGTAATTCCAGACATCCATATGTAAATCTCCATCTCATACTAAATAACTGGTTTCTGAAGAGGAGAAAACAAAGAAAGCCCAGCCAGGTTCCTGTGACCTTCTGATGGATGGTTGGAAGGGCAGAAGAGAGGGAAGGTCACAAGATTAACAAGCATGTAATAAAACACAGAACAATATCCATCAAGAAGATGATTATTGCAATCATTTCAGAACTACAGAAAGAGAAAGCTTTAGTACCAAAAATTGTAAGCACTAAACTTGTTGGTTTTGACCCAGCTTTTGAAGGATCAGGAAACTGTATTTGCTGCTCTGTACTGCCCTAGGAAGAACTTACTCATTCCCACTCCACTTGAAGCACTGGTGAGCTGTGGACATAAGACAATCTTTATCTGCTGTGTGTTTCTGAACAGAAATAAAGCTTTTTCCATGAGGAAAATCTATATCTTTGAAGGAAAGAACTTTATAGTGCAATCTAAATATTCATCAAAGCTCTACTTGTAACAGCAGGAACTTAGCACAAGGAGGCAGGTGGGGCGAGTAAGAATTTATGGGATGTCTGTAGACATATTAAATATCTTAAGTTCTTCAAAGCACAGGTAACACTGAAATGGAGTTTATGGACACAGTTGATTTAAAATATGCATGGTCTCAATCTATATTCAATACTTTCCCATATTAAAACACGTTCAGAAGATACCATCTGCTCTTTATAGGCACTGGCAATCAAAAGGTTTTCCATCAGTGTAAGCACAGGCATTAAAGGATCTATTTGGGTAAAGCTCATTCTAAAAAGGGAGCAACACTCAAGTCTGCATTCTTGCATCCAAAGATACACCTGTATCCTTGATCAGACAGTTTATTCAAGCTGTGGCATCTGTACTGTGCCCACATTATTGATACTTCAGTTTCCAAATCCCACAAAATAGTTTTGGTCAATAGGATTTTGTAATGTTGACGTTTCTTTACTGTCAAAGGACAATTTGATCATTTCTCTGTTAAGCAATAAAATTCTTTTAACTCCTGAGTATTCTCATGGGAAAATACAAAGAGAGGAGGTACTAGTAATTTCCTGTTAATTCAATGTGCTTCATCAAATAAAGAAGTCGGGATATCTTCCACCCAAATGCCTGGAAGCAGCCTGACTCTGCAAACATCTTATTCAAGCAGTTAACAGGATCTTTGAGAGCAGAACAGCTCTTAATACACAGAAATGCCA
Organism: Dromococcyx pavoninus; assembly: GCA_033558185.1. NCBI lineage: Eukaryota > Metazoa > Chordata > Aves > Cuculiformes > Neomorphidae > Dromococcyx > Dromococcyx pavoninus. The sequence continues at coordinate 3,188,572 of JAUMJL010000003.1, read as the reverse complement.
ACAGTTCTGGTTTATTGCGATTTTTCTTTACTGTACTAAAATACTTCAAAACAGGTTTGTATAAAAATCTTTTCCGTTCCAGTAACATGGAATGTTAAGATGTGATTGAACAGAAAAGGTTTAGGGTCACAAAACACTATCCAATTTTACTGTCTCTGAGCCTGGGTATCCATTTTCAAACAGAACTATTGGGAGCTTTATGCTCTCTGAACTGTTATTAAGCTGCACTATAAATTTAATTACGGAAACACCTTTGACAGAATTAAATAGTAGTGCTTGTAGTCAGAAATAAGATCACCAATGGTAGAAATAACATCAATAGATTTACATAAAACCTGACTACTTGTGCTAAAGCCTAAAAGAAGGAAGGCAATAGAAACCTCAAAAGAAAAAGAGTTCTAAGTCTATTCAAGTACCTGATACAGTTATCTGGTATGGTTACAATCAACTGAAAACAAACCAACAGCAGCAGAACTCCACCTCTGCAAATATATGGCATTTGCAAGTCTGATTCTTGATGGGTAAGGGCCATTACAACCCAATGCACACACAACATGTGATTCTATTATCTTAGCTTTAAACTGCCTGATCCTCCCTTATAGGCTGATGGTTTTTGCTATTTCAGGAATTTCGCTATAATAAACTTACGGAATTCTACTCATAGAGAAAAAATTTCATAACTAAACCTTCAATTAAATGGTCTCATATCTACCAGGAAGAGGACAGTGGTCCCTCAGACCAGCATCAGGGTGTGGTTACTCGCAGACTATCCATAACAACTACCAAAAGGACATCTGTGCTGGTGAAGTTTGAGGACATTTTATACCAAGAAGTATTCCTCATTTTTAATACCTGAGTGGTTTCAGGAGTGCCCTGAACTAAACCTTCAACTTGTTAATCTTCAGATGTATTGCACTTGGACTGTAGCCCATGTATTTTCACTGGGTACCTGAGACACGATAAATGTCAATATTTGGTTAGTACAGTAAAGCTCAGTGCCTTTGCCAACTATTAATACCATAACTCGGTCCTGATCCAAATTTCACTGGCATTGCAGGGTCTTGCCTTCCATCAGCTCTAACAAAACAATGTCGGGGTGGTAAAATTTTAGTTAACACTTGGATAATAACACTTCATCAGTACTAAGGTTTCCATCTCTACTATATGCTTACAATCTGGCTCCAAAAAATTACTTATTTCAATGCTGTACCAATAAGTAATGGAACACGAGGCATTCAATAGCATATTTGCTGACATCTTGTCCCTAACTGTACAGAGGTGCATTTTCAGACAGGTTTGCTGTTGAAGTGGTGCATGAATTGCCCTCTTTTCCCTTCTCCTTAGCTTTTGAACTCATTATCTAATTTTATGCAAATAAGATAGTGGTAGGGACAAAGCTCCTAAAACTTCTGTAAACATTGAACAAACATCTCAAACACATCTGTAAGCATCTTGATGGAGCTCAGAGCTCCAATCTGGCAACACCACTTTGCAGGAAAGGTTGCAGAGGAACTTCAATGTTTATCTGTGTGCTTTCTGGCCAGGCAACCAGTGGGTAGGCACCAGCAGGCAGGCAGCACATGGATACCCAGGGAAGAGCCCCAGGATGCGTTATCACCTGCTCAACCAGCAGGTCAGGGCTGGAGGAGGGAGTTTTGGGGACTTGAAAGCAGAGCATTGAGTCAGCACAAAAAGGAAAGCAGTAGTGCTGTCCATAGGAAAATGTGTTTCTGGTGTGTATAGAATACTTCAGTAAAGGACGGGTATGAAGGCTTTGAGAACAGGGTGCTGGTCAGGTATTGCACTGTGTGATGGTGGATGTATGGGGAAGGCAGCATGCACACAGCTAAACAGCCTTTCAGAATTTCCTACAGAAAACAGAACCATCCAAAACACAGGGCAGGGGGCGAACCACAGATGAAACAACAAAGAAAACAAAAAGCCATTGCAGACCTGTGTAAACAAATGGTGAAGCTGCTTAAACCCCAAGGATTTCTGGTTTGTGGTGCTGGATTAAAGAGTAAAGCAAGAGCCTAAGAGATTCTGCCTGTATTCTGCTCTAAAAGGAGACATAATGCACAAAAGAAAGACTGGCAGCAGAAAGGAAATCCAATGTTTGGGGATCAGTGTGTAACTATTAAAGCTGAAGTGCTCTTTAACAGGGTTCTCCAACATAGAGCCTCTATGGGAAAGCTCTGGAGACTATTTACAGAGCCCTTTTCCAAGTTCAGGGCACCACTTAGTCTTTCTTGGTCCCAAAATTTTATTTCTGGCTGTTTAGAATGTATTTGGAGCCCTTAGTCCTCTGGAGGAGGCCAACAGACCAGCACACATCTGAGGAACAGCTGCTAAGAACTTTAGAAGTTCCAGGGACCTTAAAGTTGATTAAAAATAGAAATAATTTAATCAAGGTCACATTTGTCCTGAGAAAGAAGGAATTCACTTTAAATACACAATATTTTGTTACAGTAAAAGTACTCCCTGTGTTGGCAATTCACAGGCCTTGGGAAAATAAATAAATTGTTCAAGGCCATCCCATCAAACATTGAACTCAGAGAATGATCCCATGTTTCAGTGTCTGCCTCGTAACCCAGGCAGGACTTTCCAGCGACCTATTTAGCACAAAATTCATATTGGATCCTTGAGCTGGCTTCTTCCTACCACTACTCAGTTCTGCTCCCTCTTTTCATTAAAAATGGGGGAAAAAATCCAGAGAAACGAAATTTAGCAAATGGAATAGTTCCCTTACACATACGCAAGACATTTCCAAATCATATACCTAGTAGGTAAAGAACTAAGGTAGATTTAAGCACTTAATCAGTCTTATTTGTTTCTGGAAGTACTAAGCTCCTTCCCCACTGTTAGTGGGAGCTCTGCAAGTCATGTGGGTTTTGGGAGAGCATGAAGGTAAATGAAATCCCAGGTGAGAGGACACATTCTTTTCAAGTCCCTTAGCAATACACAGAATTTCTGTGACCTGAATTAGTTAATTCCTAAACTGCTGGGACTGTCAAGAAAAACATGTTTTTTCATTCCCTTCTTTACGTTCCCTTCTTTATGTTCCCTTCTGTTGAAGCATATTAACAAAAGAGGTTAGTTTGTCAAACCACAGATATTCTATGCTTAGCTGAGAGTCACCACACTTGGTGGTCTGGAAACTTCTAAAGGGACACAGAACTAAACATGAGAGGGACAAAATGAGGAAAGGTGTTTTTAGTCTCTCTGAACACAGAACACAAACAGACAGATGGAAATTTCCTAGCATGAGCTGCAATAAATACATTCCAGGGCACAAAGGGTGACAAAGCAGTGAAACAAGGAGGTATTCTTGACTGATTTTGAAGGTTTTGTTTGTGCCCAGTGGCTTAAGAAATTTGTTCATCCTTCCTTGAAGACTACATTTGAAATGCTGTACCACTGCCGGGGTGAGTCAGAGGTTAAGTTACTGGCCGGATAAATTCCAACAGCACAATTTATGTTCACCTGACCCATGGAGCTGTGCAACATATTGACTCAGATATTAGAGTCAAACAACAGACTAAAGATCTTTAACATCTTGCCTTTCACCACTCTGAACATGGCAGAGCCCTGTAGGATCTTGGGCAGAATTCTCCCCCTCACTTTGTCAACTCCAAGCATTTATTTTTACTTATTTCTTCCTCACTCGAATTGCTGGGTTTCCTCATTTATTTTCTCTTACAGGCATTAGGAATATCTAGGTGAGGTGAGCTTGCTCTCAGTCACCATGCATGGAAGCCATGGCAGTTCACCACCCCCTTAAATCATACAGCTACACTGCATTCTTCACATTTCCTCCTGAAACAAGCATCAACAATCATGAAATAGGTTCTAAAAAGTACAGGAATGAAAACAAACATCAGGGCTCTTTTGTTGGCTGGTGTTTGAAACTTCACCATAGCATCTAGCTCACTTCTCAGATATTTTTTCCATAGATGTTACATATACACACATTTCTGTTTTTTAAAAGCAGCTCATATTTACATATTCACATCAGTCTGAGAGATGTGGATCATAAAAGGCACAGTGAGAAGACACAGTAACATCCAAGTTTATCTAGAGAACATTTATCCACCAGGCACATTCATATGGTCTCTCAGCAGAGCGTATGACATGTATCATAACACCAGGGAAGAGAATGCTTCAGTGACTTAGAGGGGCACAGTGAGCTTTATTCTTCTTCCAGTCAATGACAGTTGAGGCCATAAGTGCCTGACCTGCCACAGAAATTCCTGGGCTTAGTTTCTAATTGCATTCCTTCAGAAACTACATGTTCTGAAAATAACGGTTAGTACCATTAAATATTCAGAATAAGCATCTCTTAACTATCTAAAATTCAAAACTAACAGAACAAACACACATCTAGACTTACAATAGAAGTAAAAAAACAACAGGGAGCACTGGTGACAGGGACATGAATCCAAAATGAAATTCATACTCATTACTTCAAGACAAAATGTTGGCATTCATTGAAGATCTGCATATACTTCAGAGCACCAAAAAGGGGTAAATAAATCCGGGGAGAAGGGAGAAGTGCAATAGGTAGGAAGAATCATTTGTTTTCCCAGATAATAAATACAAGCTGCCGCCCCCAAATATCAATCACTGGTGTAAGAATTCTGAGTCAGCTGCATCCACTTAAAAGGGTTAATGTAAAGTGTGGGGTTTGTAGTACCTACTTCTACAGTCATTTTTGTTGGGGGTGCTGGTAGGAACAAGGACTCACTGAAAGGATGTTGAATGCTTGCCTTTTAACAGCTGCCAGCTGTGAACCTGGAACACAGCAGGGCACCTTTCCCACCTCCTGACTTCCCTGAGGATTGCCATCTGGCCCCAAGGAGAGACAAGACACTGGACTGGATAGAACATGGGCCTGATCCCATTGGGCAGTGTCTAATTTGCCCACTCGGGTTTTCTCTTCTGCCACTCAGAGAAACAAATGCTCCAAGTGAGAGCTACCTGGCATCTTATCGAGCGACTACAAACAGAAAAGGGACCGGGGGCTCAGAAAAGCAGCTTGTCTTTTAGCTAAGTTTCAAGCTTCTGGGTTTTTTTGTGGATGTGAAGGGTTGCAGTGAATTTTCACAAAGTTATATATTAGGGGTTATACAGAACAAGAACTTTATCTCAGTATACCCAAAACATTATGAAAACAACTCTTAGGTGTTTGTGTGGAACTTCAGTAGTTCCACTAATTACACAGCAGAAAAAAAGCTCTACTGCACTACCACTGAATGTTGAACTTTTCTAAGGAAAACACTGGGAGTTAAATTAGAAGCTATAGAGTTACCCAACTGGAAAGTTCATGGTAGAACACTGAGAAGCCATAATTCCCCGCACACCTTTGCTACCAAGAAATAATACAGCCCTTTCATAACTAACTGATAAGCCCAGAGGTAGTGCATTTAAACAATTATTGAAAGGCAATATTGCTTATTGAATTGGGTCAGCACCCGTGTACAGCTTTAAGGAGTAACAAATAGAGGCTGTCTGGTTATCTTCAGCTACTGTCTGCTGGAGGATACATCACAGCCCAAACCGCCCCAAAGTTCAGAACTAGGAAAAAGGCTGCTGTGTGCAAGCAGGGAAAGGGGTTACTGAAGTACATTACTGCGTGGTGCAGTTAAAATAAAACTTTGCTTCACTTCTTTGATACTGCTGAGAGAGTAAAGGAGGACACCCACTGCCATCAGGTTGTAGAGGATCTGCAATACAGGAGATGGTTGCTTTTGACTTCATAAAGCATCTGCTGATGTAGTCTGGGGCACATATTGTGATAGAGAAAGGTTTGCTGCTTGTCTTGAAACATGAAGAGCTATCTTAGGTAGCTTTCTCTGAAATCCCAAAACAAGAATAACTTTCTTATTCTGATTCAAAACTGTAACTAGAAGTGAGGACTATATGTAAAAACAAAAGTCTTGAATGTGTTTGATGTATTTTCAGTAAGGCACTGAACTGCAGTTGTTATTTACAGATCAAAGAAGCTCCAGCAGTGTCCTGAAACAATCTAAGTGAGAAATGCCAAAATCTGATTTCATCCATGTCCATATGTTGCTTTGAACTCATAATTCACAGAATTGGTCACTATATTGAACTCATTATCAAGCTTAATGCTTGCCAATTTTGATGGCTGTGCTCCCTCATAAAAAAGTCAGGTTTGAAGGGAAGCAGAATGATATATTGGAAAACATGCAGCCTTTATTGAAATCTGGTGAGTAAAAGCAATGACTACATAAAAAATACCCCCTCTCTCCAAAAACCAAACATCATTTATTTTTCTAAATAGTTACCGATTAGCAAAATAAATAGTTTGCATTAACCACTACATACGAAAATAAAGTGGTTAATTCCTCCTCCCCCATAGGAAAAGTTTCTTCTAAAAGTTAAATGGAAAATATCCCTGCTATCTAAAAATCTAATGAGGACATGAAATCTAAAAATCTAATGAGGACATGAAATCTAAAAATCTAATGAGGACATGAAATCTAAAAATCTAATGAGGACATATTGTACATGGAAGCAAAATTAAAGCAACAATTTTTCAGCACAGCCCAATACATTTAAATTAAAATACTAATAACAGTTACAGGAAACACTGAGAGAATATTTCTGCAGGCAGGCAAAGTATGTTCTAATATCAGTAAAGACTTCAAAAGTTACTTTATTTGTCTATTAGTTACAGTGGTTGGAAATGACCACAAACACTGGTTTGCCAAAGAGGTGACTTCAGGAATCACATAGCTTAGGCTATAATTAAAAAGCAATCTCTGGGAAATAGGTTATTACTAGTATTTAGCAGTTAATTTGTTAGTTAATACCTTAACAAAGCTCTCCTTTGATTGCAGTGGAGGGGAGAATGGCTTCAAGAGGATTATTTGCAATTAAGACTTGTACTCAATTGTTGAGAATGCTGATGTGCTCCTGCAATTGCAATTGCATTGCAGTCACCAGGAAAGCTGGATGGATTCAGCCTGTCCTGCAGCCAGCAATTCACACACACAGGGCAGAGTCTGGCCTCTGAACTTTAAAGACAATTCACAGAGCACCCTCATGAATGTGAGCGTTCAGGATAACAAAGAGGTGCAAGATGAATGTTCCTTCATGCCAATCACACATTTTATTTTATTATCACTCACTTCAATGTGGGGTTTTTTCCCCTATATTCTTAATTCTTTTTCTGAAGAAGCAGTCACACAATGGTTGGAGGCTCTGGATAGCGTTTTTCATCAAGATAATGTGATACCTAATTTGTTTTTCCTTCTGACAAAAGTGACAACACAAAACATTTTCTGTCAAGTTCAATGAATCCCATATTTAAGACCCATTACTGGAAATAAACGTAACAGTAACTTATAGACACATTCCATGTACTGACAAGCAATAACCAACTCAAAGCTACCATCACTTGCTACTATCTCCCATGATGGTCGCTATCCTGATGAGCAGAGCAAGAAATTAAACACCTCACTAACCCCAGACTTAACTCCAGTCACAGGAAATGTAACTCAAACTTCCAGGTAACAAGACAGAGGGGAAAAAATCCAAACTCGCCCCTATTTATGACCTGCTTTTCCCATCATTACTACTTTTTCAGACTCTCTTTACCATATTTAAATTGCAAAGACTTTCCTATAGCAAAAGCTGAGAATAAAAATATATTTAACAACATAATTGAACCTAAGGCACACTTTTGATGTAAAGGTTGGGTTGGGGAGCTGTACCTCAGCTGACACAGAACCTCAGGAAGCCTTCAGCTGCAGAGCAAAGCAGAGGTGCCCATTAATCATATTTATCAAGATTGTCTACCCCAGCTTTCATGCAGTTGGGGAAATGTGCTATTCTACTTCAGCAACAAGGAGCAAGGCTAAAACAAACTGACCTAACTGCACGGGTCACTTCCAGAAATAGAAAGCATACTAGCAGCACAGCTGTACAGGGCAGAAGGCAAAATGCTAAGAGGGTTGGAGAAAGAGGAAAAAAAAAATCCACCCAAAACTTGTGAGGTATGTAGCCAGTGGCAAAATTATATTGGGCCAAATTTTGCTTTAATTGGCATTCAATATATTTAAAGTCAGCGAGACAAGATTCAGACAAGCCTCATGGTCTTATATTTCATAAGACTCCTAAAATGTTTTCTTGCAATTCAGGATTTCATAACAGGAAAAACAAGAATGGAGCAGATAACCTCCCACTAAGCTATGAGCATGTTATTTATACTGATATCTATGGATATTTCTTTATTTGTTCTTCTCCTTTGTAAGTCAAGAGACTCTGCGATGTCAAATGCAAACACAGAATACAACGTGTGACCTGTTCTCCCAAGGAAAGCAAGGGTAGTATCCTGGCTTATGTTTCTGTCTCTTTTTTGAGGTTTTGTTCCATGTGAAAGCACTAAGAGAGGCCTCAGTTCACTCATGACATAAATTAATTCATCCATGTCACTCACTGAGCATCACTAGCAGCCTTTAAGTGGGAAAGAGCCAAGCTTGGGATAGCCAGACCTGGCAGAGTGACCGGAGCACTGCTGCATCTACAGCACAATGCTAAAACATTCAGGGCAAGCTCTACTTCAATGCAGCTAGACCTGCAGGCTTTGAAAAGCAAGAAGACAATTTTCACATATTCAATCAGCATAAAAAGAAAAATAAATTAGCAGAGCTTACACTTTATTGGCTTCTATAAAATTAACAGAAAAATAAGAGTAAGGTATGTGTCTGGTTTAACAGCACTACTTCCATCTGCAGCATACACACCAGGCCCACTTTGCCTACATTTCTATAAAAATAATGAAAATCATGTTGTCACCCATTTTTCCTGTTCAATCCCCACTGTGCATTTCCAACTTCATATAAAGTGACATAAGATGCTCAAATTAAGGTGCAAACCACATGGGGAATATCCCAAAGGTTTAAAACTTACTGTATTTTTCTTAAAAACAGATAAGCCAAAGAACTGCAGAATCTTGGCAAAAACTGACTCTAAAATAATAGGTTACTACATAACCTATGAAATCTCAGCATGGACACTGTAATGTGTCACGATCACACAACCTCCTTTTTCTTCTTTATGATCTCATAGGCATTATTCCACTGGGCAAGAATATATGGGAAATGCTACAGACTTTATTCAATCAATTCATACCAAATGAAAATCTAGGCAAAGGTAAAAATCAAGAACACAAAATCATTCCCAAACTAAATCTCACTCAATTCACTCACACAAGTTACTTCTAGGAAATTCAGCAGGACTGGTCCCTAGAGACAAATAAAATTAATAACATTTCAAATCTTATGTTTTCTTCGCAACTCGGTTGAAAAGCGGGATTAAAGTAAAGTCAGTTCCAAGATCCACCGGTCGTGCTAAGATTAGATTCTTTGCAATAGGCATTTCCTTGGGCTGGCACTGCAACAATCACAAGCATTGTGTGCCCTCTAGTGTATGACAGCACTGAAGTCACCGTGCCCACAGCAAGAAGAAAAAGAAAGGTCACGGTGCTCCAATTTTTTTATTATTTTTTTTTTAAATAGAAGCAAAAGTTCCCATGCCCAAAATTACCTTCTTTTCCCTTAACTGGTTGAGATGTTTACTATAAGGACTGTTTGCTAGCGTACTCCCAACATTCCCCTTTAAACAAGATAAAAAAGTTGTTTCATTTATGACGTTAACTAAACCCAGCCAAATCTGTCCCTGAAAATATGCTGAAGCTAGGTATGACTTCCTATATTTCCTTTTTGGGGGGTCACTTCTACACTCAAAACAACAGAATCAATTTTTATCCCCTGCAAGATAATAATAAGCTAGTCTTTCACAAAAGTCGAGTATGATCTGTGTTAAGCACTAGGAAGAACTGTTCTTGTAGCACTCTCAAAAGTGCCTCTCTAGACATTCTTCCAAACATTGCTTTAACTGTGATAAACTACATAAGCTCTTTGTTAATATGGTCACTTTTTCACACCATCACCATAAACTTTGCCTTTCTGATTCAGCTTTTCTGTTTTGCACTCCTCAGTAGATACCCAATTCTTTTTTATATATGCATATAATATGTAATGTAAATACAGTATTACATGCATATATATATAAATTTATGTCAGGGTTGGGTGGAACTATTTATGTTCAAAAGAAGGGATGGTTTCAGCAGCATTCGAGACAAAGATCAGTTCCCTCAATTCTACATGCTTTAGCTACCTCCCTTCCATTCTGCTGTTGTACCTACAGATGAAAGATCGTGATCACTATGGTCTTTTAAAACCTGCATAAATGGGAATTCAAAGTGCTCAGGCTCCCACCAAAACCAGCACCACTGACAGGAACGTTGTTATGGATAGATGCAGACCTGAATTTTCATATTGAGGATATGGATGGCAGATTCCTAAACTCAGTGCTGGGACGATTTAAGAGGAGACCCCAACTGCCCTCCTCACCCCACCGCCAGAGATCTCCTACTCACCCTGTACCAAAACCAGCATTAGCCAGCATGTGTCAGACTCTCCTCCGAACTCCAGCTCAAAGCCCACAGCTTTGTGCTACTTTGATTTAAGCTACAGAGGTGCTAAACTCCCAGCAGAAAGAAGGGGACTCTCCCAATGAAATCACTAGAGCTCACGTGTCAATGGCCTCAGACTTCCCTCTTGTAGAGCTATTTCAAAAAGCTATAGAATACGAAAACATCATCTTTCTGATAAAAGAAAAAGCCAGAAGACAGCCACCACTCAATTTGTGGCCAGAGACTCGCGAGTGCTACAGGCTCTCAGTCACTGTCAAGCTCGAGGGCAAGCAGAAAGCAGCCAGCCTGGGCTTCTGGTCCCATGCCAGCCCTGCTCCCCGGAACTCTCACTATGCCCCCAGGTCCTGAAGTGCATCTTCTCTTGACCAGAGCAGACACTTGGGTCTTTGTGTTAAAGCAGAACTGCTGGGTGAGATAACACCATACATGGATTTTCAGGTAAAAGCTTTAGATCTTGGACTACTAATTCTTTTAACTGTGCTTCTGTTTTTTAGCAGATGTAAAGATACCAGGTAATAGCAGCCCAAGTATGAAAGCCAGATAATTGCTACTAATACTGACAGCATTGTGATTCTGCTGGTAGAAGTCCTCCACTGTAAAAAATTACGTTTTGGTCTTCTTCAAGGACGAATTTCATCCTTGAAAGACAGTCTGGTCCTTTTAGAAAATTGCTAAATTGCTTGTTGTTCCAGACCAATCACATATATTTATAAGACACGTTGCTTCAGAGAGCCCAAGACCCTTGACAGCAGTAGCATGTTTTACACGTACATGGATCCATATATCTCTTTGTACAGAATTTATATAAACAGATCCATGACACCTTTTTGGGGTTAAGAATTACCCGCTTCGGCACAGACATACAGAAATTGCTTCACCCATGAATTAAATGCAGTCTCCACCAGACACAGCTGGGCAACCTTTCAGCCATCAACAAGATCACTCTACAACTTAGTAACACAGGATATCTTATCTCCCACTGAGAACTACAGAGAGAACTTAGACAGACAGAATACAGTTGCCCATAGTGGAATATAGCTGTGGAATTAAAATTAAAAGCCATCACTCAGCCAAAACACTACATATTTTTGTTTGATTCTTTCTTTTTTTTTGCTTTTAAACCGTCACAAGTGCTAAGGTCAGCCAGATTTTACAGCAATAGGCACAACTGCCTAATGCCATTAGAGATGTAGTGGCTCCCCTGACTCAGTGTCACGCTAACAGGCTACTTTGACTGAAGATTCAAAGTTAATTAACTAACTCTAATATCCTTAGTTCACTGTGAAAAGCTTTAAAGGTATTTCTCATTCAACAACTCAATCAGATAGATTTGTATTTTTAAAATATCCTTCATAATCACTTCTATGTGGTTCTTACTACTTCTACTATTTTAAGCCTTTGCTCCTTCCACAGTGAGGACTCTCTCTTAGTGCCTGTCCTTCCTCTTGTTACAGTCCCACCTTCTTATTCAGGAAAGGGATGCTTTCTGTGTGTTCTCCTTCTTGGGGGACTTGCAACCACTTCCTGATCCTTTGAAACAGATAATTTTATTTAAGTGGGGAAAGAGAAGAAGGAAATTCATATTCACATTCTCCACTGGAGATAGTATCTGGAATATGCTCTTCAAACCTTTGCCAACCATGCAAAAATCAAGAACAACAAATGTAAAGAACATAGCTCTCAAGTTGTTAAAAAAAGAAAAAAATAAAACCAAGAACAACAAAAAGCCCACCAAAATACTTCACAGCATGAAGAAAACCAGAACAAAGTGAGGAATTTTCTTCTTCCAAACTCCTTCTTGCCCACAGTGTTGCTACTGACCCACAGAACACATTCCTACATTATGAACGCCGCAGAAAACATCACTTGCAAAATTGTTTCAGTAAGCTACTAAGAGAATGTATGGAAATAGTATCTATTTCAAGCATGCTGTAGAATACTTTCTGTAAGACTCTGCCCTCACACATATTCATTTGGAAGGAATCTGCATTATCAAATCACTTGTGGTTTTTAGTGCACATAGTTTTCAGTAGTTTTTTCTGTTCAAAGACCTTAGATGCAAGGCTGTAGGGTCTAAAATACAGAAGCCCTCTGTATATATGAAGTTATTTTCATCTTAAGACATCCACTGATGTCAGACAGATGCAATAATTGAATGCTCCACTGGTAAACTGCAAATCGATGGCAGCAAGGATGGCTGCTTCTAAGCAGTATGTATGGATACTGCACCTAGCCTGAGAGAAAGCATTCAACCAGGAGAGCAGAGATCATTTCACATGCTAGACAGAAAAAAAAGAAGCCACCACCCTTCACACTTCAACAAGGGATTTGCTTCAGGTCTCTGCCCTGGCCAGTTTATTTGCCATTCAGGCATGTCACAAAACCTATTTCCCACAACTAGTAAATTAGAAAAAAGCAGGGTTGTTTTGTGGTCTGTAAAAGTCATTTATAACTGCTTTTTGAGATCTCCATTTTCATTTCCAAGTGTTCTTCCAGCGTTTGCAGAAAGCATGACCTACAACAGTGAAGGACAGGCACTCCTTTTGCCTGTTCATCAGTTGTTGCAGGTCATGAGCTAGGATGTGCCTGAGCCCTTCTCCCAGGGCATAGAGTTGTCTCCTGCTCTTACCCCACAAGCATTACTTTTAACCCTGATATACTTTCCCAGATGAAAATTCTTTGAATATAGATATCTAGAAGGATACAAGTGTACTAGAGAGCTGACAGAACGCCAACGATAGGCTTTTCAAAATAGAATAGCATTAAGGGGAGGGAAGAGCAGAGTCTTTATTTTTCAACTTTCCCCCATTAATCATGTCACATAACTTCCACGCAATCTTCCACGTCACAGCGATAAGCTAGTTAATCCATTTTACAGTTCCCATCCCTTTCATGAGACTGATGTTGTTCTATACAGAAATACCCAAGCCAAAGAAATGCTGCTTGCTTACTAAAAGCCAAAAAAACCCCCACTGTTATGAGTCCTGCCTGGCAAATTCCTGGTTAAACCTAACCTATCTAGACTCACAAAAAACCCCAATAAAGCTAGCTCAGTTTTCCAGAAGGTAACAAAAGACAGATACTGCACATATTTCATTAAGGAGGATGTTTATTTTTCAAAATATTGTACTAAGATAGTGTCCTGTTTGCCTGTTTCTATCGACATCTGCTCAGTAATACACAGTGATAGAAGATCAAAGTTTTAATTGTGCAAGTAAAAGAATGTATTAGTAACATTCTTTCTGCCCTACAGCAACAGAGATAAACTTAAGAAAAACCTCTAACAGCTAGGAGAACAGGATATTTATATAAAGATGTCCTAACAAAGGAAAAGCATGCAAAACTACCTCTAGTGGATAAACAAACGAGGCTCCCTGTTTGCGGACTGTTGAGCTCCACCCTCAGAGATCCCCTCCCTCCCTTGGTCGACACTGGTTTAACATATGTCAGCTGGGTTTCACATTTTTATAAAAACCTTTTTCAGTATCCTTTGTTCATTGACCCTTTAAGTTTAGGAACACGCAGCAGGTGTGCCTTTAAGGCCCATTTTGCTGCCAGTTGCTTTAGATTCCCTCTCCCAGGTAGAAGTTATTTAAGAGGGAGGGTCGCTGGTCTTTTTTCTGCTAGCTCCTTCTTCACCTGCACAGGCTGCACTGTAGAGCCTCTGGAACCCTTTTGATACGCCCGTTAAAACAGGACACTAGTTCTGCTGCATACATAAAACAGTACCCTCCTCTCGGGAAGCAGTATTACTTCTTGCCTTCCTGAGATGAAAAGGAAGAAAAAGGAGAAGCTTGAACTTGTTGCCCATTTGCCACACTGCTGCCAGTCATTAAGGCGACAGCATACTTTGAACTAGCTGTCTTCCTCCTCCCCAAAATCAACATGGCATGCAGTGTTCTCCTCCTCCCAAGAGAGCAGTAGCTGCCTTTACCCACTCAGGGCTCCAACTTGCATACAATGAAGGGAAAACAATCAAAATAATACCCAAACCAACCCACAACTGTATTAACAAAAAAACTAGGACTCCTGGAAGTGATGACTCTGCTATCTCACTGAAAGTCAGATCAACAGCATGCCATAAGAGAGTGGGTGCTGATTTATTGATCATTTTCTTTCAAATTCAGAGCCCTGAGATAAGTTCTGCAACAACATTGCCAAGTAAAGCATCATTGCCACTTGTACCTGAATGGAAGCCACCACATGCAGAGAGCCTGAATTGCTTCAGAAAACACTGAGATGACACAGGAGCAGCTGACTTAGGGCTACCTGCACAGCAAATGCTGACAATTGAAAGCAATTCTCAGTCTCCCTTCAAGACAACTGTGAATTATAAAGAGCCAGTCATCCTCCATCCCCTTTATCTTTAAGGAAGACTTTAATAATAGTTTTAGCTCCTTTTGAATCCACTGCTGGGCTAGGGCCCAGTCCATCTGCAATGTTTTCAAAAGCAACAAATTAGATTGAAACCACACAGAACACCCACTCAGGACTCGCTCGGCTCTTCCACACTACAGTAACTCATAACAGAAGGGACACTACAGCTAACAACAGCATTGCTTGTGCAAAGCTCCAGCCTGCACACAGACACGCCGAGGGTCAAGTAACTCATTGTACAGGGAGCTATTATACACAGGGACACGGAACAAGGCACTTCCTTTTCTTTTGTGTTGTCCCCTCATTCATAATAACGTCCTTTAAGACATCTGGTAGAGTCCTGTAACATTAATGGAAATGGAAAAGCTCCAACAGGAACTCAGAGGTTTCTCTCTTTTTCTCATGAACTGAACATTATGGAATTTTAACAGATGTTCTACTTGGTCATAGTTAATAAAATGAATTATGCAGGAATTAAAAATCTGGCTCCATTTGCTTATATAAGATCTCAGCTGCAGAGCTACATTCCCATAAAGAAATCCTAGAGAATATACAGTGGTTTTATAGTCTGCTCCTGCCTTGTTATAAGGTTACTGGAGATTTTACAAATGAACTTGTCTCTGTTGAGGAAAACATGAATAAATTTACCTGTTCATTGACTGCTCTTAGGAGCATTCCTCACTTTCCACACCAATGCACACTGGTACACTACTACCACAGAAAAGGACAATTCTCACTCGGATTTGCTTTGGAAATGACATCATGGGAATTCCACACCATTTTACGGCCGCCTCCAATTTCTGCATTTATTGAAAGTCTCATTCAGCAACCTAATAACCATACTCCCAGTTCACGTTGTATCACAAAAGCTTTCCTCTTGGAGTATGGATATCTCTTGGCTTATACTGCCAAGAGAGTGATGCTTCGTACCTCACTTCCCTTTAGATTTTTTAATTCCTTCCATTTTACTAACATCAAAGGAAGATGTAACGACCAAAATGTAATGGAGATGGGAGGGAGGAGGCACCAAAAAGGAGGTAGGTGAATAAGTCATAGCCAAAACTTCCAATCATTGCAGGCTTTGCCCTCCACTGAGGTTCACCCAAAGGTATTTCCAAAACCATTGCATACTTCATCTTCTTTCTCCTCTGATATTGATCTGTACAGAAAGCATTCTGATGCCAAGGGGGATAAGTGAAAGAATGACAATCAAAAATGAAGGATGAAACAGCTACCTTGCACCAGAACAGCAGCACAGCAGCTAAAGCAGATCACATGGAGCAGAACAAGGCTGCCTTGAACAGATCTATTATGCTATAGTAAAAAGATGAGGTTTTAACATTGCACTCCCTTTATAAACAATCAGATTCATTTTCACTTAAGTGCAAGCAGTTGGCAAGCAGATCTCTCTAAAGGCACCGAAATTTGCTTTATGTACTCATCAAAATTTTGTCCCGATGCATCAACTTAAATTAACCTACCTTAAACTCTGGCTAAAGAATTTTGCCAGTGTAAGAACATCATAATCTGAAAACCATCAACACTCTCAGCCAGCTCCAATATTTTTTTAATGAAAAATCATGCTCTGACACTCCTCTATCCCAAAATCCCAGTCCACTGTGACTAAACAAAGGGGTTTCTGTAAGTAAAGAACAAAAGTATGCAAACAAACTCTGTAAATATAAGTTAGCTGGAATTAAATGAGTCTCTATATGCTGTACAGCTACCTGTATGTGTCTAATAATGAGTTAAAATAGATTTTTATCTGGAAATAAAAACTTTACATACACTTTCTTTAGGGAAAGAGAAAGGAAAACATCCAAATTAAATGTCAGGCTTACAACAGTTCCAGCTGAAGCTTTAGTATGCTGGTCTTACTTGAATAGGCATTGCTTTACAATATTTAGTGTCAGAAAATGCAATGGTTTGAACAGGGTATTAAATTCAAAGATTTTTTTTTTTTAAAAACATCACCCATGATTTGTTTCATTTTGAAGAGAAAGCACATTTCATTTGAGAATCATTTATTTCTCATTCTATTGGACAGATTCTCCTGAAAAGCAATACTTCAACTGAAATCAGTTCTGAAGGATCTTTTATGAATACACATAATGGAGAGGACCCCCATTAAATTTCCAACAAAGTGCTGCCATTTTGAGTAAACAAAGTTATCTCAGCAGGGTCACACACTATGCTATGAATATGGTCTGCAAATTAATTACCACCCTGACACATGTCAAAACAAATTTTAAGGAGAACAGCATCCAGTAGCAACCATGTGTTTTATCTACTTGTTAGTATGCAAAATCTGTATTCAATAGCATCTAAATTTATTCATTTATTCAGAACCCCTCAGAGAAATCAAAATGATTTGTTGGCCTTTTTTGCCTGTCTCCAAATGAAATCTGAGTGAATAACATGTGTTTAGTGAGCCAGAAAATAAGTACAGGACAAAGCTACGGTGGAGGTTATATTTCAGAAAAGCAGGCTCATCTCTGCACACATAACAAATTTTTTAAACACTCAAAACCGCTAAAATAGACTGCAGTGCATTATCATTTGTCAGTACTTTAAGAAACACTAAATCTGGTATTTCTTATTTCAAGTAGTGTCCATCTTTTCTGTGTAATTGCAACATGAGCTGGCTAACATAATCATCCTAAAAAGTTTGCAGCACGAAGAAAGGCTTTTAAAAGTAGAGCTATTGAATCAAGGGGTTAAAAAAGCCTCTGTAACTGGCTTTATTATCAAAGACAAACAGCCAACAGACCTGATTCAGTGTTTAAAAAACAAAAGAAGCAAAGATCCAAACCTAGTTTACTCAGTTAAGTTACAAAAGGAGAGGACAAACCAACACATCACATTGACCACAGTAACTAAAGAACCCTTCCTGGAGTGTAGCTGTTACGTTTTCATAGGAATCGAGCCTCATCTCTATTTGAGGTACTCGTGGTGCACCTTCTGCTTCAAGAGATGACCTCCTGGGATTTGACTCTGAAACACTTTTAGATTGGGAGTTCATCGGTGTATTTTTTTACTACTTTTATAATCTGCCTTCAGTTCACACATGACATGACACTAATCCTGTGATACACAGTACATTTATGAAGAGATTTCAGTTTAGGAACTATTTTCTGCCAAGCAGGCCAAAATATTTTAGCTCCAGGTTTTTTTCCAACAGTGAAGTACTTTGGATTTAGAGTTAAGTAAAGCCATATCACATCTACAAACTGGATGACTAAATGCATTTCTTTCACACATTTAAAAAAAAAAGAAAGAGCACACAATCCTTCTTACATATAGATGCCAGATAATCTCTTGGCATCTGCTGACAAATGTATTTAAAAAAAGCCTAAATCTGTCTGTGCCAAACTTGGTCTGATGCCATTGGTTCACCATTGTTGGCATACACACTTCACATGATGCAATCACAAGACTTTAGGAAGCTTCCAGTACTTTATTTTAAGGTTTTCATCATGTTAACTCATACATTTCCATCCTTTTACGATTTAGTAGCAATAGAAGTGAGAGACAGGATGGTAGATGACTTTTTGCATGTACCACATATTTTCTTAGTGCACATTATGAGTATTCTATTTAAATTACAGACTAGTAACTAATCTAGAATGAAACAGGCTGAGCAAGTGATCTCAACTGTAGTACTACCTCTTATTAGAAAACAAAGTGAGGCAAATGAATCAATTTAAAACAAAAAAAAAATAAAAGGAGAAAGACAAGTGTTTTACCTCTCTTAATACTGTGCTTTTGTAACCCCGATAAAGTCCTTGAATACCCTGTAAACCAACAAAAAGCATCAGCTATAAGGAAGTAGTTTGACAAAGATCACATTTTTTTTTAGTGATTATAAGGCAAGCATTACAGCCTTACTGAGTGTCAGAACTAAACTTCTTGCAAGTTGACTACATTGATTACCACATTGTGTACTGTATTGCACAATCTAAACAACACCGGAGGGTTCTATATTCATTTCAAAGATCATTTAACCACTATTCAGAATAATCAGATACAGACAAAAGAGCAGATCTTACAGGTAAAATTCAAAGGGCAAGAAGGCATAGAAGTACAGTACTTCAAACTCTATTTGACCTATATTTTGGTGTAGAAGTATTCACTATCCCATAAATATTTTGAAACTACTCCTCTTCTGTTTAAATAGCCCATGCAAAATGGACACAAAAATGACAGCTTATGTCCACCTTCTTAGCCTTGACTCAGAGCTTTTAAATAAAAATATTCTGTATTTTTAACCAGTTGATAACATTCAAAAATTAAAATTTGATAAATGTATATAAAATTATGTTCAATATCTTATGTGACAGTTTATTCCTGTGTTTGGCTACTCTTATGGTTCTCTAGCCAGCTGGAAAGAAGGGGAAAAAAACATAAGGTTTTGAGAGCACCAGCTTTACAAGCAGAACGACCAAGACACCGAAAGAAGTTCCAGCGCCCTCTTGTGCAGGGTTATCACAATAATTTTAATTTACAAGCAAATAAAAATCAAGTAGATCATTTAAAGGTCATATTTATGTCCTCCTTGTCCTGGTTTTTACACACAGAAATGTGTACAATAATCTTCCTCATAATGTTTTCAGGAACCACTTTCTCTTACAAAATACAACTGGAAAAATGCCCCCTGTGACACTCAGTAAGAGCAGTGGTGAAAGGGTTTCTCAGGCAGGAACAGTGTAACTACCGAAAAGACGACAAAAGCCCTTATTTTTCAGAAGTTACCAACAGTGGCTGAGCACTCATTTCCGGAGCTCCTCCAGAGCTTCTCTGAAATGGTGCCTTCCAAAAGCCTGCTTCAGAAACTGCAAACCATTCCACAAACTCTAGATACAGAGATTCAGTGTTCTGTTGTCCCAGACAAGGATTGTTTCCATAAATACAAGCAGAGCATTGGAAACTGGGAAGCTAAATCCTTTTTTTTTTTTTTCAAATGGAGGTACTCCATATAAAAAGATGAGGAAAAAAGTTGTTTAGAATGTGCATGTCACGTAGATGGGGCAGGTGGGAATAGGTTTTCCTTAACCATAACATGCCAATCATTTTTAACAACAGAAGAATAGATGGGAAAGCACTGGGAGAGCACAGAACTGGAATAAAGTTGTAGGAATGCTTCTGGACACATGCAGCACTGAGTGGGAAGAATGAAGCAACTTCTTTGAAATTTCACACTAAACTCACCTCATGATACAAGGTGTGGGAGAGAATGCGGAGGGTACTCGAGGAAGGAGAAACCTGAGCCCTTTGCTTGACAACCTCAGATGGAACCCGTACAAGGCATGCAACCTGCAAAAGAACCAAATATTCAGAGAGCAATTCCTTTTGCTGCCTGACTTTTCACATAGCAAACACATTTGGAGAATGTTCCAAGTACACAAACCTGAGAAACTACAAAATTTTTGTAATTATATGCCTTGAATTTAAAAGTTGTTTATGAGCAGCTGATGTATTTGCTCTCAGACCTATGTACTTTCTGAATACAGAATTGTACTAGCAGAAAAATGGAAGTACCCTTGAAATTTTTAACTTTCAAACCATACACAGATTTGAGTGGGTAAGGTCACTGAGGAAATCAAAATTTTGAAGTCATTCTGTCTTCTAGCAGCAACAGGAATTTTTTCCCCTGACTTTCACAGTTCTAAAGTGGAAATTCAGGACTGAAAGACCAACTTCTTTCCTAGGTAGTTCCTTTGTGCCCTCTAGCGACTGACAGCAAGACACACTTTGGTTAACTTTAGATGCACACAGCATTTTCAAGATTTACCCTAAAACACACACTGGATTTCATTCAAGGTGAAGCATCAGATCGATTCTTTCCTACACGATGAATTTACTAGGCAAGAAAGGCCCCTGCAGCTGAATGTAATAACATGGCTGCCACCACAAAGCTCCAGCTTTTCTGAAAAAGCTGGACCTGGCTTTAAAACATTCACCTGCCACTACATCTTCAGGTAGGAGTTAAGCTTGTGTGCACACAGTTTTGAGGAATGAGGATCCTGAAGTATCAGAGTTACAAGCCTCTCATCTCTCTAGAAAATGTCTGCTTATCAGCACTTAAACTTTTAAGGAGAGCTTGTCTGCAGTTGGCCCTAGAGGTACTCGAAGCGGTTCTGGGACTGGTGGAAAAAGACAGGAGAGAACGCAGGCCTTTGCCATGTTTTTGGCCTTCCTCACTTGCGTGCTGTACCAGGTTCAGGAACACAGGGCGATGGACCTGGTCCCTAGAGGTAAAGGTGATCACCAAGTATTGCGAGTCAAGAGCAACCTAGGTGAAAGCTGTCCATGTAAAGTGGCAAACCAAGCTGCTAACTCAGAAAGTCACACGTGCCAAAGAGAGTTTAAGTTCAGGAATTCACTGCCAGACTGCAGAGACACAGGAACATAAGTGGCCGTTTGTGGGTAACAGTACAAAGTTTAAGTTCCATTTTTAAAAAGAGACCAAGAAAATGTCCATTATCCTGTTACATTCCTACAAGTTTGCCAGACAACAATATCCAAAAGTCATTACAAACAGATCTAACTCCTTGTGCTCTTCAATTCTCAGGGTCAAAAATAACATGTGACCCCAATCTGTCTAGAAAATAAGAACTGTCAAGTTTTTTTGAGACTTCAGCATAAATATTTACAGAACTTCATGCTTCATAACACTCCATGTCCGTATATTAGCTTTTTATTCCTTAAAAATATGGAGGTAGGAGGAAAGCTGTAAAAAGGCTCAGAAGAAAACAATCTAGTCAATCAAGACAATAAAAAGAGTGCAGGGTGGCTTCCTGACATCTGGGGTGCTGCAGCTTTGGCAGGAGAATCACGGCTACAAAGTAATGTCTCCATTTCCCTGGGACTACTTGGGGCGCACTTCATTTCAAATTAACTTTGATGTTTCTCCCATTTGAATTTGCACCTACAAGGGAATTTGTGGCTGCACAAGAACAAAAACAGTGATTACATTGTGCCGTTATGAAAGGAAATAATAAAGGCTTGTGTCACCCAGGCTGTGCTGTCAGATTGGCTCCATAGGGCACTTCTGGGACTTAAAAAGCCACGAGCTGCAACTGCCAATATCAGACTAAAAGGTGACATTTTTGCGGTGCACCTGAACTTATCATGTGTTACCTTATTTGTTCCTACATGTGTACCTTACTATCAGGAACAATCTGAGCAGCCTTTTGATGTCAGTCAAACACGGGTCTCTAAAGGGAAGTATGCAAGATTAAGTTCACACCTATCTTAATAGCCCACAAGGTTAAAAAAAAAAAAAAGTAACAACCTGGGACAGATGGGTGCAGAAAAGTCTCAACTCTACTACACTCATATCTCAATCACTGCAGCACCTTCCAGGTAAAACTGCCAAAGTGTAAAGAACAATGCACATCTCCATGGTTTCCTTTCTTAGCTAAATATGTTCAAGCAGCACCAATATGATAACACTACACCAAGCGAAATACTTACATTTTCAAACATGTGTAAGCTATAGGCAAATTGCATGAGCAAGGGTGGAAGATTTAATTGTGTGGCTATTCTGCAGTAACTACCCACATACAAGCTTTTACCGACATTGGCTACTGGATAAACAGTCATGGAAGACAGAAATAACATGACCTCACACGGTGGGAGCCCATTCACCTCCCTAATCACCGAGATCCCAGGAAGAAACTGTTTTTAATCTCTTGGCTGTTCACACAGATGCAGCCTGTTGCTGCCACAGAAGAACACAATACAGCCTGCTAAGCTCAGGCCATTCCTGCTGCACCCTACAGGTTTTGGGTGATCCTGTGCTGAACGAGCTCTCTGTTGAATATCTGCACAGCCAGCCATGGAGTGTACAGCAGTGGGCCCTTGGCCACCTCAGCCAACACTAAGGCATCAGACAACAACACCCTCTTGATAGGGACCACACTCATTTTTTCAGCCAAGCTCTGGAGTCAGGAGATCTTCCCATCTTTCAATGGGAGCAGAAAGACAGAATCAAGATCCTACAGACCAAATTCAGAGAAAAAAAATGGGTGCTGCCCCAGGAACTCCTTCCTTATTTACCAGGTCAGGTATACAATTGTCCAGTTTTCAGCCTCTCTCCCCCATGTCAATGTACATGTATGCATAGCATAGGGAGAGTGAGACAATAATGTTGATTTTATACCTACAAGCAAAGCTATTATTAGTTTAAAGAGCAGCTAGACAGAAATGACAGTATTGATATCTATTATCTTTCTAGCCTTTTCATACTATAACCACTTCTGAACAAAAGCATACATAATTTCAAAATCCTTGTCTTAAATCACTGCCAGGTCAAACTCCAGTATTTAGATGCAAACCTAAATGCATTTTTAATTTACCAACTTGCTTTAGTCATTTATTTACAAAAGCTAAATATAGGACTATTTTGTTAACATTTATCTATGTATTACTAAGACAGTATATCTCCCAATTAAGTGAAGATAGTGTTTTCCCTCTGTCAGTTCAAGGAAAATCGTTTTACGTTTTGGATACTCCTTGCATGCATCAACACTGCCATCTCCTGGTCCGATTCCACTTGGAACCAAGATTTCCCTGGTTGTTCTGACCAATATCTCAACTGATGATGGAGAATGACCAGTGCAATTAAAGTCTCAAAAGTGCCTTGAAGTCAACACAAAGCCTCTTTATGTACACAGATTTAAACAGTTTGTTTCAGTATATCTACAACCTGTTCCTATGTGGTTGTGGCTAACAGAAAATAAGATCTGTTGGGAAGTATATTTTTTTTATAATTAAAAAAAAGCAAACAAAAGCCAACAAAACCACAAACCTGAGCTATAAGGTAGCTTTAGTCTGCAGGAGTACAGCCAGGACTCATGCAGAGTGCACTTAAACTCACGGACCTGCTCAAAGCCTTTCACATGGGCTCACCTAAGGTTATTGGGAACACCTTTTCTCAAATCACTGAATTCTGCATAGGCGAAAATCCTACTTAAAGCTGGAGCAGCTGTTCAAAGTTAGGCAGAACTCATCTAGTTCATTAGAACAAGGTACATAACACAAAAAACACGTGCACTTGTTTTGAGGCACCTATACTACAGTTCGACCACTAACCTTGTGGGTATGATCTGTGCATGAGATGCATCCAGAAACATTTGGAAGAGGACAGGGCAGGTGTTACAGTTGCTATTAAGGGCTTATTTAAATTGGGTCATGCAAGAAAGGTTTTTCTCAGAAACAGGGACGCAGCTGGTACACCACTATTCACAGTTTTGTACCTCTAAGGAGAACAGCTTGAGAAAGCATTACCTTCTGCAGCCTGGCACGCACCTTGCACATCTTGAGGACTTCACTCACACTCTTCAAAGCTCCCACAACCATACTAAGACTTCTTATCTTAATAACTGACAGATATTATCCATGCTTTTAAGACAGGCTACTGAAGGGCAAAGACTAAGATCCCTTTCTGTTACGATGCTGGCACTTGATGTGCTCCTGGTTAATAAGCTCATCTGTTCTCTGCACTAACCTGGGACTGGCTGAAGATAAAGACCAATTTTTTTCCACTTCGTAACCAGCCAGCTATTCTGCTACAAGGCAGGAGCACAGTGGTCTGACTCAGAACTGTTTTGGAATACTTTAGTGGTTGGTGTTTTAGGAATTTGTGCTCTGTGACTCCCCTCAAGTCTCTGGCTTGCACATCTAAGCCTGCTTTGAAAAACAGTACAGAAACATGCAGTGAGCTCCAGAAAACTCCGCTGTATTGCAGCTTTAAACCTTTCAGACGACTGTCTTTCTAAAGGATTTTAATTGTAGATTTCCTGAGCAGGATGTTAGTTTTAATGATTTTATCTGTCTGAGTAAACTGTGAAGATTTAATTGATGTTCACCATATAAATAAAATTTAATACTTAATACAGAACTAAAGGAACGTACCTGGGGAGAGTTACTTTTAAATGTCATTTGCATAAGTTTATTCTTAATCAAATAAGAATATAATTTATGACAGTGTACAACTTCGTATCCAGAGAGCAGGGGCTTTGAACTAAACCTCACAATACCTGTACAACAGACTCTAAGTCATTCAGGAGAAAAAGTTCCTGCACGAAAATGACAACAAAGATGCTATGACTTATAAAAGGACATATATTTAGGCTGCAGTCAATCTGGCAACAAAATCCTGATCTCTCCCCCTATTCCTGAAGGTCAGAAGGATTGCCTCTCCAGCATAACACAAAAAAGAACAAGAAAAAAGGAGCAACTCTAAAACCCCATTCAAAGAGAAGCAGCAATAAAGATGGTTTTGATGTTGCAGGGTGTTTGATTTTGTTGTCTGTTTGGGGATTTTAAGCGCACTCTGCATGAGTCCTGGCTATACTCCTGCAGACTAAAGCTACCTTATAGCTCAGGTTTGTGGTTTTGTTGGCTTTTGTTTGCCTTTTTTTTAAATTATAAAAAAATCTACTTCCCAATGTATGTTAATAAATATGGCACAATCTGAGCATCTCAATTTTTATGCCAGATGCTCTCTTGTTAGTAGGAAGTTAATATTTTTCATTTGAAACATGAAAGACATCCTTTTCCATTCCTCAGATAACTGAATGATTAATATAATAGGTGAGTCTAAAATTAAGAGATCTTAAATTGCACTAATTTCATTTGAATCCTGAAAAAGAAGGGAAAAATTTCCCTCTTGGGTTCAAGTCAAAGGCTCTCAACAAATCTTGAATTCAGCACTGCAGCTTCCCATGTCTCTCCAGATTCTCTACATTTATGTTTGGTTCTTCAGATCTCCCTGGATTTTCCTTCCTGATAAAAGTGAAAAAATGAAGTTTTTTAACAGAATATTATGAAATTAGCAAACTAATTCATCCTACAAATAATTGTTTCTAAACTGGTCACAACACTTGGATTGGGAATGTTAGATAGTGGGGGGGCTTGAAGAGCATGAAGACGTATCTCTAGACAGAAGATGAACCCTTTCCATCACAAGAAAAATTAACAAAAAAGCAAAGAAATATAAAATACACATTTGCCATTTGGTTTCGTATTTTCTCTTAACAGAGAAGCCTGAATCACAGACCTGTAACAGTTCAAACACCAATAAACCTTCACCTAAATAATTGCTGCCCTTTTGATCAATAGAGAACAAAAATGTAAGTCTCTGTGGTGTGTAATTTGCTGTGGATCACACCTCAAGTTGTGAACAAGTCCTTCCACACATGCTTGCCAGCAGGCTGTGCTTACCTGTTAAAGAGGAGAATTGAAAAATTAACACCTATTTTAACGAGGAAATTGTCTCCAGAGATGGCAGAAACTGTCCATTATATGTACTGTCGACCACCAGTTTCTGTTTTAAGTTCCAGCCCCAGAGAAAACATGTTCAGCTTCAAAACAAAACCTCAGAATATGTTAAACTTACTTTCCCCTCCCACACACAAGCACAGCACGGACAGGTCCTTCCAGCATAGTTAAATTCAGTCCAGTGCAAAGCAGCTGGGGTCATGAACAGGTGACTCCACTCCTAATTTAAACCCCATGGAGAGAACAAGTTCTGACTAACGGGCTCTGGATGGAACCTTTAGACAATGCCAATCTCTTTGTCCTATCTTTTCCTAACTGACACAATAGGGCCTTCATTAATTTAACTGCAGCTCCCCTGTAGGCTGGCAGGAAACATTCTTCAAAGAGCAATCTTACCCAGCAAGATCCCTCAGATCTCAGCACTTCCCAGAGCTCAAAAATATATTCTTTTGGAGATGAGACTATTCACAGTCCCCAAATGTCATAAGCATTTGAAAACCAGAGCTTCTACACAAACATTCTGAACTTTATCCATGTTTCCACCTTAGATGATTCCACCTGGAATCTGCAGAGCCATTTTGTAGAGTGTCATTTCATCCTGTCATTGTCAAACCTAAGTCAGCTTCTTATTACTGCTTTCCAGAGCTTCCCTCTTCCTCCTTCCAGAGCATAATCTTGGTTGAGCTTTTTCACCCCAGCTGCCAGAAGTCCTCAGCTGGTTCCTTGTCCATCATCTCAGTAGCACTCTTAACACAGGCTTCTGCCCCACTTACTGTCCCCATATGCATCTCTTCAACTGCCCTGCTACACGCCCTACAATTCTTGCTGTGGGCTCCCTACTTCTCCATCAGCAACATCAGGTATAGATTGAAAAACTTTTGTCCTCAAACAATGGAAATATGAGCTGATCTCTCATATTGGGAGAAACTGTTACCCCAATTACATTAGTTAACAGGAAAAGAACAGGGACAGTGTGAAGCTGACGAAGCTTACAAGAAACACTTCACAGAGGTTTTTCTCACTGCAGATGTTTTCAATGTTTGTGCATTTTGCATAATTACATTGCTTTTTCAAAGTTTAACCAGTGTAGAGTTTTGTTTCCTATTTAAAACTAAACCTAAAACTTCCTGAAAGTGGCCTGCTGTTACACACATCTCTTGCACTCCAGCACAGACTAAGTGTCCCACAGATTTTGAAGTTCCTCAGTACAGTCACAAGCAGTTGGTTTAAACACAAGTGGAAAAAATCAGACAGCTGAATAGCTTTAAAAAAATCCTGGTTGATTCCTGAATCATAAATTACTACCACATTTAAGCACAGAGAGCCTTAAAATTGAAAAAACGTAGACCCTTAATTCAACCTACAGAATTGTCTGCATGATCCAATCCATCCCATCAACTCTTCCACCACCGAGTCTGTTAAACTTATTTTAAAAGGCTTAAGAAACTCATCACATCCAGCAGCCAAACTGTTCTTTCAGCAAAAGTAGCATGGTGCACTCCATCCAGCATAAAACTGTTTCCAAGGAGCCAAGCAGGGTCAGGCTGTGTTACAGGAGGACAAATGTTAATGAGATTCCAGGCAAGAGAACACAGGCAATATTTTCTGAAAACACATTAAGTCTCCTGTTGAAAGATGACTAGTATTTTACAATTTGCTCAGTCTCTTGGGGTTACATTGGCCCAGAAGATGGAAATTCCAACTACATTGTATTTTATCAAGTATTTTGCTTTAATTGATCCCTTACTCTTTCCTACAGTCTTTTCACTTAAAGAATTATGGGCTTGTCCACATATGGAGTTATTCAGAAATAGTTATTCCTGACAAACCTTGTACAGGGCCTTACTTTGGAATAAATGTACCTTAAACTATTTCAGACATTTCCAAAGCTGATTCCAGCAGAACACATTGCAAACTAGAAAATACTTTTCAATTATTTATTTCTCACTTATACTCTTTAACCCAAATTAACTTTCCTTTAAAGACACTATGAGCTACAAACATTTCTAAATCAGTTGAATATCAGCCCTAGAATCAGAAAAAAAAAAAAGGAATTACAACCATCAAGCTTCTTTTCTACACCGCAAAGTAGCACATCCTCTGAGCCCTGAACTGAGTAGATAACACACAGCAATCTATAAAAGGACAGCTGATGAAGTAATGCACGCAGTTAACATGGTGCATACAAGAGATAATCAGCATGGGTGGCTGGTTAGATGTTTGACAGCTCTTAATTTGCTGTTTCAGCCTTTAATTGTATGATGAATTTGTTGGCAGCATTTGTGGATTCATGCCTCCATTCATCTTTATTTACAAGCAATTTCCAGCTGCAGCTGTAATTTGAGTTTCCATCCACTTTAACTATGCTCCTTCTCTACCAGCTCTTAATGGCAGCAGCCTCACCTCCACAACTATCTCCCAACCACTGCTCAGCTATGCTTCTGCATAAGGATTTGGCAAAAATCCTGCCGCATCTGTAGCGCAGACTTGAGCTCACCTAGATTAATCCATGAATATGTCAAAATCCACCCTGATTAATTCAAAAGACCACCTACACTGCTGCACCCCTCACCACTGCTCATCTTGCCAGGGTCGGCACATTCTCCTTATCACTGCCTGTTTCTATGCAGATATGCACAGCACAAAAGACAGGAGTCTCACCAAAAATGAAAGGCACTGATCAATCAAAGTAGCAAAAAAAGCTTTAAGAACTGTGGAAGAGATCCCATCAAACTTTGACTGCTCTCCGACTTCAGATACTACTTTGAATACCAACGTCTGCCAACACATACTGCACTGGTTGAGAGAAGGCAGGATGCAAAGGAGAAAATGCAGCTTTTTGTTTTAACACAGTTTTGCCCATTTTTAGTTCAGTTCTTGGAAAATGAATAGTTAAAAATTTGAAGCCATTAACCCAAAGTCTAGACACAGTAAGTGCTAAATCACCTCTTCGTTGCAGCAGACTATTGTTGATTTAGAAGCAACTCTCCCTAGAGTGTCCAACTTGCCCATTGAACTGAAAAGTCTCATCTTCCAACATTCAAGTTTTGGAGTTTCAAATAGCTAAAATCTTAATTCTATGTCTGATGTGAGCAGTTGTTTCATCTCTGTTAGATTGGACTCTTACGAGCTGATATTCTAAGGCTTACAATGCCACAAAGCCCTGACCAATTATCCTGCTGGAGATTCTTTCATATTACCCTGTGGATTTGTCCAACTCATGCTTCTGCCTTTTCCTCAGAACGGGCATTAACAGCAACTTTTTTCTCTGACCTTGCCACTGTCTCTCATGGAATTCATAGCAATACCCTTTTCGAGATTGCAGTTCTATTAAACTGAAACTAGTTAACTGTTCCAAAAGATACTGCCAGGGCAGAGGGAAAAAGGGGTTGATTTGTGGACCGAGACAGACAACATGATGTCTTGTCATATTTTAAATGGTTTTTTTTTCCAATCCCAGGAAAAAAAAAATCTAAGCCTAGAATAATATGAAACATTCACTTTTCTTCTTTCTTTGAACTAAAAGCACATTCAAAATGTTATTTTACAAAACCGTGATTTGTAAACTTTAAACTTGCCTGCACTTGGGCTTGCTTCTCCTAAGAAAAAAGTTAGGACTAGTACAGAACCTGTCTGAATTCCCCAGAAAGATAACTTCTGCATTAAGAAGCTTTTCTATTTGACGCATCCCAAACAGCAGATAAAAAATTCCTAAGCTTTTCATATCAAGGGTCAGATGCTGTTCACAGATGAACCACGCACTTAACTCTTATCGTAAATGTATCTTAAATGGCAACATGCTGGAACACACAAGCGAGCTTGGAATTTCACCTTCAAATATCTGCTCTCACCTTCCCTGTGGAGCCACGAGGTGACAATGTCACACCACTCCCCACTTATTCAAGCCGAGGCAGTAAAATGAACATTCAACTGTGTTTTCCTGTTTTAGCTGTTGCTCTCTTAAGCATGTTGCTCCTGCTTATTTGTTTAGCGCATGTGAAGTATGACAAGTCAGTCATTCTCACCCCCTCTCCCCATTAAAGCAAAAAACCTTTGAACATTCCAATTTCAATTGATGCAGCATCCCTCTTTTCTCAAATTTTGGAAAAAGAGTTAAGCGTGAGGCTATCCCATAGTCGTCCTTGTTGAGGACAGCCAAGCCTATCATCTTCGAAGGGAGCAGCAGTTCCTACCTAACCTTTCAGAGGTGACTCAGAAGAGCACAGCTGAGGTTTCCATCCGTTCCTACAAGGCTCATGCTCCACCCAAACCCAGCAGGCAGCCCAAGTTTTAACATTCTTGCAGCCAGACCAGAAACCCCTTTCCAGGCTTGTCCAGCCTTTATACAACTCAAGGGAACCCGGTGCAGAGACATTGAAGCAGGACGAAAACAAGCTAGATGAGGAACCTAAAATATCACAGCTACACCAGCTTAAAAAATTACCAGGACAAATTAATCCAGGCACAGCATCACTAATCTGACCAGGCAGCTTTTGGGATCCAAGATACTCTCTATGCGTGGTGCTACAGCATACTCGGTATATACACAACTTCATTGCAAGTCACCTGGGACCTTTGCAGCCTTGGGGATACACTGCTCAGTGTCCACACATCTCCATCATAGTAATCCTGAGGTACTCCGCAAACTTAGGCAAGGACAAAAGCAGCTCAATAACTTCAGATGGGAATCTACTTTGAAAGCACAGTCATTACTGCTGGCTGCCAAAAGAACAGGACCTCTACCTCCCATCCTGGTCGTAAGCCCTCCTTCACACTTTCTCTCATGAGTGAGATGGAAATCAGGTAGACTTGCTTTCCTATAGAGTATTGAAAAAAGAGACATCATCAAAAATAGCCAATCAAAAATAAAAGAAAAGGTCAGAAAGATGATAAGAGTGAATCTGATATTTACAAGCAACAGCCCAAAACTATCACTAAGTATCTTGCAAAGCTCAGACTGTAACCATAATGGTATCTAAACATCAGATGGAGAAGGCTGTTGTCAGCTAGCTTCATGAACACCATCCAAACGACTTCATTCTCACCTCCATGCAAAAGCTATCAGGATGTAAAATTAACTGCACTGGATCCAACCGCTCTGGCACTCATGAAGGAAAACTCATTGGTCAAACTGGGACAATCTTAAACTTGTCTCATAAAACCATGTTTGCAGGAGACTGGTGGGGAAGGCCCAGAGGGGGACTTCTCTTGGTCAAAATTTCCTGTAATTAATAGTAGACACTGTCATAGTAAACTGACATTAAAAACTCTCTGCATACCAATCTGCAGCTGTACAATTAACTCTGGATCCACAAGACGCACCAGGTTACCATTTAAAATGGGTACTAAGAGGTTAAAAGCACTGCTCCTTCTCAGAGTTACTTACATCGCCTTAGAACATTAAAAGTAAAATTTTAGAACATCTGGTTTTCCTTTCCACTCCCTATGATATCATGTTTTCCAAGCACATTTGGCAGCTCACTGTAAAGATACAGGCAGACTAAACGTACGGGGCAACGTACAGTCAAGATGAAAAATTCCAAAGCCCTGGATGCAATGAGTGTGTTTCCTATCCCCACACTTCACAGTGGTATAATAAGGGTTTCCCCTACCAGTAACTCATGTATTCTTCAATCTTTCTCCTTGATGAGATGAGATGATAAACCATGCATCTGCCCTCTAGAGTTTTGGCTGTGTCTTTGTAAGTAATTTTTCATGTATTATGGAATATTCAGAGTCTCTATCCAGCAAGATTCAGTTAAAAAAAACAGCTATGTTTAACAGGGCCAGTTTTTGTATGCACTTCTCTCACACTGGGAGATGAGATCAGCTTTCTGTATGCCCCTGCCTACACGAAAAAGTACCCACACACTACAACCACTGATTTTTAGTGCCCCGTTTTGCACCTCCTATCCTGGAACTGGGAAATTAAACCAAACCAGTTCCAAGGGACTGTTTCCCATGCAATTTGTTGATGAGTTTCTTAGGGACATGGTTTAGTAGTGGATAGGTATGGCTGGGCTCGATCTCAAAGGACTTTTCCAACCAGATGATTCTTTGATTCAATTACACAGGCTGTAAATAATACAGAAGAGTGGCTGCTATAAAAACGAAGAGCTCCCATTTGACCGATTTATCTCCTGTATTTTAACACATCTTGATGCAACCTTTGCACATTTTCCTCTTTACCTATTTTATTATTTTGACTGGGTCACACTCAAACACAGATTAGGCAGCATTAGCATACCTTTAAGCTTAGCACATACTCACGTTTTATTGATGCACAAGAAGGCAGCAGACTCATTTATGCTCAGCCAGTGAAGGAGCAGCAAACCTAGAAATCCAACATCAGTTTCTTGCTCTAAATCTTAATTTCTCCATTTTGTAAAAAGACAGTTTGGAAATGGAAAGAGATGCCTTGGGAATCCTGACATGACAGAGCCTTTGTCTTATTAGTACACATTTGAAAGCAATTTATATCATAGTAATTATTAAAGTGCACAAAGGAGGAAAAGTACATATGAAAAAAAACTTACTGACAAAATAATAGTCCCAGTGGTTACACCCTGATTAAAACTTAATGATTAATCAATGAAACATCATTATAACTTTCACCCTGATGCAATTTGGAATAGTTTGTATATTTCTATTGATTGGCTAAGGCTTTATATAAAACAAATGTGAGAAGATCTTGCTTTGTGCTATTTTTATTACAGGTTTGTTGTAGCAAATCTCCAAATCCCCACCTCAATTATTTTTACAGCTTAGTGCTCCCATTACACCAAGAGGAGAAGAAAAGCTAGGAAAAAGCAGAATCTTATTAGCTGAATAATGGCTGTTACAACATCAGTTTCCACACCATAAAGTCAGATTGCCATTTCAATAGCTATCACTATATATTTCTCTGGCCTTAGAGCAGCAAAAGCCAAGCACAAGACAGCTCTGAGAAGCTCATTTAACTATGCTGCATCTCCATTTGTCAGACTGAAAATGAAAACAGTGTCTGAGCTGTAAGAGTCACAAGAGTACAGACCACCTTGGAAAATACAGGCAACAGGTTCTGTAATCATGTACAGAGTCACCTGCAGCCAACTGCTCTCTGGCTGCTGTTGATTAAAGTACCCAGTTATAGTTTTCTCATAGAGCCCTCACAGGCAGAAGTAGTATGCTATAAGTAACCCACTTGCAAAAGAAAAGACTTTTAGTGGATTTTAATCACAG
This sequence comes from Dromococcyx pavoninus, assembly GCA_033558185.1. Taxonomy (NCBI): domain Eukaryota; kingdom Metazoa; phylum Chordata; class Aves; order Cuculiformes; family Neomorphidae; genus Dromococcyx; species Dromococcyx pavoninus. The sequence continues at coordinate 3,155,163 of JAUMJL010000003.1, read as the reverse complement.
AGCATTGGCATCTTTTCATGAGCCCAATCATCATTTTGCTTGAGTCTGAAACAGCACTGAAACAGATCCTCTTGGATCTGCTTGCTCCATAACATATCAGGCAAACAAGGAATTTAAGGGCTGGCCACTGCCAGATTGAAGAACTTTTTGCCGATTTCTAACAGCCTTTACAGAATTTCCATGGAATTAAATTCTGTGCATTGCATTAACTTAGAAGCCCTAACCTGACAGCACAGGCTCTAATCAAGATCAAAAAGAATCCACCTGAGGTAGGAAGACAAGTGTATCCCACTCAGCTCTAAATCTGTTGCCTTCTCTCTACCCCTGCCTATAACCTCCACCAACGTGGTTAAAAGGTGCTGCATTACCTACCTTCATGCATTGGTATGTTAAATTAAATTCCCTGGCTAAATCCCATTCAATCTAATCAGTATCATTTCCACACAAGAATAAAAATTACTTCAGCATCAAAACTGAAACCACAGAGAGCAGGGAGAACTGAGCTGCCTCCCACGAGAAGGAGTTAATCTATGCTGCTGTAACAGAGGCACCTGGTGCTAAAATGGCCCAGATCCCTCTGTGCTCCCAGCAGCTTGGGACCAACCTACAAGTAAACCAAGCCTCCATGGGAAGTAGGAACACACAGCTACCTGTGATGGAGAGGAAGAAGCCAGTGTCACAAGAGATGGAAAAACTCTGTTAATAAAAGCAGAATATGGAACCACAGGCACAATATATTTTTTCTGCCCCACATCATGGGCTAAGCTTAAGTTGCAAAACAGCCAGAAAAGTTACAGCCCATTTCCCTCCCTCAAACTTGTGGAGGCACAGCAATTCGCACCCCATTGTATCACTGCAGTGCCAGGAAACACCCAGTGCAACAACAGCGGGAGAAAGGAGGTGGGCAGTGCTGGCAGGAACCGCAATGGACTTTACAGCTAAACACCCAGCCCCAAACACTGCCAAGGCACTGTGACAGCTCTGCAGCTAAAGATGAGAGGAGTATCTGGGGAAAGGATTTTTCTGAACCTAGAATATATTTCACTCAGCTAACCCAAAGCAATGTGACTGGGTTTGTTTGCAAATAACCTCAGAAACAGATTTTAACAACAAGATATTGTCTGGACAATGCCCTCAGACACATGGTGTGAATGCTGGGATTGCCCTATGCAGGGATAGGAATTGGACTTGATGAACATAGTGGGTACCTTCCAGCTCAGGCCATTCTATGATTCTAATATTCAAGCTTCTAGGATAAAGCCTGTGAATACAGTTCCTTCAGTATTTACCCACAGACATGTTTGTGCCTGGACCAGACAGGAATGGTCGTCATATGATCACATCAAGAAGTGTTCCCTTTCAAAACTTGCTACAGATTGTTTGCACAAGAGGTTCCTGTTAGGAAGTGTCACAGAGTAGTTCTTGCCAGAGCTAAATTTTCATTTCTGTGGATCTACAGGTTGTCCAGTCATTCTGGCATCTCATGTTGGCAATGAAATTAATTTTATGACCTTTAAGTGCAATATAAAGTCACTTTCAAATACAGCCTTGACATTTCCTTAGCACTGAAAACTTCTTTTTCTTCTCTGAGAGAGAAGGAAAAGATTACTACGATGCAGTCAATACAAGCTAGGAAACAGCCAAGATATCCCAGACTGAAAAGTCAGAAGGGCAAGAGGTATTTTGTTACTTGAATTCAATAGGTTAGTGCTATTTCATTTGTAACTTACAATATAAAGCAAACCAACCAACCACCTCCCTACACACAGACAATTTCTGCAGTCCATGCTGTTAACAAGGCAAGGGCAACCTGAGCATCAAAACAAGAGAGGCTTCTCTTGTGACCTTCCTTAATGATTATCTAAAGCATTCAACAGAATTTGTTCCCAATTATTCTGGGTATTGTATGAACCTAGGCAAAGCCAGCCATTACTTGCACCTCCTGAGCCTGCTATAAACAAAGCAATGGATTTAATGGGTAAGAAACACAGCAACTTTTCCAATAAGTGGGAGGAAGGAGTTTTTAAAAAGCTTGTATATAGAGATTATTTTCATTATTGACATGTATCTTTAGCCTGCAATAAACCAACCAGTACACTAAACTAAGGGCTACAGCTATCAGAGAGACTGTGTGAAAAGCTGCCACTAAAACATACAGATGTCCATCCCAAGGGAAAAAGCTTCATTAGGTTGTTTTCCACTGAGGCAGGCTTCATCAGGAAAGTATTATGCATCATTTGGTAAGGGGAGTTACAGAGACGCCCCGCTGCCCTATCCTGTCACATCCCACTGCACATCCACCAGGAAAGTGTGTGCATAAATACAATAAATACTTTGGTAAATAGTGCAGAAGGAGAGGGAGGTAAATGTTAATCAGTTAATACTGGTTCTTACCATCAAGGTGCATGGGTTTCAGATGATGGCACCTACCTAACTTTTCATATAACACCATTCTCTTATGATTATTTTTAAAATAAAAAGCCCATCCGTGACTACCCCACATGAAGCTGACAGGCTGTAAAAGTCTTTCTCAAACATTAACACTGATGTACAACTACTACAAAGTGAAGGTGTATTCATGTTTTGGAGCAATGAACACTTCTATCTACTGAGTCAGCAAGACCAGCCAAAAGGCCTACTGAGAGCTGTGACTCATTTATTCACTCTGAAACCATCCTTACAAGTGCCAAGACTTCATTAAGAAATAATATTTTTGCAAGAACTATCACAAGTACAGAGATGGTCAACACTCAAAAAAAGCAAGATATGACACCAAACCTGAATTTTCACAATTGCATGGTTTCCTCTCCTCCCACAGACACACAATATGAACTTCTTTCTTACCACTTCTCCAAGGGAGGCAGCCATCATGTGTGCTGCTGGAGTTAAGTAGGATGTAGAGCCATGGTGCAGCAGGGATTTCACATTCTCATAGGTGATAAAAAAAGCAGCAGCTGAAATTCAAGAATACATGCAGTCATTTAACTGTTCCTCTATCACAGAATTAGCACAAAAATATTTAGAGGTAGATTTTTTCACTTATTATTCTACAACTGCAGTTAAAAACAGGATATTTTTGCCTCAAAACAGTACAATATCAATACAATCTGTTGGATAATTCCTTCAGAAGTTCATGCTCCTGTCTGTCACTGGCAAACCTCCCACTAAATATCAAAGGCATCAGGACTTAAGGCCATATTTAGTATTGAGATAAGGAAAGATGCATTAATTAATCATGAGTGTCCAGTGGGTTTTAAAAATGGTGTCTTCCATACTCATAGATCTGAAGGGCAGTGAGGAGGTCATTGGTTGAATCAGATGAATGGTCTTTACTTTCAGGGGAGGAAATAGAAAAAAAAACAAAACAACAAATCAGTCGATTAATTTAAAATTAAAAAAAAACCACAAACAACTCAAAATCCATCAAGGTCCTTGATCCAAGTCTGTGGAATGTGCAATGTACAAAACTGTTTCAGTAGCAGTTACTAGTAACTTCTTCCTATGTATACTCAGTTTACTATTTTGCACATTAACTCCATACAGCTTCTAAAGGACTCATAAAAGTCATGTTCAGTGAACAAGAAACAAAACCAAACTGAGCATTGCAACATGAGCTCTGTTTATTCACTGCAAGGCAACTACAAAGGCACTTGCACCTTAAGGGTTACTCTTTCTCTTAAAGATAATTTCAGTTCTCAGTCATATGCTGGAAAGATAAAACCACAGTTCAGATTTTGAAGATGTAAATCCTGGAAAAAACTGACATGTCTTGCGGGAGAATGGATTTTAATTGTAAAGAAGGTCTATGTGAATTGCCTTCTGCTAATCAAAAGATGCTTATCACCTCAAAAGGAGATAACAGAGCAGACAAGATAAAGAACTGAATTTTTTTATATCATCTTATGAAGGACATCAAACATCTGAAGGTGCCAGTGGATTTGTCAGCAAAGTTCTGCTAACATTTACTACTGACAGCATAACTTGCTGCCTTTTTATCCCTCCCTACGAAGACAAAATGGACAAAGGCATTCAGAATTTTAGATGCCTTTTCCCTGTGGGGTGCATTTACTTTTTTAAAGCTTCAGTTTCAAAAGTATTTCTGATATCTTCTAACTGTTGTAGTTGTTTCCAGGGAGAAAGAGACGTGCACAGCATCTCCAGGTGAATTGGCTCAAAGGCCTCCAGTGCTCAAGTACTTTGAAAGTTGATTCAGCTCCAACGCTGTGAAAGAGTGGGTCGTGACAAAAGTGTCGAGGGCAAGCGAGACTCTATCCCTCTTTGACACCTGGAAATGCTTTAGGCTGCCCCTATAAGTAAGGGCAGGCTTACAAGACACATCCAAGAAAGTTTCTAAAGGGTTGCTTTTCACAGCAAATATGCAACAGCCTTTATCCCAGCCTTGCTTAACGGGTTTGTTCACTATCATGCAATTCTGGAAACTGCTCTTCGCGGATGCACAGGAACTTGCAGAATCCTCACAGGATTCTGTGAAGAAGGAGAGGAAGCCATGGACATGAACGTGCTATACTTGGCAAGTTCCCACTTAAGACAAAGCTTAACTCCCCCAAAAATTTACCATTTGTAAAAGATCCTACAGCAGTGGAAGGAACACCAGCATAGATGCCACGAAACCCACCAGCCTTCCTAAATCCTTGAGGACTCTGCAGTCTTGTTTTCACGGTATCCAGGGGAAAAAGGATCAGGTCAACACAGACACCAGCAACTCCACCAGCCTTCAAGACAAAACCATGCAGTAAAGTGCATTAATATTCACAGGGTTGAAGCTGTGGTGCTTCTGAGAGTAACTACACCATGCCTACACCAAAACTCTACTGATTGTAGCCTTTCTGAGGTCAAATTACAAACTGGTATTCCCACACAGACCTGAATAGCTTCCAGAGCTATAACAAGGAAGCTTCAAGAAAAGAAGGTAACAGATAATACAAATTTTAAACCATTTTTAAGGTATTTTCAAAACAATCTGTGTTTTGAATACTACAAACAAAGCAATGCAACACATACCCACCATACATAAAAGCAAGACTGAATGCCACAGCACAGAAGGACCAGCACCTCTAGAAGTTGTGTGATAATATTAAGAAAAGACAGAAGCAATTCCACTCCCCCATGAGCATTGCTAGAAAACAGTCGCATTTAAACTGTTATTCCCCTATTTCTGTGTTTGAACAAAGTCTAAAGTAAAACTGCTTTATTTTCTTTAGCTGACAAAAGTCTATAGGAAGAAATATCACATTAAATAATATGTTTTCAAGGTTGTAAGGAAAAGGGGAAGGTTTTTATCCAAAGCAATTCTTAAAACCAAAGCCTGAAAAAATAGTTTTAATTCAAGTTCAATTTTTTCCATTCTCTGTGTTTCTAGATGACTTTTTTTCAGTTTCCCCAGGACATGGATGATCTGATAACAAGAAAAGAATTACTTGTTAAAAACAGGAGGAGGAGACTGAAATAAATACAAAAACTTATTTCAAAATAAAAAAGAAAAATATCATGAGTTAGCATTAATCCATTATCAGACATCATTCAGGTGCAGTGTTACCCAGAACACAAAACATAGTCTGAAGTCTACCTCACATAGAACACCGCATGAGATGCAGCTGCACAGATTTTAACTCTGCCTGAAAACAAATCACACATTTACCACTGGATGTTTTTTTCAGAGCCACCAGAGGATTCAGAGAGGTGTTCACTATCTGTCACTAAAGTTTTAATCAATAAGTTAATTACTCTTTTAATCTATTTGGCTATTTTGCATGCATTGATTTTTCTTCACTCTTTTTGATCAAAATCCTTATCTGCTCAAACTAACATTGATCAGATGTAATCAGATGTAATCTGGCCATCTGTCAAAACATGAATCAAAAGTTACTAATTGCTTCTTTAGTTTTCAAAGTTCAGCATCTTGTATGTCATTTAAATTCATGAAGCAGCTAACGGCACACCTGCCAGCGGGCAACAACACCCCTTTGCTTTCACCGTCTGCAGAAAACAGCAATGATTTTTAGATAATAAGGCAACTTGAGGCACCTTCTCCCCACCTTTCAGCAACATTATCAGAAGTCAAAAGCTGGAAGACCTTTACCAGAAGCTGGACATACTCAGTTCAATTTCATAGATTTGTTTAGGTTGGCAATGATCTTTAAGATCATTTAAAACCTTTAAGACATACATTTTGGGACATGGTTTAGCAGGTATGGTGGTGTTGGGCTGACAGCTGGACTTGATATTCTTAGAAGTCTTTTCCAACCTTAATTATTCTATGATTATCAAGTCCAACCATCAACAAGCACAGTTACCACTAAAATGCATCCCTAAAGAACCACATCCACATGTATTTTAAATACCTCCATGAATGGAGACTCCACTATCTCCCTGGATAGCCTTGTTCCAATGCTGAAGCTCATTTACAGCAAAGAAAGTTTTCCTATTATCCAGTCTAAACCTCCTCTGGTGCAATTTGAGGCCACTTCCTCTTGTCCTATCACGTGTCACTTGGGAGAAGAGAATAACACCTGCCTGGCTCCAGACTCCTTTCAGGGACCTGCGGAAAGCTATGAGGTCTCCTCTCAGCCTCCTTTTCTCCAGATTAAGTTTCTCCAGGTCCTTTAGCGGCTCCCATAACCCCTGGGCTCCAAATTCTCAGCTCCGTTTCCCTCCTCTGGACGCGCTCCAGCCCCCCAGTGTCTTTCTTATACTGATGGGCCCGAACTGAACTCCAGGTATACAATTAAATAAAGCCGCATGGACTTTGCAGACGGCAGCCGCGCCCCTGCAGGACAGGGACAGCTTTTAGGGCAAGAAATGGAGCGTAAAGCAGACGCTTCACACACCCGGGAGACCCGGAGCGCCTCTGGGCCGCCCTCATGGCCACGGCCGGGGCGACTGCCGAGCCCAGGGGAGGTGAACGCCGGCCGGCCCAGGCTGGCGCACTCACCGCCAAGGCCGCCCAGGAATCCCGCGGCTCCATGCGTGGCCAGCGATTCCCTGCCCCGGGACGGCACTAAAGCCAAAGCACCCTCTGCCTCCGCGCCCCCGCCTTGCGCATGGGCGCAGCCATGTTGGTGCCCCCGAGCCCGCGGTCACGTGGGAGCCACTCCTCACTGCGCGTGCGCACGGCGGACAGCGCCGGCACCGCCCATGGGCGGGGCCTCTCCCTGCGCAGAGGGCTCGGGCTGGTCTGGGTGGAAATGACCGTGGTCACGGCAGAGGGGTCGAGCCGGATGGCCTTTACCTTCCAACCCAAACCATTCTATGATTCTATGAATGTGCACTCACAGTCCAAAAATCCAACTGTATGCTGGGCTATCAAAAGAAATATGACCAGCAAGTCGAGGGAGGGGATTCTGCCCCTCTGCTCTTTTGAGACCCAACCTGGAGCCCCATGTTCACTTCTGGAGTCCTCAGCACAGGAAGGAAATGGATCTGTTAGAGTGAGCCCAGAGGAGGCCACAGAGATGATCAAGAGGGCTGGAGTCTCTCCCATATGATTACAGCATGAGAGAGTTGGAGATGGTCAGGCTGGAGAAGAAAAGGCTCTGAGGAGACCTTAGAGCAGCCTTCCAGTACTGAAAGGGGCTGCAGGAAAGCTGGGGAGGGGCTCTTGATCAGGGAGTGCAGGGATAGGGTGAGGGTGAGTTGCAAGAGGGGAGATTTACATTAGATATTAGGAAAAAAAATTTTACTGTGAGAGTGGTGAGGCACTGGCACAGTTTGCCCAGAGAAGCTGTGGCTGCATCATCCCTGGAGGTGTTTCGGTCAGGTTGGATGAGCCTTTGAGAAACTTGATCCAGTGGGAGGTGTCCCTGCCCATGGCAGGGGGTTGGAACTGGATGATCTTTAAGGACTCTTCCAACACAAATCATTCTATGAATGGCGATTTGCTGTGTGCCAGCAGTTGTTGCACTCTGAAAAAGGGGGGAAGAAGCGGGTCCTGCTGCCCCTGCTCCTGAGGTACAGCTGGGCCCGGGTACTCTTGAGGAGCCAGTGGCTTCTCTGAGGTCCCTGAGGTGCTCTTGAGGTGCTGGTGGGTGCTGCAGGGGCCATCATGGTTCCTTCCACCTGCATCTGGGATCCATTCAGAAAGCAAACCTATGTGCACTGGAAAAACTAACATTTTGAGGGGAAAGTGTTTCTGAGGTCACGTGGGGACTTTCTTCAGTTTGTGACTGCAGCCCAACACAATGCCAACACAGACACCATCGGGTGCTATTCCTGCCAATGGCAGATCAGAGCAATGTGCAAGGGAAATGAATAAATCCTCCTGACCAGGGCCATCTCTCCTGCCCATTCCCAGAAACTGTTTTCACTCTCCATGGAAGAGAAAATGCCATGCTTCATTCCTATCTCATCAGAAATGCTTTTGGATTTGTGTCTCTGAGGCCTCTCACCTTCTGCAGAAAGGGCATTCAAACCCACAGTGATTTCAAAAGTTGCAAAGAGGGTTTTGGCACATAATCCTCACCCAGTAGGAAACCACACTTCAAATTACAGGAAATGGGATTTTACGGGGAGGGAAAAGGAATAAGTGTTGGAGAACATTACAATACATGCAAAACCAGAAAATCAGCAGGCTTCAGTTCAAGATTTCCTTGGCTGCAAACACATCTCTTGTGATGATTTTTGGATCTTGCAGCCAAAGATGTGATGATGCCTCACACTCTTGGCATCAGCAGCCATCTTCAGGCAGCTCAGCTCCACTTCATCAAGGTGCTGAAGGTGTTTGCAGTTGGGAAGCACTGTGCTGTCCTGTCCTGTCACATCCACCCACAGCAGCATAGTGAGTAGCATCAAAGTGAAGTTGCCAACATCAGCAAATTTATTACAGCTCTCCTGGAAGGCTGTGATTTTTTTCTGAACTGCCTCAGTCCCCAGAGATAGGAGATGTTAGGGTAGACTTCATTTCATTTAGCCTTCATTTTCATTTGAGTGAAAAGCTCAAAACTCTGCAGGCAAAAATAGAAAGAACCTGAATATATTATATTTCTCAGCTTCCCTTGATTTTTAAGGTAGGTCCTTGTTTTTCTGTCCCTAATTTATGATTTTTAAAATAATCTGGTGGGTTATCAGTACTTCATTTTAATTTAGACTTTGTTGTTTTTATCGAGAATCACTTCTTGTTTTATATCAAAGCATGAGAAAACAACTGGACCTCTCTGACATTACTAGCACATGTGTCCCAGTATGACTATCTGAGTGCATTTCCTCCAAAGCCCACAAAGTGTGTGAAGCCTAAGGCACACCCATTTGCTGTCCTAGGAATTCCTGAAAACTTTGATTTTGATTCCTGGAAGAAGCAGGGGTCACAGTTACATATTTCAGCTGTAATACAGCAAAGACTGAACTGCGAGCAGTTATTACAGTAACACCCAGCAGAATATCTGGCCTTCTGAAAGAACCCTGCTATTTACACAGAAATAAAAATCATCTGAAATCTACGATTTCCAGCTGGTGTTCTGTTAAATGGCTAAATGAACACAAAAGCTGAAAGTTCTTCAGTTTCCAAGGCCAGGTCTGTCATTAAATTAGGTACTTTGGAGCAATATTGAGGGAAAAATCAGACATCTGCAGTAAATGGAGCATGCTTTTAGAGTTACTGCTATCCTCATACAGCCCACTGATGGCAGCACTCTAAACGAGACCTTGTACCCAGGAGGTCTCCTGATTTAAAGGTTTGTGGGGTCATAGCAAGCATTTTTCACCTTGTTCATTGCAAAGCTTTCAGATACAGTCCGTGGCAGTGACTTTTATTTATCACCTTCTGTCAGAAGAATGCTGCTGCATTGGAGAGGTCACAACCTCCTATTCTTCCAAGCCACTGTCCTGTCTTAAATGAACAAGTTCTGCTTAATGCTGTAGGCCAAACATTAATCTTCATGCTGAGTCCTTCAGTGGGCTCCCGCAAGCTTGCACAGAAAGTTGAGTGAAGAAAGAGATCCGTTTTCTCACGTCCTTTCTTCCTTGAGAGAAAATGCCATGTGTGCTCCCCAGTGTCTCCACTGAGCTGAAAAACCTAGCACAGGCAAAGGAGGTGTCTACCTGCACCTGAACAACGGGTTCCATACCTTTGTTCAACCCTGTTTTCAGCGTGTTCGTGGTCCTGTGCCTTCTCCCAAGCCTGCTGTGGCTGAAGCTCGGGCTGGAGGAGCATGAGGAACAGCCATAGAGTGCTTCTCCCAGGCACTGCAGGGGATCTATATGGGCCTCCATCGGGCGGACACAGGATGCGACGGGCTCTATAGGAGGCACCATACAGGGAACACAGGGTGCTATCAGGGCTCTATAGGGGGCTGTAAAATGGTGACACAGGGAGCTATAGTGGCTCTATAGGGGGCTCTTAAGTGGGGACACAGCCATAGGTTCTTTATAGGAGGTGCAACTGGGGCTCTGTAGGGGGCTCCAAAAGGGGGACATGGGGTGCGGTAGGGGGCCCTATATTGTGTTCCACAGGGGGACACAGGTTGCGACGTAGGTTTTATAGTGGGCTCTATATGGGTCACAGGGAGTGACAGAGGCTTTATAGGGTGCTATAAATGGGGGGAACACGGGGAGCTGTAGGGGGCTTAGTAGAGGGGACACAGGGTGCTACACATTACTCTCTTAGGGGGTTCCATAGAGGAGAGACAGGGTGCGATAGGGGCTCTGTAGGGGGCTCTAAAGTTGGGACAGAGGGGGCAATAGGGGGCCCTATAATAGCCTCCATAGGGGGGACACAGGTTGATATAGGGGACTCTATAGGGGATTCCATGGGGGAGACACGGGGCGCGATAGGAGCCACTTTTATTAGTGGTGGTTTTCAGGTGCGGCTACCTGGATCTCCACGCGGCCCAAGGCAGGAGCAAGGTCTGCTCGGGGGACAGCGCAGCCCCGGCACACGGATGCTGCGGGAAAGGAGCGGCAGCCCCGGGGCTCTGATGGAGGCTGGGGTGGGACTCGGGCTTGGCAAGTGCGAGGAGAATTCCCTTCCTGACTGTCAGTGTCAGCCAGGATGGAGAGCAGGAACGGGTATCACCTTTATGTCTCTCTCCATCCCATCTCTACACTGGCTCTACGCTGCGATGGGACGGGATAGCGGAACGTCACTGGAGACTTGAGCAGTGCTGGTGCCGAAGGCAAACCAAGAGCCCGGCCCTGAAAAGAGGGAATTTGTTTCTGGGAAGCTATGGGCATCCCCAGGGGTTTTATTGCCAAGGGGGCCCGGCCGCCCCGCTCAGAGGCGGTGCAGAGCGCGGCGGCGAGCGTTGTCCCGAGCCCCGGGCGTCCCCGCGGAGCTTCCGGCTCAGCCAGGCCCAGAGCTGCCGGACGATGGCCCGGGAGCGGCGGGCAATGTGGAGCCGCGGCGGAGCCTGGAGCTGCGGCTGCGGCTGCTCCTCCTGCGGCTGTTCCTCCACGTGCAGCGGCACTGCCTGCGGCTGCTCCTCCCGGGCCTCTGCCTGAGGCGGCTGCTGCTCCTCCTGCGGCGGCTGCTGCTGTTGTTCCTCCTCCAGCGCCAGGCGGCGGATGGCCTGGATGCGCCGCCGGCAGAGCGGGCGGGTGGCACGGGCGGTGGTGTGAGCCCAGCGCTGGATGCAGCCCTGGCAGAAGGCGTGCCAGCACGGCTCCACGGCAGCGGGCTTTTGCAGGGGGTCCAAGCAGATGGGACGCCTCCAGTTTGGCTGCCGGGAGGTGCTGTCCTCTTGGCTCTGGAGGCACTGGCTGGTTCCTCTGCTGCGGGCAGGAGCGGATGGGGCCACAGGCAGGACTCGAGGGCTCGGGGGATTGCGCTTCTGGGCTCCTCACTGCTGGCAGGTTACGACGTCTGGTGCCCTTGGCAGGACTCGACTGATCGTGTGCTGCCCTCAGGACCTGACGTCTCATCTGCACTGGCAGGATGTGATGCTGGACAGTCTGGGTGCCCACTGCAAGTGACATCAAAGAGAGAGTGACATTACGAGGAACTGCATGGATCCTGGGCACCATGGCAAAGAGCTGGGCTCCATGTTCTTCACACCCTCCCTTCAGATATTGATACAGATGGAGAAGATGGCTCAAACCTTCTCCTCCCCCCACTGAACAGTCCTGTCTCTCTGCCACTCCTCATTGCAGAGACTTTTCACTCCCTTCCCTTTCATGGTGGCCCTTGGATGGACTCTTTGCCACCTGGCCCCGTCCCTCTTGTCCTGGAGAGCTTAGCACTGGGCACAGCACTCACCAGGGAGTGGCCTCACCCCTGATGAGGGCAGGATCTCTTCCCTGGCGTGCTGACAACGCTCCTCGTCGTGCAGCCCAGCACACTGCTGGCCGCCTTTGCTGGCTCAGCTTCAATGTGATGGCCACCAGCATATTCTCTGCAGAGCTGCTTTCCAGCCACACGCCCCCAGCGTGTCCTGGTGCCGAGGGCTGTTCCGCCCCAGAGGCTGCACTCAGTGGAGAGGCTGCGAAGGCCAATGGCATCTTGGCCTGTATGAAAAGCTGCGTGGCCAGCAGGATCAGGAAAGTGATTGTGCCCCTGGACTCAGCACTGGTGAGACCACACCTCGAATCCTGTGTTTGATTTTGGGTCCCTGTCTACAGGAAGGACATTGAGGTGCTAGAGTGTGTCCAGAGAAGGGCCATGAAGCTGGTAAAGGGGCTGGAGAACAAGTCTTGCAAGGAGCCACTGAGGGAACTGGGGTTGTTTAGCTGGAGGCATTAAAAATATGGGTAGCTGAAGCACTTAGGGATCTGGTTTAGTAGTGGACAGGTACGGTTGGACTCGATGATCTCAAAGGTCTTCTCCAGCCAAGCAATTTTATGATTCAATGATTCTAATCCCCTGTAGCAGAGGAGGGAGGAGACAAACTGTGTCCGTGCTACTCCCAGTGCTGACTCTGCTAGCACTGGAGCAGCTTGATAGCCACTGAGGTTTTGCTCAGCCTCTCATCTCCTCTTTTCAGTCCCTGCTTCTCTCTTTCTCTTCCCTTTTCTCCCCATGGCTACAGGCTGGTAAGAGTACTTTTAAAAATTACCATTATTGCTACACTACCTCACCTGCTTCCCTCAGCCTTTGCAGCACATAAAAGCCACAGCAAGAGATGAAAAGCCTTTTAATTACAGTGTCATAAAGAACATATTGCACCTATGGATGCCCAGAGCAGGATATGAGCTGCCAACAACATAGCAATCCTCTAGCTTATACTCTGCAAAAAAAGAGAGATCACAGGGAACAAATACTGGCCACTGATGGGTTGTGTGTGCCTGGGCTACTTACACACCATTTTGGATCAGTTCAACATTATTAATCCTTCCACTGATACAGCAGTGCACCTGTACACCTGTCTGTGTGTATCTGTGTATATGTATGCATGTCTATATGCTTGTTTGTCTGTGTTTCCTCCTCAGTCCCTAGCTGCTATGGGATGTTTGACACCAGCAGCAGAAGTTATATTGATCTGGTCATAACACATTAAGGCTGCTGAAGAGCAAATGTTAAAAACAGACTTCTTGGCATATATCAGCCCCTGGTGGTATCACTCGCACATGTGTTCCAGTTTATTTATTAAAGCAATTGCTCTCCTCGTGCTGTTTATTATCTTTCTCCTGGGCAATTCAGGGACATCGGAGCCAACCCCTTCCAGTCAGTCAGCCCTTCTTGGATCGTCATTTTTGCTTCAGCTCGGACAACACCCTGCAGCTTTTCCTTCCTGAGAAACTGGGCACATCCCACTGTTCTTAAAAACAGATGGAAATTTATCAGCTACAAAAATTTATCCTGGCGTAAATACAGTGAAAATAAAGATTTGTAGATCCCTTTAATTTTATGCTAAGCAGGTACATAATAGGGCCACGGAGGTCATCTGAAGGAGGAATGTCAATGATATGGCCACACGCAGCACCCAAGAGGCTGTGATGAACCACAGGAGCACACTGTGTTAACCGAAACACTAGGAACAAAACAAAACCCTTTGGCCATCAAAATCTTGTTTGTCCCATTTTATTAGAAACAGCTGCAGAACTGTGAAATTAGTGTGGAGCAAAGGGCCTTCCCTGGAAGCCCATCAGTGCACAGAAGAGTGGCATGGTTCCATGTGCTGGAGAGGTGTGGTACCAGTCCTTCTGCAGGAGACAGCGTTGTCATGAGCCTCCTTGAACACCCGATGTGCAGACGCTAGGGCGAAGGCTCCTGTCACACCCGTGCAGAAGGACAGGCTTGTATTCTGCAGTTTATTTCTGCAATGCTCTTGGCCACAGCTCCAGTGCAGTAAAATCCAAGAGGATCCTGACATCAAGTGGCCAGGGTCTTTGAAGCAAAAAAGCAGAGACCCATGGCCAGTCCTTACCCCAAGGCAGCAGCCTCCCTGCTGCCTGGTGCCCCATAGCCCCTCTGCACACTCAGTCGCTGTTCCTGGGGTTCCCTGGCTGTTGCATGTGCTTCTGGAGCTGCCTCCTTCAGAGAAATGAAAATATATTAAATATTATTCTAATACCTGGCCAGCAGTGGACAGCTGGATTTGCATGGGTAGCAGTTTGTTCAGCATCCCCTCATTGTTTCAATCTCCCATTTTCTGCTTTAGCACCCCTGCAAACTACAGGGAAGGCTGCTTTAATGTGGATTTTAGATAATTTTTTGCCACTCAGACACCATAAGCTCACACTTATAGTAGTGTTCCCCATTCTTAAGAAATCTGGCAGTTTTTAGAAAGTTTGCTGAAATACTAATTGCGGTAAATTTTTATGGAAACACATGGAGGAACCAGACAGCCAGAAATTTAATAACTCCTTTGAGTACTTAGCAGCAGAAATGCCAGTCCCCAAATTCATTAAGAAAAAGGTGATTAATGAAGATATAGATTTTGTGTAATGGTAGAAAGCCTTAAACTGTACAACTTTCTGATGATCCTCATTTATTCTGCCTTATTGGCTGCCTGGACAATTGAAGATTAATGGTGTGGGAAAGACAGAAAACATACAATTTAACTACTGGGTAAAGTAAGTGAAATAACAATCCAGTGGCAATGTAGTGACCTCTTCCATGTGAACATGTCTTTTGGAGACTCTCTGCAGTTAGTCTTACAGCACAGCTGAGTTAATCTAATATTTCCATTTAGCACATAAGAGAAATGAAGGAAAATCTTAATTATGACTGCATTTGTGGTTATAGTCCAAACCCCTGACACTGGAATCACTCACATCTGTTCTCAGCTCATTTTGTGGGTTGATGCAATGACTTGCTTGACTCTGGAAGCAGAGTTAAGAAAAAGTTTGCAACATGACAGTCCTAAGCTGCCCAGACAGTTGTGCATTTCCAAATGGTCCCGGAGGAGCATCCCTGGCATTCCCGCAGAGCAGCTGGAGCTGGGACACTGGGTTCCTTCAGCCACCAAATTGCTTGAGTCATTCTGGTGGTTTAGAGCCTCCCTTGGTCTTTTCCAAAGGCTGTCACCAGTGTTAATGAAACACGGGGTGGGTTTTTCTCTCCTAGGAGAAGGAGTGGGTACAACATTAGTGCTGGACTCACTGTTCCTTCTCTTCCGACCAGTATGGACCAGCAGGAGACCACGGCCATCCTGATGGAGACCCAGTATGACCCATGGACTGTTTTGCTGGACCTTTGTAAGGCAATACTCAATTAAAATTGGATTTCCTTGAATTGCAGGTTTTTGGAGAGCTGGACATTGACCCCTCCCTGTTCCATGGGGATGGATGGATCCATTCTGTTGCTGTGGCCCAGCAGTGCACTGCAACGATGGTGGCCCTGGCTTCTGGAAGGGGTGTGTGGCTCCAGCTCAAGGAAGACCCTCAATTCTGATGCTCAGCTCGATCATCCTCCTGGCAAAAATAAATCACAATTTTTTCTGAACAGAAAAGGAGCAATATTTTAGAAAATTAGTTCATTGCCAACTGTTTTCTCAGCTCAGAGTTTTTATCAGCTACCTTCCTACTCCAGCTCCCAGGGAGCGAAGCTGATGGGAAGTGCTTGCAATGACATATAGAGCAGCCGCCGCGGCTGAAGCAATCCACCTACTGGGAGATGGCACTGAAGAAAGGAGCTTAAGGGTTTATTTGAACAGCTGAACTGCAGCACATAAACCATAGCTATTTTTTAAATGTAAACTGTAAAAATAATACAGTTTGCTTTTTAAAAAAAAGTGGTGTGTCTTTATTGCTGTGTACTTGATATAATTCATTTTTAGTATCGTTTAATTCAAGGAAAAGTCTCATTCTGGTTTGGCTGCTCAGAGGAGGACAACGAAACATAAACACTGCACATGGATGACAGTGCCACTATGACAGAAGCAGAGGGGTGAAGGGAATACAGACTCTCACAAGGAGTGGGGCACATGTTGCCTGCCCCAAAACCCCTGCACATTCCTTTTTGCTACCACCTCAGACTGCCCTGTAAGACCGCATGAAGCCCTTCTTCATTTACCTCTCCTGCAGGGCCAGGGCCAGCAGCGGAGTGGAGGGAGGTGACTGCTCTATGGAGAGTCCCTGTGGTTAGCAGGTTTAAAATACAAGATCTGGAAAAGCTGCAAAGGTCCATGAACTGAAAAGGATTGAGAAGCTCTGCGTAAAAGTGTTGAGGGACTCGGTGCCCTGTAATGCTGTTGGATGCTCACCTGGAATCTTACATTACAGCGGCATCAGTCCAGCACTGATCATACCTCAGTCTGGACAAGTCCAAACCCCATCTCTATGAAATGCTTGATTTTTTGATTATAATCAAGCACAAGACATGACTATAACATTTGTGAGGCTAAATGTTGGGCTAAGGCATTAATACTCAAATGAGGCTGGGATAACAGTGATATGAAAGTGCGATAAAACAGGATCCTCTGAGTCTCAGTGGTACCCAAACAAAAATCCTGTCAAATGCAGATACTTAACCTTCTTGGGCATTTTAGACTATCCCTAGAGGCATCTATGTGCATCTGTGGGCACTCAAAACCCTAGACCATTGCTGTAGGAGCCACTGAGTCCAGTAGCTGAGTCCAAGCTCAATAATCAGGACATGATTTGGCATTGCAAAAAGGGTGTCCTGTTATCCCAATAACACATGACGCCCCTGGACAGCCCCACTGCTGCTCTTCTGCATGAAGTGCCCATTGCCTTCTCCGTCTGCACGCCTCTTTACTGAGACACGTCAGTCCCATCTCAGTCCTGGCTGCAAGACATCTTTCATATTTGCTTTGGCATTGTGGAGCACAACCCTTTGGTGAGAGTCAGCCAGGAGGTCCTTCCCAGGAACAGCGGAAGGAAGCTGATGACAAGGAATTCTTGTTCACCCTCCTGTGACTTTTCAGGGCCCTCTTCCTTTTCCTTCTGTTTTGCTGTGAGAGACTTGCCAGGTCTTCTCCTCTCAATAGGATTATCAGAGCTGTCTTCCAATGTGAAATTTCCCAATGGAGAAAGTTTCTGATCATTTCTTCATATCGTGTCATCGTGAGACACGTTGCCATGCCCAGCCGATAACCTATCGTTCGTATTCCGTTGCAGAAAAGCCATTATCTAAGGGAAACACAAAAGCATGGGAACACAGGCTGTTTGTGCATGGGGAAAGAGAAGCATATGACATGTGAATTTGCCAGATGTTACCACTCTGAAACTTACTAAAATATGCCCTGTGCTGACCATGACTGCGTTATCTGTACGTGGAAGGAGTCGGAAGATAAGAGGCAGTTTTACTGACAGTGCTATAATGGCTTGACCAGGCAGCCTGGGAGAAATTCCCTGACACTGCAGCACAATTTCTTGAAAATGTACAGGCTGTTGACGCAGGTTTTGTGCACTCCTGACCACTGCTTTGTTTGACAATGTCCTTCCTTCACTTCTATTCAGAGACTGTTTTTCAGAAAACAGAATGTTTGGTTTATAAAGGGACCTGACTTTTGTCCAGCTCAGATGATGCCTCAAAACACATTTTAATGCTCTTCTGAGTGTCTTGTGTTTGTCTAGTTGGAAGTACTTCAGGTGATTCAAAAATTACACACTACTACTTAAAAATCTGTTCTCTGTAGATTCATGTCACATATTTTGTCTTTTGAGGAGGGTGTTCCAATTATCTGTCCCCTCTTTCCTCAGTCCCTCCCCTCTCTCACCTAGAAGTGCTTTGGGGCACACTGTGGGGATGGAGAGATGTCAAAGGACTTGAGCTCAGCCTGCCCACACCTTGAGCTGGCTTGGTCCACACTAGGTCAGATGTAGAAGACTAAGAGCCATGTCAGCTTCTCCATGACCACTCCTAAGGCTGTATATTTTTGTGCACAGCACCCAGTCAACAGGTAGGGAGAATGAATGTCCGTCCATCCGCCTCCCTATGCTATCCCAGGGCTAGTGATGCTCTCCAAAAACGTTTCATGTCTACCACGAGCCCAGGCTCTAGGTCAGATCTAAAAATCTTTTTTTAATGCAACTGCAGTTTTTGACTTCCCCTTCTAGACAAAGCTGCCCCTCTGAAGAGCACCCAACTTCTAGGGCAGGCAGGGCACATGCAGCTGTGGGTGATCTGTGCCGGCTCCTGCTTGGAGATGCAAACAGAGCTTTACATTCAGCTCCCAACTCAAGCACTTCCAGGGCAGATATTGCAGCTGCTAAACCTCCAGCATCCATCTTCTTTTTGCAGGGGAAAGCCTAAATTTCCCATGCCAAGATTTGAGCCCAAGCTTTTCTGAAGTCTGCAAAGCCAGAGAGTGCCCTCAAGTGGTGCCTGTTTATTCCTTATTGCCTTTTATTCTTTACCGGAAACAATATGGGGAGGCTGTGCCAGAAATACAGATATTGTAAGTATTGCTGTTATTACAGAGTGTGCACAAGAGGTCATTACTTTTAAGTCAGGTCAGCTCTCTACCCTGCAGTGCCTCAGTTTGGAAGTTTACACTTGAAAGGAGAGATTTGCATCCATACTCATGGTTGTCCTTGTCGGCAGGCGCGGGGCTGCGCTGATGAGCTCTAATCACATACAGGAGACCAAAACAGGGAGAGGCGGCATTGCTCTGTGCACAGAATAATCAACTCGGAGTTAAATGCAGTGCTTTAAAGTGATTTGTATCCATTCTCACCCCCACCTTCTCAGTCTAATTAACTCCTCTAATAGAATTAATCAGCACACTAAATACGAGACTCGCCAACAACTAAAAAAACCCATACCACTATCTATTCCAAAATACAATTACACTGACAAACTCAATTACATGCCTCAGTCACTTCTGAAATGACTCACTGATATTGGACTGCAAACAGTTTAAGTTTCATTGTTGAAAGACATAATAAACACTTTCTAAATCGTACAATGTTTATAGAAATACACAGAAGAACAGCTTTTATTACCCATGTGGTGAAATTAATTTGACACATTGAAAGCAAATGAATAGAGCTGGAGGACTCTATTCAGGTGGTATTCTTCCCACTGATACAATTTACACTGGGGGAACATCTAACACATTAACCTTATTAGACTCTGAGGTAGGTAAATAGCATTTCAAAGGGAGGAAGGAGGGCTATGAAACAAAATCCTTTCTGCATTTGAATGAGAAACATCAATTTCTGCATTTCTAACTGTTTATTTAGTACAGAAATACTGTTCGCTAAGTAGATTTTGCTCTGAAGCCAGCAAAACTTTTGCAGCAGGAGCAGTCCACAATATGCAATTATGATCTTGGCTTTAGTCCTTTAAGTCTGTGGTGAACTCTTCAGCTGAAAATAAATTCCAGTCAGACTTGATAATGTGAGTTCAGCTTAATTTGCAAGTCAGAAGAGGAAGAAAAATGTTACTTGTTTTTTTTATAACCAAGTTTATCAAAGTTCATCTTGATCTGAAGATACAGAGAGAGGCTTCCTGAACTTTGTCTGGTTGTACACAGCACCTGCTTCTCAGTTTATTTTCTTTTCAAACTATGATACTAGACAAACAATAATATCTGTAACCCAAGGAATGGAGCCACTCTTGCTTGCAATTGACCACAGGTAAAGATTTGAGCTCCAGGCTGGTGAAGTGTGTGTTGAACTTGATACATCAGTATCCTACTGCAAGCAACAACCTTCCTTAATTAGCAAGGTCTTATATCCTTGCAGAATCAGTATAACAAACTGGTTTATGCCTATTAAGCATAAAAATTATTGTGGCACTTGTCTAGTAGTACTTCCTCACCCCAGTAGAGTAGGTTACTGAAAGAACTAAGGATTGTTGGTCTAAATACCCTTTAAAAAGAGTCCAGTATTTTGGGGAGTGCTCCAGAGAGGCAAGGAACATCCTGATGGGTCTCACTTTCTGCTGAACCTGAGGGAGACCTGGAACCCATCAAAAGGAAGAGGGACCAGGAACTCTATAGTTTTAGCCAGAACATTAGAGGTGTTAAACATTTGGCAGATGCATTAAGACACCTAATACCTGCTCCATGGGCTCCTTCCTTCTGGGACCGAGACAACAGTGGGTTGTCTTGGCACCTGGATGTTTGAATGGACTCATCCCACCTGATGTGCTCTGCTGATGTCCAACCCCCTCGAATCCTCCACCCACCAGCCCTGGCTCCCCTACTCTAAAACAGAGGAGAAACCAAAACATAGTCAAAGAAGGCTGTTGAATGGAAAATGATGATTGGCCTGTGTCAGCAAGAAAGGCTTTCTCCTTCTGTTCCTTTAGAACTATAGATGCTTGCCTCATTCTGGGACAGTAACATTCGAGGGAGAGGACAACAAGGGAAGGGATCTCTAGAGGAATTGATCAAACACTCTGCTGGGGAATATTTGTCATATTTTTTTGTTTTTTGAGATGCTCGCTTACTTCACAGCATCCCAGTCACCCATGTCCACTCTCTACTCCCCTTCTCACTATGTGCCTCCCTCATGTGCTGCCTGCCAACTCACACCCTGCCAACTCATACTCTACTCCCTTCCTCTGCTTCAGGTATTTAAAGGTAGTGAAGTATTAAACCAGATTTGATTCTAATCTGTATGCTTACAACTCTGTACACATTCCTGTTAGAAGTGCTGTAGTGTGACCACACAGTTTCACAGCTGAAGATGCATACTGGGATAAAGATAAATCAATGGTATGAAACAGGAGCCTCGAGCAAAGGGCTTCTTTTGCTGGAACTCAAGGATATGACTCACTTTGTGAACTAATAGATTTTATACTTTCAGCAGAGGAATACCATACATCAAACTGAAACCTTTCAGGAAGACTGGAGATGGGGAGCTATTCCACACCCAGGCACCTTCTTTATTAATTCTGCACATTTCTGCAGTCACCAGTGATGCATTAGATGAGGCTTGCAAAGGATTACAGACCTGATACAATATTAGATAAAAATTACAAGTGAGAAGCTATTTTACTATTTATTCTCATCAGCTAAGCATTGCTCTCCTAAATGCCATTTTAGTTTGGTCGATATTGACTTTTCAGGCTGCTGAGAAGTTTTGTAATTCTTTTTTGTTCATAGCTTATGTATAGAAATCAATACTAGTTTGCAATTTGTTGGAACTGAAACGGTCACATTAGGAGTAACATATGCCTGATTTCTCCTTCCATTCTATTCCCAGTCCCTCAGCAGAGTGAGAACTGGATTAATTTCTCAGTCAATCTATGATACCTAATAATTAAAACCAGTTATCTCTACGTCCCACATGCGTTTTTTATTAACCTCACAGTGAAACATAACTGAACAAAGCAAGCAGAAACATGGCTGCGAGTCTTCCTTAACATCATTAGTGTCAAAGGAAATCCTTTCTTTAATTCAGGGAAAACTGGAAGAAGCTCTGTTCCCAGGCAGCACATCTAAAATAACCAGAATATTGGTCAGCAGGGAATGAAGCCAGCTAAAACTCTTCTGTTTCAGCACTACTATTGATTTCTTCAGCATTCTTCTGTTCTTGAAAGTTTAATGGCATATGTGGATTTTCTTTTTTTATAAATATACCTGCAGTTACTGTAAAATAAGCCTTAAGAATTTTGTCTTTCAGGGAAAGAGAAGCAGGCGAAAGGGAATGTCTTACAGAGTGTTGAGACTTGGCTATGAAAGACATAAATGAAAGCCTCTGTTCCACCTCCTTCAAAGAAAAGGCTTGAACTGCAAACACATTGGAGCCCTAGCAACAAAGAATGCAAGTCAGTGAGTACTGTATGATTGCAAAGTAGAAGATACCAACATAACTGTATATGATAAAATAGCCATGGCTTTAAGGGTAACAGTTTGCCCATTCCCAATGTGAAATAGGATGATTTTGCACATTAGCCTACAAGCTAGAGCACTTCCATGTTCTCAGGTGACACTTGCTCATACCTCTGCTCCAAACTAAGAAGAAGAAAGAGACTGTCAGGTTTTCCACACCCCACTGGCACCATTCAATATGTAAGAATTCTCTTTTAATCACAATTTGTGCTCATATCTCAGAAATAGATATTTCACTGGTTTTCACATAGATCTATAATCGTTAACTGCAAAATTAGCAAACTTGAAGTCTCCTTTTCTGGAAATCAGCTGGCAATTGGTTACCAGCCACAAAACTCAACTGTGAAGAGTTCAGCTTTGAATAAGATTTCCTAATCACAACTGATTTACCTGAAATTTTGTGTTGCAAGGAGCAAGCCTCTCTGAAACAGCCAGGATTTACTGTCAAAACATGCACTGCAGTGTTTCTAGACTGAGACTACCATCTAGTGTTCTGATGACAGACTGTGGCTTCTTTAGGGGGAAGAAAAGAGCAATGCACTTGTTTGTTCATTTCTATATTTACATTATCATAAATAATTAATCTGCTGAGACACATGTACGAATAGGAGAGAGACTGAAGGCTGCACAATGCCATCTTACTTTCCCACTTGGATTAGAATAGAAAAGTCAACTAGGCTTATGATCTCGGAAAAAATGCACTGAACTGGTTTAATAACAGCTCTCCAGGAAGTGATACATTTGGTTTCCATATTTTTCTTCCAAAGGGCCAGTAAAATTGATAACACATCAATGCTTTTATTAGCACACCTGAGCTGTTCAACTGAACTGGCACAGACCAAGCGTGGAATCTCAGTGCATCATGGGGTGTCTTTTGCTGCCTTGGGGTTTGGGAACATTTTCAACTCTCTTTGGAGAAGCTCATGACACAGCTCTGCCAGACCAGCCACATTTGAAGACACTTCACCCTGCCTGGTGTAGGAATGATGATCATGTTTGGAACCTCTCCAGGATGCCACAAGAGTTAGTTTTCCTCTCAAATGCATCTCCCAAATCAACAGACTTCTTGGAACCTCAGCCCAACTTACTCAGCTGCTCTGGCTGCTTCAGCGAGGGGCGGGTGGCTTCAGCAATATTAACATAATCAAGTGACAGTCTTTGGCTGCTCTGTCCACCCTGAAAAATCAAGTTCAAAGAGACAGGAAGTGACCCTCAAGACCTACAAGGCTGCCTGCAGGGGAACAGGACTCTGTTCTGGCCAGGTCACTGCAGGGGAGACTGGAAAACACAGTGGAAGGTGCTGAAACACTGAAAACTTTCCTTCTAACTGTTAGTGTCCTTGTTACAAGGACCCAAACCAGACCTCACTCCTGCGGTTCCCAGGGGCTCCAGAAGCCACACAACTCTCGGGTTAGGCATGCTAGGAGGTTGTTTCAGAGCTTAAAACCAATAGATCTCAGGCTGATAATTTAAGAAAATTGGTACAAAGGGGAGAGAACACTGATTCACCTGTGCCAGCAAAACCTCTCTGTGAAACAAAGGCCACAAATGTGCATTTGCTCTACTATTAGGAAACTGCTTCCATGAACATAGAAATATGTGCTAGAGAGATTTTCAGAGCCTTGAACACCCTTGTGGGAAGTCTGGGATGGCCACTATTAATGTTTCAGGGTAAATCCAAAGTCACTGGTACCGGACCAGTACTTGTATTCATCTTTGTGTTTGGCCATCCATGAAAATTGGGAAACAAAGTTGTCTTGCATGAGCAACCAAGCACAACCTGAATTGCAGGCCTGGTTGTTAGCGGCCTATTAGAACACACACAACCTTTCAACTTAAAACAATACCCATAAAAGGCCTAAGATCAACTTCTTGTGCAGGAATTAAGATCAATGCTGTGAGCAGAGCAGCACTCAGATCCTTCATCCTGAAAGCTAATCACTGCAAAACTCAGAGCTTTGCTATATTGTTATCTTAGAGAGCGAAACTGAAGTGAAAATTCACCTAATTATTTCCAGCCTGTTCCATTGCTGTGCTCCAAGAGCAGTGTACGACAATACCAGCTTCTCAACTCAGAAAGCTTTTAGTCTGGAGCAGAAATTGCTGTAGTTCAGAGTGGTAAACCCTCCCTGGGTAACTGGGCTCAGCTTTGCTTTTGATGGATCAGTGATCCCTGCCTTCCTCAGCTGATCCCAATCATCCAGTAATCAAAGTCAATCACTGACTTGGAGGAGAGGCAATCTCTTAAAAAGGCAGGTGAGAAAGATTTGCAGAGGAAAGGTTGTGTCTTCTGATCTTCTCAGAAGGGAGTAGGGTAGGAGAGAAGAAAGAGGCTCAGAGTCAGCTTGTTCCTGGGAAATGGATGTTGAGTTAGAAGAGAAGTTTGATCCATGCTGAAGGGAGAGGAAAGCTGAGGAGAACAACAACTTTGAGAAAACAGGCTGAAGAATAGGAAGGTGGGAGGTTTCTATGTTTTCTTATCCAATTTGTTATGTCTTTTTTGGGAAATGCTGTAGAACACTGCCTAACCAGAATCACCTTAAATGAAGGTGGGCAGACTGTAGGGAGTCCTATCACACGTGATCTTTGCTAAATTAGCACCCTGTCTGGTCAAGAAGAGTACTGTAGTCCTTCTGTTTGAACTCTAACAGAGCCCTTGGTTGATGTGCAACCAGTTGGGCAGTCATTAGCAGAGCTGATAGTAGAGATGAGAGGAGGACCTTTAATGTGGTTTGCAAGTTCTCCAAAAAAAGGTATTAGTGGTGTGGAGAATTCAGAGACGCAGGTCCCTAGCAGAGCCCCAGGAGCTACTTCAGCCTGAGAACACTAGAGGTTAAAGCAGAGTTAGGACAGGGCAGGCAGTCCTGGGCTGGGGTCAGGACAGACCGGAATCCCTGGCCTCAGTGTGCTGCATGAGCAGATAAACTCAAGGCACTGGGAAGGGCAGGCAGGATGATGTTACCATTTTTGCTCTAAGTACAGTTGCTTGCCACCCTGCAAATATGGTTCAGAACAAGCCACCTGTGTTGATTGACTTTTGAGTTATTTCCTTTAAGTTGCCAAGTGGGATTCAGAAATGCCTTTCTGTAAAATTATAGCTGGAAGGCTGGTGTTTATGTTGAACTTCTCTCTGTGTGCACCTCTGGGGTGTGTTTTTGCATACATTCTTTCGATGGTGAGTGCTCCCCAGGCTTTCAGGCTTTGCTTTCTGCCTGCCTTGCATATGGGGAAACAGATATGGAAAAGCAATATAGGTAAGCTAAGCACAAAACCAGAGGAGAGGTCGAGGGGAAGGCCCTGGCCAAGTGGTTATTGCAAGCCATGTTAATTAGCACTGAGAGAGGATTTGCCATGCAGCAATGCCAGGTTTCTAAAAGCTGCTATAAGACAATGCTGATGTCTGAGTCCTCATCCTCTTGCTCTTGCAAGTGGATCCTTGTTAATTAATGGGGTTTAGGGAGGCAGCTGATGGCTCTGCTCAGAAAGTTCCTGCTGCAAGCAGAGCAGGAGAGGAAAATCAAGAGCAACACCTGCTGTCACACTTATGATGGGAAGGAACTGGGCATACACCATGGGAGGATGCAGAGGGGTTCAGTGGTGCTGGGCAGAATGGGGCCAGAGTGGGAAGGAGCTCCAGGGATGGGGCAGGAGGAGGGCACCTTTCTATTGGGGGTGAGGGCTGTGGTGAGGCAGGTGGTAGTGAAAGATGTTAAGTGGCTCTGGAGAGAGGAGGGCCTAAATGTAGCCCTGACATGGAGTATGGGGATGAAAGTTGTCCATGGGCTGGTGTCTTTCTGCATGTGCTCCATCTGCACTACAACAGGAATATAGTTGTTACACTGGATCTGTAGGGTTATAATATGTCTCTTGATGGCTTTCTGTGCTGCTGTGACTGTCTCTTTTGCTCTTTGGTCTCCCTTCTCTTTACAATGATGCACAGCTTTTGGCTGGACTAGTTTGGATGAATGTGCCAAAGTCTACTATTTATGACTGTAGATGTTGCACTCACACCATGCTGTGGCACATCCCTCCAGCCTGTGCCACTCAGAACTAACCCTGCTGTCAGTCAAGGGCAATTTACAGAAAATCTTGCAGCAGATAACTGAGTCGTGATCTCTGGGCTCACTGAGAACTCTTGAGAAAGCCCTTTGGTGACCTCATTCAGAGGTTCAAGCATTTTTACAAGCTGTAAATGCTTAAATGGGATTTGAGTCAGATCCTCAATATGTTTAAAATTATATCTGAACTGGAGAGATTGCTTTAACTTTCATGGTGAAGACTTGTGATAGGTAAGAAGAGCAATTATATGTTCCAAGAGCAAGAACTAGGTATTTTGGCATTATGTTTCTTCTGTCAGTTTATTTAATAAGCCATTGCCCCTTGGTTAATAGCTTTCTCCTTGATTAGCCTCTGTAAATCAGAACTTCATGGCTTTATCCCTGACAAGCTGTGTATTCTGAGTTGAAGGTAATGAATTGTGTCATGGGTTGATGTACTCTGCCTCCTGTTTAGAAAAAGTCTTGCATCAAGGAAACACCTTGGCTTTCAAATTGAGTTGTCAGTGGACTGTCAAGATTTAGAGGAGGAAATGCTGAGGATCCTCATAATGTGCAGCCAAGGATTACATAGCCCTGAGCAGAATATGAAGCTGCAGAGGCTCACTTAGTCTGTGCTATTGGCTTTCTGGTGTCTTGGCTAACACATGCAACTTCATTTGCTGCCTTTCTGCCCCAAATCCTCTGCCTTGAGTGGTGCAGGCAGCAGCAGACTTTTCTAATGCTGACTGATCCCAAAGAAGAGGCTGTGGTGGCCTCCAGGCTCTAAGGTCTGCTGCAGTCCTGGAGCAGGAGGGCACCTGTGGCACCTCCCAAACGAGTGCCGTTTGAAATGTGGTTACTTGTGATTTTAATGGGAGCTGCTGGCTTTCCTAAGGCGGGGCGACTGCAGATGGATTCAACAGATCTAGTGCTATTTCCACTCCTCGGCTTTGTCAGTGCTTTTCCTACCAAGCCGAGCTGCTCCTCCGCAGGGAAGCACTGCTTTCCTTGGCCACTAGATGCAGCTCACGCTGCATTGCAGCCTGGGTTGGCATCATTCTTTTTTTTTTTTGCTGGGCCTTGCTGTTAAAAATTATTTCCCTTGTGTTTCTGTGTGTGTCTGTGTTTGGAGGGGGTCTGTTGAGTCTTTATCTTATAACCAACCTTTTTCACTGCTAAGTCTGTCTTCCCCAAATTTCTTCCTTGTTGCATAAACTGTATCCATTTTGAATGCCATTGTTCTTCCTCTCTCCATATGGAAATATATTCAGCTGTGATGCATAAGGGCCCTCTCAGAGCTAATAGGGAGGGAGGAAATCAGGTGTGTGTGGGGAGCACACTGATTTTTTTCAGCCTCAAGCTGAGTGTGAAACTTTACACTGAGCTTTCCACCCCCCTGCAATTTTGTTTTCCCAAATAGCTTTTATGCTGCAGATGTCATGTGTCAGTTCTGCCTCTCACTCAACAGATGTCCAGGGGAAGGAGTCTCCAGCTCCTGCCTCCAATGGGAGGGAAACCTCAGCACAGAGCCTGGGAGCACATGATGAGGACAGGGAATGACTAAGAGCTCTGTTCTGGTTTTAAGTCCAACTCTTTCTAACAGCAGGATGAGAGCAAGTGTCCTTGGAAAAACAGGGAGTCTGCAGTCAGAGTCATGATTAAAGGCTATCTGAAGCTGTCTGAGGAGAGAAGTCAGGCTGCCATTGTAAAAATCAGAATCACTGAAAGCTGGGGCTGGGTGTTGGAAAGGCAAAATGGCTGAGCAACCAAAGGAGTGAAGCTGGAGAAGTTTGTTCCCTT
This sequence comes from Dromococcyx pavoninus, assembly GCA_033558185.1. Lineage (NCBI taxonomy): Eukaryota > Metazoa > Chordata > Aves > Cuculiformes > Neomorphidae > Dromococcyx > Dromococcyx pavoninus. Next base: position 3,127,187 of record JAUMJL010000003.1, on the reverse strand, counting down.
CCAAAGGCTTCAGAGTTAGAGTTTGTCTGCAGTGCTGGGAAAAGGCTGGCTGAGAGTGTGAAGTGCCAGCTTTGCCCTTACTGATTCCTGTGGGAACATCAGGGCCATGGTGAGGAAGGAGGGTTATCCTCCCTCATCTGCTCAAACACTGCCTCTGAACAGGTTTTCCAGTATTACATAAGATATTCTCTATTATACTCTGCTTAAACATGTTTTTCTTCTTCAGAATGTTCTTTGCTTCTCCCCCACACCCTCTTGATCTGGACATTCATTCCTTCCACTTCACCTTCTGCTCAGCCCAAGGATGCAGGAAGAGAAACAACAGCCTAAGGAGCTCTGTGCTCTTTCTCCTTGCACACCTGAGCCCAGCTCGCTTTGCTTGCTGGGTTTTTAGCTGACTGGTACCTGCATGGAAGGAACCCAGTCACCCCCAGGTGTCAGCTGGATCAGATCTGAATGTCCTGGGATACACTGGCTGTCACTGTGGGATCAATTCCAGCCTAGTAAATACTATTTTCTTACACAATGAGGTTGTTTAAAATGATATTTTTGTAGCTGTGACACAGAAGCAGGGTGCTAGAAATTATGGATAGTGGGTGCTTGCAGAGAACAACTGGGAAAGACCTACAGGCCTGAGGGTTTTATTCTTCTTTGAAGGCAATGAGATGTTCCCATTAAGCAATTCCCTCCTGGGAGAAGCAGCAAAGTAGCTCAGCTGTTATTCCTGGGTTGGGTTTTTTGTAGGAAATCTAAAATAATTTCTTAGTAATGTGCCAGATGAGATGGCTCAGTCCTGCTGTGAAAGAAACAGAAAGTAATGCTCACAGTTTGTAATATTTCCTTGAGCTTCTGCTTTTGCACTGAAAAATGGGCTTCCTTTCATTAAAATGCTTTTAAATGACAAATCCACAGATGTTCTCTCCAGCTTGTTTGAGCACTGTAAGCTCCAATTGATCTACATGATGGCTGTGAGGTGGCCAACATCTTCCTCCCTTGCTGGAGGTGGTGGGGCAGCTCCTTGGGGCCACTCTGAGGCCAGCACTGAGGTCCACCAAGCTTTCCTTTCTATCACAGATGAAGTTGAACCAAGGGAAAAGCTGCTTGGGTCTGAACTTTGGGAAGAAGAGGGCACATGTGTCGTCCAGCATTGGCTGTCAAGAGAAACTTCCCCATCCAGACCTGCAGGAAATGAGGGTGTGCAACAAATGGCACCTGCTCTTGGGCTTCAAGGCAGGGGACAGCAAATAGCTGGAGAAGTGACTGCAACTGTATTGATCATCCTGAGCGCACTGGATGAAACTCCGTCCAGCAGCAGGGGAAGCAGGGCCCACATCTTGGAAATCTAGAGGTGCTGGTTTGTGCAGGTGCCTGTAATCCCTCCTGGCAGAGTTGGGTCCTGGCCCAGCAGCCAGGCTGTTGGCACAGGGCTGTCCTGCCTCTCCTCCCTAACAAGAGCTTGATTGGTTTCATTTCCCATCAAGGAAAAATACAGCAGAAAAATAGAAGCAGATGTTTTTAGACAATGTCTAGGGCTCCTAGAGCTTCAAAGAGCTTTTTTTTTTTTGATTGCATAGGCTTTAAACATATAAAAGAGAGCCTTTCCTTGTATTTTTACTAGGGCAAAACCCTCTTTCAAATTTGTATGAGGAGAGACTGTCAGACTGAGCCAACATGGGGGAAGCCTTATTGCTCATGAACCACATTTAAAATCCTTTTTGTTATCTTTAAGTGCTGCCTTGGAGGCACATTCAGTTCCTGCCTGCACTAGTCACTAGGGGCAAAGCAAGAAGGGCTTGCAGCTGATGGAGGGGGGTTTGCTCCTTTCCAAGGGCCATAGGTCAGGCACTGCTGAGCTCTGCCTGGTGCCCACTGGAAGCTGCATTGCTCCCTCTTGACTGAATCTGCCAGAGAAATTGCAGCTCTACCAGGTGCAGCATTTTGGTGCTTCTGTCTGTTCTCTTTAGCCATCTCCTTTGGACCCTCAGGAAACTCTAATGACCAGGGGAAGTCCACATTCCTCCAAATGTGTGTGCAGTTTTCATCCTAAATACAACTGCTGGTACAATTCCATTTTTGAGAGGGTTGTTTTGCCTCTGTAAGAGGAGGTCTGTTGCAGCTACAGGGTGGACATGAAGAGAGGTATTTCTTCAGCATGCTGAAGACATCTAAAATCTTTCAGGTTTGTGTTTGAAAAAAACATCCCTTTCTCTCTTTTGAGACCTTCTGCCTATAATGGGGATCTTCTGTTCCTTCTGCATGAATCCCACCTTCTGCAGCTCCATGCAGCCTGCATATTGCAGGGGCCTTCCCAGAAGCTGCTTTTAAATGTCTGGCTTTCTCTTCCCCTGCCTGGTAAGAAGGAAATTTTTTTCACTTTGATTGCCTTAAGCTTCCACTTCTTGCAGAGAATTATCTAGGAAGTGGTATTTTGTGCAGTTACCTTCTGAGTGAATTTTATTCTTTAATAACTAATTCTGTCAAAACTGAGAGTCTTTCTTCTCCAGAGGCTTTGGACCTTAGTCTCTGCCTTCTCAGAAAGCTTCTGTAAAGGATGCTGCTGAAATGGGTAACATGAACTGTGAACCTGGCCTAGTGTGGCACATGCCACCACTGTACCTCTGTTTGCTCTCTCTAAACTGGAGATAATGTTACCCTGCATCTTATCCAGAACTGTGACCCTGTAACTGAAACAGACAAATCAGCAGATGAAAACACGAGTGTCTCTGAATTACTATCTCCTGCTCACCCTCCTTTCTCACTGTTTCACACTGAACTTCATCTCCCAGCACCTGTTGTAGCAGAAGCCTTACCTGGGAAGCACATCAGGTCCCTGAGCAGCCCCCATGCAGCTGGCTCTCACCAGGCAGCTGTGGCTCTGGAAAGCTGTGTGGGATGGGGAAGGCAAAGCTGCTCAGCTCAGGCCATGCTCCCTTTGAAGCACACTCAGGATAACCCATCCCCAGCATGACACTCCTGTTTGAGAGCTGACTGCCATTCTTTTTCTCTCTTCTGGAGAGGCTGATAAGCACAGTAATGGTATCTAAAAGCAGGGCTTTTATTCAAGCTCTTTATCAAGGAGTTAATGAGTAAATGAGCTAATGAGTAAAGCACTGTAAGCCCTGAATGAAATCTGTGTCCCTAATAAGCCAGTTGGAGCACTGGGGTTGAAAAGTTCAGGCCCAGGATGGCCTTTGTCTCCATGCAGCATGCAACACCCAGAACCCAGCTTCCAAAACTGCTTTTGCACCTACTCTGGCTCTCCTGGGTACTTCCTGCTCCCTGGGGAAGGGGCTGTTTGGCCCAGGAGCCTCCCAGGTGGTTTGCACACCATGGGGCCAGCACTTGGCAGAGGGGCACTTGGCTGTACACCCTTCTCAGCATCACTATTTTTTGTGCATCCCCTGCAGGGGATGTGGGAGCTGGTTGGTTGGGCAAGCTGGCTTTTACCTTGTGGTAAGGTCCTGAGTTTGCCTTGGCCTATTGGAACTTGACCCTTGGGTCCTGGGGACCTTCACACATATGTTTGGTTTAGGGAGTTTTTCTTGTGTCTCCCTGAGCTCATAGCCAAGAAAATGGATGGGGATCTGCCCTGCGGTGAGTCTGGGGTTCCAGAAAGTACCTTTGATTATATAAATGATGTGTTTCTGCAGCCAGCTAAAGGCAGATATGGTGTAAACACTCCCATATGTTTTGCAGGGCTTTCCCTACCACTTTGCAGGGCCACCTGACACAGCTCTCCTGCAGCACCGGGGGTCCAGTGAGACCACAAGCCTTCAACAGCAGATTGTAGTAAAATGATAGTTTGGAGGTTTTTTACTCTCGGCACAATTTCTCACAAGCATAGTTTTTAATTTGATTTCTTCTTGGCTTGTTTCCTCTTGTGACGTGCACACATCTTGCAAGCAACGAGAAATTTGGATGTCACTTCTCATTTCCCCTCAGCCTTCCCAATCCAAGTGCTGATTATCCATTTTCCCCTCAATGTGGAGAAACAGAACAGCATGTTTGGGACCAGCTGTGAAGCTTTCAGCCAAAAGCTGAATAGAAAATATCTTGGGATGAGCACTATGTGTTGTCTCTTACCCCTTTGCCAGCATATGCACCAGCAGATGACTTTAGGTGCTTGGGAAAAAGAAGTCGACTGTGTTAGCTGCCCGTTCCCTCTTCGTTGCATTCCTGGGAAGAGTCACCAGCCAGCAAATCTGTCCCTCCCTTTCTGCAAGGAAGAGGCAGGCTTGCTGATTCCCACATTGTGGATATGTCCCTGTCTCCGTCTGAGGGCTGGTACTGTGCTCCTTCAGTGCAGTGGAATACTGAGCTTTGTAGCTGGCTGCGCTAAGCCCGTGGCATGGTTATTCAGTTCTTCACTGCCCAAGTGCATTCTCCCTGACCCTACCTTCTGCCCCATCTCATTTCCCTCCTGGCAGTTGCCTGCATGCAATGTATTTTGCAGCTGGAAAAAGCTGGTAGGAAACCACTCATACCTGTGCAAAACCAGCCCTGGCTATGGGGTACCAAGACAGGACTGTGGTCATGCCCTAGAGCAGTCTAGCTTGAATGAGCTTACACTGCTGAGCATGGGCACCATTCCCATTTCTGTAGGAAATGTTGCAAAGAAAGCTGAATTTGTATCAGATGTGAATTTAAAACTCTCAGAAAACTATTAGCAGTTCCTAGGGCATGACCACAGTCCTGTCTTGGTATCCCACTTACAGATCTTCCCTGCTGGCATTGGCTCATTGGCTCTCTGGCTGTGCTCTTGCTGCAACTCCTTCTGGAATGCCTGGGTGATCTGGGCCAGCATTTCTCAGCCACATGATTTGGTATTTTGGTATACAAGTTAAGTAGCCTTGGCTCCCAAGAGTGTCCTTACAGTCCCATGTTCATCCTGGCTGTGTTTTGATGGGTCCAGGGGGGCTCTGCAGGCAGGATGAGAAGCACTGAGCAGACGGGCTGGGTGCCTGTGCCGTGCACATGCCTGGCTTTATCTGCCATCAGGGGTAAGTAATGCCTAGAAAAACATTCTCCATAAGAGCTCTTCACTGCAGTCTTAAAAACAGGAGAGATGTACAAGGAGTTATTTATAGTAACTAAGGGCTGGTACAGGGAGTGCACAAGGTAATTTTAAAAATTCTCCTTGCTTAATAATCTGGAAAAACCTTGTGTATTCTCTGGGGCTGCAGAGTTTAATACCTGTCCGATGATGCTAATTTAATTACATGCCAGCAGGTGGTGCCCAAGTAAAAAAGGGAACACTTTAATACAGTGTTCTTCCGATGTGCTGTTGCGTGGTGCTGTTTCATGCTTGGCTCGAGTCGTTTCCAGAGGTTCAGACAATATTTAACAACTCGGCATTGGCGTTTTCTTCTTTTCGGTCTCATTCCATCTCCCCAGGCAGCCCCTAAATCCTCCTGGCTTGAGGAGGGCTGAGAAATACCAGTCGGTACTAAGGAAAAGTTTTACATGTATACCCAGTCCAAAGGGGCTGCTTGGTCCCACCTTGGCTGGAACTGCAGAGAGAGGAAAGGTCAGCCCAAATGAGTGTCTCATGGTTGGGAGACTGCATTTTTTTTTTCCAGCTGTGATTGTTGCTTCTAGAGATTTATATGGAAGATGTGGGAGATCATGAGCTTGGGCCCTGCAGAATGTTTTATGCAGGAGAGAGAAGTGGCTTCTCTTGGCCTCCTTTTAAAAATACAAGAAAGAGGGTTGTGTCATCCACTTTCTCCTGCAACAAAGACATGAACCAACTTCCCACTAACAGCACAGTCTAAGCAGATGCAAAAATATCAGGTTTATGTAGTCTGTAGCTCTGGCAAGTTGCTGATCTGAGCGGTTTTTGCAGGTGCTAAACCAGAACAGGAGCACTGCTTCTGCAGGGCTTGCAGGCTCTTTAAAAGAATCTACAAACCCCTGCAATTCCTTAACTTTAGGGAAAAATGAGTGTTTTTCCTCTGGATTAGGACAGGAAACCTGTAAAGGGCGCTTTCCCATTCCTGTTTCCCTGCCCTGAAAATAGAGTGAAGCTGTGGTTGCACTGACTTGTGTGATCTGAAGATGTTTGCACTCAGCCCTGCTTGGGCAATGGCAAAACCAGGCAGATAGCTAGGCAGAACCAAGCACCTCCCAGCTGGAAATCAGCCTTGTTAAAATGTAAGCTGGATGCTTAGCAGGAAGCAGTTTTGGTCCTGTTATTCCTGAAAATGAAGGTCAAGGTAACTAGGTAATGTCTGGGAGTGATTTTTTTTTTCCTCTGATCAGGGAGAGTAAAGGGTCTGAACCCACTGGGAGCAATCTTTGCTGCAGGAGATTTTTCTGCAGCCCTCCTCTTGTTGAAATTCCCGACATGAGCAGACAAGCCTGATTAGAGACAGTATATACTGGTCCTTTAGGAGCAGAGCAGGCAGGGAAGGCTGTCAGGGAAGAGATTGCTTCCACTGGTAATTTATGCAGTTATTCTCCTTTTTCCCCCTATGGAAAACATAAAACATTTCTGCTAGAGAGGAGATGAGCCACTTCAACCCTCTGCAGAGATCACTGAGCATGGATCACTCGGGGGCCTTGGAGCAGGTTGGGTCCTTTGCTGGCGGTGGCACTACCTGTGTATTGGCCACATTTATCTCACTGTAGTGAGGATCTTAGTCATTTCATCCTCTAGAGAGCTGAACAAAGTGAAAGCCAGAACATCATGGGCCAGATTCATATCCTGGGGAGAAAGCAAAAAGACAAAGGTATTAAATGATGAGCTTTTTCATTTTACTCCTTGGAAAGCTGGTTTTCTGATCCTTGCTGAAAATACACAGTGCTCTCATGGATCAAGCCTGGTTCCTGTCAGTGCTGCAGATGGCTGTGCTGCTTCTCTTGCTGTATTAATGCTGACAGTCATGTATCAACCAGAGGCTTGCAGAAAAAATTCCATGTGTTGTGTGTTTGCAGTGAACCAGTGCAGGAACAGCAGAGAAAACCTCATAGGGCTCATAGGCAATGGTTTGTGCCACCTTACTGGCACATGTGCACAGAGATACCAAGAATGTAGCTTCAAAGCTTGGTGGTGAACCTCAGCATGCCCTGTAAACCCCCAGTGCTCCCACTGCTTGGTACTTGATAAGCCCAAATATTGTCCCAGGCATTGTCTCAAGTGCAAAATGGGCAGTGACAAAGTGTAGCGGAAAGACGGGAGTGGCTGAGTGGCACCAGAGAGTGCCAAGTTCCTCCAAATCACAAGAACATGAAGTATGTCTCTAGCAGAGGGAGATGCTTCAATTCATGGCCAGTCTCTCACAACCCATTACAGTCTCACCCTCCTGAGCTGGTCCTCACCTTTCCCAGTCTCATGCCACATGTCTGGTTATGAAATCAGGTCTCATGCTGTCCCTGCCGTTGCTCAACTGTCAGTCCAGGATGTGGCGCGTGTGTTCCTGCATCAAATGGCCACGTGCTGGTGGTGCATGGGAGGGAAGGGGACACCTGCCAGGTGCTCATCTTCAGATCCCCTCTCAGACACCTTTGCTGGCAGTGGTAATTCTCAGGCAATATCTCCAAGGAGAAAATTTAATTGTGATGCAGAAAGTACTATTTGCACTCAGATATTTCCCATAGAAACATAAGCTGCGTGTTACTGCACAAGTCAGGACAATAACACAGTGTGTTCAGCTTATCTGGGAGATAACAGTTTATCAACATGCCAAGGACAACTAATGAGGCACAGAACAGAGGAAGCCAAGTACTGTAATTGTTACATCCCATCTTTCCAAACACTGATAGCGGTACCTTGCGGGGAAGAGCATACAAAGATCTAGTGAGTAAATACACAGGAGCCAGGCAGAGCCAGCAGCATCCCTAGACATTTGGGCTGTTCTTAACAGACCCTGCAAATGGCTGTTGTGCAGTCAGCAAGAGCTTATTTGGCATCTCAGTCACCTGTTTTAATTTTTACATAAAATCTAAGGTTTTATAAACAATCAAAGCATTTCAAGGGTCACTAGTCCCAAAGTGACCTGTTGGCAGGGCCCTGAGCAGGTTCCTGCTGTCAGCCTGGGTCATTTGCTTCTCAACCTTTCCTTGGCCCTGCTGAGGGGTGCTGGAAGGTCCCTTTGGTTGTGGAAATATTGACAGTGCAAATGGCAAAGCATTCACAGGGAGCCAAATCAGTCACTGACAGAGGAGCATTAGCACACTGAGGTTGCCCGCTTGCTTTTGAGAGTAGACGTACAGTAAAACCTTGACATGCTCTGGGAAATTTCTCATTTCAGCCCCTTCTTCCAGAGTTACTTGAGGGGGTAAGGATTTCACAAGGGAAAGAAAGAAGCTCTGGCCAGGAGCAGGGGTCGCCTATGGGGCTTGGAAATAGAGGCAAATGAAAAGCCTCTGCTCAAGAGCAGTGTGTCCTTGATAGGCAAGAGAGTAACATCTGTTTCTGTAGGAGACTCTGCTCTTGCCAAAAGCAGGGGGCTCAAACAAGAGGGAAGAAAGTGTTATGTGGGCATAGAACTAAAAACTTTTATAATGCATGCCTGGTAGGGAATAAGCTTAAGGTTTAAACATAAGATGACAGAGCCAAGTCAGTGAAGAACCTGCTCTGTTACACTAGTAATCTTCTGGGTGGGCACTTGACTCCTTAAAACTCCTTGATTGAGTTTTTTTTGTTTGTGATGTTTTCTAAGAGGAAAAGAAGAGCCAAATCTCCTCACCATGTCTCCTTTTTTCTGTTTTTCTGATGGAGAAAGAAATTATTTTTATTTATTACCATTGACTAGATGCTCTACTTCATTACTGGCTCTGCCGTTCTTCACAAAGAAATAAAGCTGAGCATTAGCCATAATTTAACAAACTGCTGCAGATTGCAGTCCTGAGGGCAATTAAGGCATGCAAATTGCTAGTCAAGCCCTTTGCCATCCTCTCCTGCAGCAGGGTGGGGTCTGGGCCTCGGGTCAGATCCCAAATCACTTCCTAGATTCCCAGGGCCAGTAATCAGTGCAATCCAAGCTTCCCCTATCTAGTCTGGAGAGGGCTTAATTCCAGCTTTAAAGCAAATGTGGCTGTGAAAGGAGAGCTGTGCATCTGTAGTGACAGGACAAGGAGTAATGGCTTTAAACTGAAAGAGGGTAGGTTTAGAGTATATGTAAGAAGAAATTCTTCACCTTCAGGGTGGGGAGGCCCTGGCACAGGTTACCCAGAGAAGCTGTGGCTGTTCTATCCTTGGAGGTGTTCAAGGCCAGGTTGGATCCATGCAATGTGTCCCTGCCCATGGCAGGGGGTTGGAACTGGATGATCTTAAAGTTCTCTTCCAATCCAAACCACTTTATGATTCTGTCATCTTTTTGAGGCACATTTTTCCTTGTCAGTGGCTATAGCATTAATATTGGCAGCTCTCCAAGCCCTCTCACCTTTTCAATTTAAATATAACCAGAATAACAGCAATGCTGGAACAAAAGGTTGCTGCTGTCAGTCTGCCTGGATCACGCTCTTCTGTCAAGGGGCAGGTAACCATGCTGGTCAAATCCCAACCCTCCTCCATTCCAAGCCCTCAGGTCACATTTTTTTTAAAAATCCAAGGAGATCTTTTCACAGTCCAGCACACCTGGGCTCAGACTTTTTGTAAGGAACATTTATTATATTACTATTATGTATTTTCAGGGACTTCTTGCCCCTGCAAATTCTTGTTGAGGCCAGGAATGTATTAAGTAGTTTAGAAAAAGTGACATCCCCATAGGAAGGATATCCAGGAGAACAGTCAGCGCACACTAGATTGCAGACTTTCAGGAAGGGTATAAACTCAGTCAAACACTAATAAACAAAAAGCTGCTTTCAGACTTTACTGCTTCTTTCCTACCATGTCTGCTGATAGGAGAAGCTTTCCTTCAGGGAATTGGGACAGATGGCTATTGCTCCTAAAAAGAGAGAAAGAACACCAGTTTCTTGTCAAAATTTAGACAATGTCAGAAATATTTGCAGATAAAATTTACCCTGCTGAAAGTAGTAGAAACCTTGCCTTAGAGACAGCAAAAATCACAGAATGGGAGAGTGGTTGAGGCTGGGAGGCAGCTCTGGAGATCACTTTATCCCTGCTCAAAGCAATCGCCTACAGCAGATTGCCCAGGACCGTGTCCTGTTGGGCTTTGAACAACTGTGAGGATGGGGACACCACAACCTTTCTGGGCACCTGTTTCAGTGTTCAACCACCCTCACAGTAAGAAGGGTGTTTCTTATGTTTAAGTGGAATTTTCTGCCTCTTTTTCTGTCACTGGGCACCACTGAGAAGAGTCTGGTTGTGTAAGCTTCCTCATCAGGTATTTATACACACTGATAGGATTGCCTGAGCCTCCTCTTCTCCAGGCTGTGTAGTCCCAGCTCTATCAGCCTCTCCCTGTACTTCAGATGCTCCAGTCATCATCCTTGTGGCCCTTCACTGGACTTGCTCCAGCACGTCCATGTGGGAAGCCCAGCACTGGACCCAGACCTTCAGATGTGTCTCACCACTACGAACAGAGAGACAGGAGCATCTCAACTGACGTGCTGGTACTGTTCTGCCTAAAGCAGTTCAGGAGACCTGTGGCCCCTGCTGGCTTACATTCGACTTGGTGTCCACCAGGACCCCTTGGACCTTCTCTGCAGAGCTGCTTTCTGGCTGGTCAGCACCCATCTTGTCCTGGTGCCTGAGGTTACTCCTCCTCAGGTGCAGGGCTTTGCATTTGTTGGCCCATTTCCTCAGCCTGCCAAGGTTTCTCTGAAGGTCAGTGCAACCATCTGGTGTAGTACTACTTCTACCAGTTTTGTATTGCCTGTGAAATATCTGTCCCCTCTCTTCCCTGAAGCTCCCAACATCCCAAATACCCTCATTGTTCATCACAGAGGGACATTTTAATGTGGTTTTCAGCAAAGAGTTTCTCAGGTGCTGCAGCCCTTTTTCCTCCTATGAACTCTTCAGTGTTTCCATGTTTCATCACCCCAGGTCCTCTGAGCTCTGATGTACCTGTCTGACAGAAAGAGAAAACAAGAAAAAGAAAAACTGCAAGGGCTGTGCAAGCAGAGAGGGAATTTGGAGAGTGCATCTAATTGAATTATTGGTGAACAAAGCCAAACACCTTTACAAAATGAAAATATCATCTGTGGAGCTGGCACAGAATCCAGCTTCTAAAATTAGTCCAGAGAGGAAAGACTAATAGATAAAGTATCAGCCAAGGAAAAGCCATTAATTGCCAGGGCAGACGGCTGCTTTCTCTGCACTGCAAGCATTAACTGTGGTTAGAGACAGGAAGAGTTGGATTAAGGGTACCAGAGGTGATGTGAACCACTATCCTTGAATAGAGATTCCAGGAGAAGCAAAAGACTTGAAGGGGAATTAATAGCAACAAAAGGCCTTTCAGCCTGCTGGGCCACCTACTGCTTTGATGAAGCTTAGAAAATCCAAGGACACTTAAAATTAAGATTAAAGATGCAGCCATGGAAGATGAGCTCTTGCACAGCATTCAGACAAGAACCTTCTTGGACTGTGATTACCCAAACCTGGCCATGAGATAAGCTCACATTTCTCTTCTAGGATTTGATACAAACCTGCTTCCAGTACCAGCAACAAGGCTAAGGAGCACCAGGGTAGTGACCTGCGCTCCAAGCTAACTCTCACAAGGGAAAAGAATGGACTGCTGTCATCTACTAATTTACTATTATTTTTCCCAACCTGGAAACAGGGAGAAGAGCTGACTAATCACTGCTCTGACCCTGCATGGACCCCTTTGTCACCAGGGCCAGCATTAATTCCAGTTTCTGGAAGAAGCAGTAGACTTAGATCTAACAATTAATTAGGAGTAGGATGTGCTTGTCCTGTGTTTTTCAAAGACATCACTGAAGTCTTGAGCTATATGAATGAACGTACACTAAAGCTTGTTACTGGCCTGCTCTTCACATGTAGACCATGCCATGACCAACGTCAGCACTACCATGAGGGGGGAGTAGAGTCAGAGCCTCTCCTTGTAGCTCCTGGCCGGAGCAACCAAAAATGAGCTGCTCCTTCCCTCGGCAGGGTTATGTCAGCACCCAGTGAATGCTGAGCTACTGCCTGGTCAACACCGTAGTCACGCTGCAGTACCTGTTCTTCAGGATGAAGATCAAAATTACAAGCCAGCTCAGTGAATGATTCCATTTACAGTAACCAAAGGATGAAACCTGTGTAATAACCTTCCTACAGGTCATTAACTGAAGATAAATGCCACGCAATTATGAATATATCTGATATTTATTATAATGGCACTGATCATAATGAATTAAGTCAGTGTTTAGGTAGTTATTTCAATAGGTAATTTAGTGTAAGTTAAATTTTTCTTTACCAAATCTGTTTTAGAGCCCATAACTTTATCTCTAATGCATGATACATCACTTAATGACAGCTTTTGGCTGTGCATTAGTTGATACAATATTTCTTCCAGATAATTTTCCTAGTAAAGGAAATACAGCACTTGTACGCAATTTCATGCCAGCTCTTGAAAGAGCGGCTGAGAGTGATAGTCCATGTGTATATTTATCCATGAAGGAAGTGAAGATGAAGATTTGCAGAGCCTTTAGAGGCATTCTCCCAGGAATGCCTCTGCTTGCATATAGTCAAGAACCAGTGGATTAATGACCATGGCTGTATAATTGAGCTGAAGATATTTTTTCATCAATGTCAGAGGTAGTGGTGCTCATATTCTCTTTTCTGAAATACAACCACCACAGAGTGAAACCAGGAGGATGATATTATGTGTAACAGAGTTTAAGAGAGTCTGAGAGAAGGACAGCATTGTGTGACCTTCAGAAAACAGAATTAGTTCAAGATTAGTACACAACTATCTTCAGTGTAATTAAACTGCAATCAAAAGGGACATCAAGAAATGATATAACACTTAAAGTATATTGTTGAAAAAACGACCTCTCTTGCTGACTGCTGAGCTTTGGTGAGAAAGGCCACAAACACCAGCTGGGAATTAGCTATGATATGGAATGGAAAATTAACGCATAAAACTGAGTCTTCAAAGAATAATGAAGAGGATATTTGGGGTGCACCAGCTCACAGCAGGTGCAAAGCAAGGGCTTGAAAAGTCCTTGGAGGGCCTTTCTTGAACTGCATAGAGAAGGAAAGCCACTTTTTCCATCTCCTGTGTACCAGTATTTATGAGTACTGATCTGATTGAACATTTTCTAATGCACTTCAATTTCTTTCATATCAAGAAAGAAATGTACCTTAAAAGGACTGCTCGGCTGCAAATGTCGTCTTACAAAGAGATTCAAAATTTAATCTTTTTGGAGGAAAAGAATAAATCTTTTTAGCCCCTGAAGTTGCTTTCTAAATCAGAGTGCTGGACCTCCAAATGAAGATAGTGGAGCAAAGATTTGTACTTGCTGCTGAGCAGCAAATACCAGTAAGGTAATGCATTTTGTTAGGCCCTTATGACAAGAACAATCTATTAGGAGAGCTGGGAAGGTCAAATGTGACATAATGAAACCTCGCATCATGTCATCTTTTTGCAGCCATAATGCTCCTCTCTGCTTCTGTGCTGGGGATCAGAGATGCCGTGGCGTGCCTGCCAGGAATGGGGCTCGTGTCATGTTATCTGAGGTGGTGTCTGCCAAAGAGACTCTGCAGGGAACTGCAACTCCCTGTTCTGTGGGGTCTGATGAATAATAGATGTGATGAAGAATGTTTCAAACATTGATCATGACCATGCTCTGCACTTTGGGGTGGCCAGCCCAGATGTTAGGTTCAGCTGGGTTACCTGTCTCTTTGACTACCTGCAAGGCACCCTCTGACACTTTCTGCCTCAGGCAGGTGGGATGCTGTGGCTGGATTTTGTACCTCTGAGCTGCTCCTCTTTTCCTCTACTTGGGTTTTCAAGATATTTCAAAGCTTTTTCAAAAGGGAATTGCAGCAACTTGCTGTTAATTTGTGCAAGATCATACGAAGCTCCTGATACAATTATGCCTTTATGGAGTCATGCTAGTCTTGCACAGAAAGTTTAGTTCATTAAAAACCTGCATAGGCAATGCCATAAGGATCTTTTTAACTCTTATGTGGAACCATAGTCTCAATAGAGCCCTGGATATGGCTGAGCTATGGACTCAGCAAGAAGAGAACATGTTGTGATGTGGCTACACTTCCAGTATGGAGTCAGACCTGGTTTGCACTGATGATTCTGCACTAGCTATGCTGTTCAAAAAACAGATTATATTTCAATCTGAAGGCCACTGGTGACTGTGGCAGTGATCTGCCTTCTCTGCAAAATGATTCCCAAATAACCCTTTTACAGAAATCTCTCTACCATCTGACCTGAAATTTTCTCTCTGAAATGGCTGTGGAGGTTACTACACTGTGGCCCATCGTTGTGGTCAGGTTCTAGTCAGGACTTCTGATCAGCTTTGGGTATAAAAATTAGGATGGATGGATGGTAAAACAAATGAATAGTTTTTAACACTCTAAAACATTTTGAGTTTGCTGCCAGCCAGAGCTCAGCATGTTTAATTAAGGTATGTGAGCTTGAACGAGGCTAATCTTTGATGCTTAGGCTAATTTTTGCTGGTTTATTAGATAATATGGTAAATGACAGATTGAGACTCCTTTTTTCCCATTTTCTATTCCTTGTCACCAGCAGTAGGAGGGGGAGATAAAATCCTTTCACGTGAAATCATCTTAATGAGGGACCAGAATTAGCACAGTTAACTGGAGGCGCAGCTGCACACCTCGCTGTGCACACCCTGCTCTCTCCATTTTCTCAGCGAGGATATTTTCAGAGTGACTGCTTGGCCTAAAGTTCATAATTAAAGCTTTAAATCTCGGCTCAGTGCTAAATTTGCCTGCACTAAGAGACAGTAGGAGGGAAAAGGAGGAGAGTCTATCTCCCTCTCAGGAAGCCTTGTTTACTAGTATTTTGTAGGGTTTTTTATGCTGATGATGCTTATCAGCCTTGCAAAGAGGCAGGCACTGAGAGTACCCCTATATGGAGAGGTTTTCAGGACCTGATAAGCATTGGCACTGCTGTCTGATTTCACTTTTGCAGCAAAGCCCTGCAATACAGAAATATCAGCTGAGCCAGATGTCTTCACCCAGGGTTCCCACATCAGCAGCAATGTTTGGAGGCTGATCAGAGACAGCCTGTTGCCACGAAACACGGATGAAAGCTTCCAAGTGAAACACTTTGCTGTGCAATGAATCACCTCCACTGCAGCTCTTGCAGTGCCCTGGGAAGAGCAGGGTAGCAGAAGGTCTCCTAGAAGACCTGATCCCTTAGGAGGTCAAGGGATACTCGTCAACAAGTGCGGTTTAGTTCCAGCGAGTAATCTGCTGCCTGTAATTAATAGCTGCAGTTGCACATGTTTTCAGCACAAAACTGGTGAGTAAATCCCTGCTTTCTTAATTTGACAACATGTAATGGGGCTGAACGGATCACAGCTCTTGCCAGGGATGGTCCTGCTCACCCATCGTGTCACCCAGCGCGTCCCTGGCAGCCTCTCACACAGCCCTGTGAGTCCTCCTCTGGAAGTATCTCAGCAAGTCCCAATTATTGACAAAAGGAAGTATTGCAGTGAATACTAGTAGCTAATACCATATTTGCAGGTATAATTTACTTTTTGATAGACCACCTGAATTTTAGATTTTTTTTCCCCAGAGGAAAAGGCCTATGTAATTTACCAGAAACTGTGATCCTTGCCTGCATACTTCTGATGAGGTTGCCTGTATGCAAACCCCCCCTTATCGTTAGTCCATAATCTGTCTAAATGTGGCAGAATAAGGTTTTATTAATAATGTTTGTGTGCCCATGGCACGGGGCTGAGTCACTGCGTGCAGTACACAAAGCTGTAGAGCATGTCTATTAATAAACATGATAAATCCATACCTTTATGAGTAAAAGTTGCGTGTCTCTGCTGAAGAGACAGCCCTTTGTTGAAACAGTGATTTATTGCTATTAGAATTCTGTGATTAGCCAAGCTTGGAAAGCAGACCCAGAAAATCTCACGCCTACCTAGTCGCATGATGAGTTTCACCAAGCACAGAAATGCAGGAACATTTTATGAAGTCAGAACCTCAGAGGAAAACCTTTAATTCCAAAGTCAGTTCCTGATGATGCAGTTGTGGATTTTCAGTTGCGAAATGACTACATGATTTAAAATAAATTTTACATTTGAAATGCAAAACTATTCTCACACAGCCCCAAAGAAGTCAGAAGAAAAGCTGTGATAAAGCCAAATGATTTGAAATCAATCAGCCATCTGTTGTGCTCTGTGGTTTCTAATGATCAAGGTGAAAACTTTGGTGGGCTGTAAAAGTAAAGAATTACAACATCCAATCTCCCTGCAGTAAATACTTTAAGTATAGTCAATGTGAGATAATATATGCTGGAATTACCTGAGTTCAGTCGCATCATGAACTAATCTGAGATAGCTAAGGTGGGACGTGCAGCCAGGAGATGTTATTATTTGTGGGTGCACCATGTAGGGCTCTGTAGTGAAGATCTGATGAGTTTTGGAAAGGAAGGGAGAATCCCCGATGTTGATGTGAAAGTTGTCCTCCACCGAATCGAATAACCCCACGGGGTCCTGGGGCTTGATGTGCATTTTCTGCTCGTACATGAGTAACAAACTTTCGTTTGGAGTTGATCCTTCATGTGACCACCCACCCTCTGCTGGTTCATTTTATCTGTCTCAGATATCTCAATAATGGAATAATATGAGCTCATCAAACTCCTCATCTAATTAAGATTCAATGAAACCTCTTTGGGTGGTTATCTTCATGCTCCCATTTTAAGGCTTCAAAGGCAATGTTTTCTTTACTTTTCCTCCTAAAGGATATTTTCTTGTTGCCTGTGCTGACTCAGAAGCAGATGTGTTTTTTTACAAAGAGTTCCATTACAAATCACTTGTTCTCGCTGCCTCTTCTCGCCAGGCCTGAGCTCATCGTTACAGTTCCTTTTTAGAGATGGTCACTGAGTTGGTTTGGCTTTGGAGGGACGAAGCCACTTAGGCTCCAGAGGAAGGAACCAGGGCTTGTTGGATCCGTTACACCTATGAAGGAGCAGGGAGATACTCAGTAATTTCCCATGTACACGGCCAGACAAGGAGCAGAGGAGAGGTTTTGTGCAAAGATGCAGCTCTTTTTCATTTGCTTCATCCGTGGATCATCTTTTGTCTTTTTTTACACAGGATGTTCTTTTCTCTATGACTATCTGACAAATACAAACAGGAATCTGTATACTGATTACACAAAAATCATCAAAATACACTGGGTGGGTGATAATACTGTCTTTTAGAAAATGACAGTGGCAGGTCTGCGAGCTGGCCTTCATTTGAGATGTTACAGGTCTTGAGGCCAAGGTCAGCAGGTGCAGGTTGTGTCAGATTTCAGGAGCATAACTGATCAAATCCTGCCAGGCAGCCACCAGCCAGAATCCTGCAAGAGTGTGATCCTCGTGCCAGCTTCTCTGCTTGAAAGCAGATTGCGAAGCACAAATGTGAACCCACAGCTCTGTGATAGATTCAGCCGGTTCCGTGGTGTTTGGCTCCAGCCATTGTCAGAGGTTGCAGTCACAGGATGCTGGGCTCACCATCTGCCCCATCACCCAGAAGATAACAGATTCCCAGTGCAGCCCATGGTATTGCAAAGGCTGGTGGCATCCACAGCCTTATTGCTGGAGCCTCATCTGTGGCTGGCGAAGGTACAAATCAAGGTGGAGGGAACTGCGCTCTCTGTCTGTCCCCTGCTGAACACACTGACCAGCATCAGCCTAGCTAAAGAGCTGTGAGGAGACCTCAGAGGTGCTAAAGAATTTGTGTCTTAGGCAGAGCAGAGCGACCCAGATTACCGCAACAGGAGCAACCATAGCAGGAGGCCAGCAATTATGTGCTTAATTGTCTTGGGCACGAGCAAAGGAGTGTGGGCTGCTGGCCAGGCAGGGAGCATCTCACAGCTGACACAGCCACCCTGGCCCAGCCCACTGGAGGTTGAAAGATGGGGGAGCTGATGGTTACCAAGATGCAGGGGTGCTGGGCAGAGGCTGTATTGATCCCAACTGCTTGTGGGCTGACGTACCCTGGGGCTTGGGTGAGGTCTGTAACACAGCACATAACAGAGTAATCCTGAAACTCTTTGCTCAGCGTAGCAGTTGAGGAAGGATGCTGTGCTGGAATAAAGACAGGCAGTTACTGTTTGATCAGTGCAGTGCTCCAGGCTCTAGTCCACACTGTGTGCTTTGGTTTCATTGATGTTTCTCCCAATACCCTCCTATGTGGGTGAAATATCAGGTTGAGGCCATCAAACAGCGCAGCCTCACTGTTTGGCTCTTTGCTCTGATCACTTCTGTCGTGCTCCTCAGCATGCCCTGTGCTTACCCCTTCACGGTTTCCAAGACATATGGCACTAAGAAGTCAAGTCTTACCCCAGGATGTGGTGAGATGGACAAGGAGCCTCTCTGTTTTTGTCAGTATGGAAAAGCATCCTCCAAGTGCAGCATCCTGAGAACTTAGCTACATAGTGCCAGGGACTGTTTGAAAAGCCTGCAAGATGTTAGATTAAAGGCAGATGCCCCAGGAACAGAGAAAGAGGCAAATGATTGTATTACTACTTCAAAAGGAGCTGATTCTGCAATGAATTAACTGGTTTTCAGGTGATAGCTGATTTTTTTTTTACCGTACCCATCAAAGTGTTGCATTGTGAAGGCCCTAAAATATATCCAGAGTTCATGAGCTGCCAGAGAAAAAGGCTGCCCAAGGCAGGGTTTGCTGTTGAACAGCAGATCACAACCACTGCCCAGAATTGCAGCAGGACCCTGCACTGCAGCACCAGAAGGGCTTTGGGTTTGGAGCGATGCTCAGATCCATCCGTGTGTCCTGAGCTTCCTCTCAGTCTGCACAGGGTTGTATTTAGTAGGAGACCACCTACTCTGTGGCCAGTAAGCAGTTTGTGACCAACAGGCATAGTAGGTGCTTGCAGGAAAGTGAAGTTAATGTAGGTGTTTTCTAGTGAGTAACATTCATTTAGAGACAGAAAATCCCCCTTGAAATCCAGCAGTTATCTGGTGTGTGGGCCAGGGAGCTGGTTTTCTGGGCAGCAGAGTAGCCCAGAGCAAAGCAGTCTCCGAGCAGCCCTGCACAGCCCTGCGGAGCAGTTCTCCCTGCACAACAACAGCACAGGCAGTCTCCCAATGGAAAGCCTTAATGATGGAGCTGCTTTTTTAATGGTTCCCTGTACAGACGTTAGTCTTTAAAGAGGATTTACGTTACAGCCAGCTGCTATGAAGATATTTTATTGGTATTGTAAATACAGAGAGAAAAATGGTAGCTTTTACCCTTCTGGTTGCTTGTGTTTTCCTGCCCCATAATTCACAATCCTGTGTGTCAGAGGCTAAAATCTATCCTTGTATATGCTCCGACATGTCCCCTTGTTCCCCGACTTGGCCAGACCAAAAACCACCTTGTCTGCTTCCTTCCCACCTACTTCCTGGGTCTCCTGCTTCTGGGCGTGTGGCTGAAGGACAGGGGAGTTTGTGAGAGCAGAAGGGCTGCAATGGAAACTGTGAAATACAGGGAAGCAGTGACGATCTGTTAGAGAGGAGCCAGAGGGAGCACGAGCAATGCCGCAGTAACAGGCGGAGGCGATCCTTTACAAAGTGCCTCTAGAGAGGGCATGTGCAACAGCTTGAACTCCTGTCTTCTTGCTTCATTTTGCTTTGTGGGTGGGTGAGGGCTTGATCTTTCCACTGCATTTACCCACAGGAGACGAGAAGATGCCTCATTACATAAGGATGTACCGAGGCACAACATAACACAGAAAATGTGCATCACATCCAGTCCCAGAGGTGCCGCTTGCCAGTATCAAATGACCGTGAGGACACTGTCAGCAACGCAGCAGCATATGGGCTTTTCTCCCTGCCCAGCCTCTATGAATGTTGTTTGGCACCTCATCCAGAAAGTCTGGCCCTGGCTGCTTGGTGATGTGTGCTGGGAAGCAGAAGGAGGGCCCGGAGGTGTTCCCATTCCCCAGGGGATATATGCAGAGACCATGGGACTGGGACCACTGTGTAGGGGTGGTGCCAAGCCTGCAGCTCAGACTGGCACTGCAGGACTTTGTGAATGACCCACGGACACTGCGCAGATGAGAGGAGGCTGAGAGCAGTAGCAGAGCTGCAGAAAAATATCTGCCATATCTGCCACTGAGGTGTGAACCATTAGAATTATGCAGGATGTTATTTTCCCTCTTGCAAGTCATGCCTGAAATCTGGTCTCATAAATGAGCTTGTTTTTATTAGAGGGAACTTGCCTTTACTAGGTTATAAATCCGAATGTGAATGCTAATTTTATTGCCTTGCA
Source organism: Dromococcyx pavoninus (assembly GCA_033558185.1). Lineage (NCBI taxonomy): Eukaryota > Metazoa > Chordata > Aves > Cuculiformes > Neomorphidae > Dromococcyx > Dromococcyx pavoninus. Next base: position 3,106,862 of record JAUMJL010000003.1, on the reverse strand, counting down.
TCTAGAGGATAGCAGAAACACAAACATTACAATCCAGAGAGCACGGCCAAAACACAGGCACCACATCCAAGCGTGTTCCTGAGGAATTTCAAGCAGGACACGAATGCTGCCTCATCCCTTCATCCCTGGTCAGCTGTTCTAGAGTTGGCCCAGGTGAGCCAGTACCCACCTGGCACAACTCACAGCATAAGTCAGAGATGAACAGTGATGAAGAATCTGTATTCTTGGGTGTTGTGATCCCTTAGTTTAGGAACTTTCTGGAAATTCCTATAGCCGTTGCTTGGGGTCCAAGTTATGGCAATAGGGCAGGTTGTATCTCATAAGCCATTCTGCTGTAGCAGAATCAACTGTATCTACTCCAGCTCCTGGGTTTGGGTGCAGAGTGCTATGTATGAACCTGCTCTGAGCAACATCCTGCTGCAGGGAACAAACCCAAAAAGGCTCTGGAAGAAGCTGATGGCATTAGCTGCCTCACAACTCTCTGACAAGTTGTTTCCTCATGTACAAATTAAATTACTCACCACCTAAATTATTTGTTTTGAACATTTTCTTTCATGCAGAGCTGTGGTGGAGAGGCTTTAGCTATATAAGCAAACAAGAAAATGATGTGATGCCAGGGCACTGTAAATAGCCCAGACTTGCACAGAATAAAAGCCCTTGGAGGTACCTCACCTACCTTGCTGAGAGAAGTGATTTCAAATGTAGTGGATTACTCTGTCCCCAGTGCTCCCTTTACAGCTGAATCTATGCTAGAAACTCTTCCTGGGAAAGCAATAAGAGTTAAGAGTTTAAGTTTTTTGGCCAGCACTTCTTTACTGGCATAAGAAATATTATGCTGACTTTTGCATGGAAATGTCATGAAAAAATGGTATCCCTAAGGAGCATTGCTGTGCTGGCAAAACTTGTGTCTATAATTCAGTCCTGGAGATAATTTGTGACTGTAACTATAGGCAGTGTGTTTTTGCTGGTGTAGCTTTGAATAAACTGAGCCATCATTTTAGAGTTACCTTGGCAAAGCTTTGTGGTGCAGACAGGACCGATGTGTTGATTAAGAACAGACACACGGGCAAACAGCACAAGTGTTAGAAAGGTATTTTTGTGATGAACGTGAAGGGCACCGATTAACTCTCTGCTGGCAAGTGTTAAAGCTGTGAAGTGCACTGACCCTGCTCCAGGGCAGGCTCCTAAGCAGATGCTGCAGATCAAAGCAAGGAGCGGGATTGTTCAGTTGCTTTCGTTACTGAGCAGGACGCACAGCAGAGGGCTGGATTACCCCATATGGAAAGCGGCTCATCCATGGAACAGGGCACAGATTGGTAGTTGTTCTGTCTCTGGGTAATTATGTCCAAGGCTGGTTTAAAGAAACAGTTTGTTGCAGTGACATTGTTTCTTCTGATACTAACTTAGGGGAAATAAATAATTGATGTGACCACTGCAAACACGAGCTAAGACAAAAATGACTCTGCGCAAAGGCACGTTATTGTCAAATTCCAAAAGCAGCCTGAGGAGTATGGCTGTAAGTTAGAGGCTGGTTGCAGGTTTTTGATGGCCTGATCTTATGGTTTTCAATGGTACAAAAGTGTCTGAGATGCTATCACCAAGACATCTTGCCGCTTCTGTGCTGTGTTTGCTGGTATTGCTCACTTGCAAAGAGTCTCTTGCACTCAGAGCTGTGGCAGCTCTCACATGGCATGCCTGGCTGGCACGTGAGTGCTTGCTGTAGTCCTGTGTTGCCAGTGGGCTCTGGAGGCACAGCGTGGTCACATGGGTGAGCCTGGGTGAGCAAACTAGATGAAAATCTGTTCATCTGATGATTCAAGGGAAGACAGCTGCAAATCCACACCTTGTGGTGCTGCAGCGATGTCGTACTTAGCTGCAGTACGTGTCACTCAGCTACTCTAATGCTGGAGCATGTGCAAAGAAGGGCAATGAGGCTGGTGAGGGGGCTGGAAAACAAGCCCTACGAGGAGAGACTGAGGGAATTGGGATTGTTTAGCTTAGAGAAGAGGAGGTTGAGGGGAGACCTCATCACTGTTTACAACTACCTGAAAGGAGGTTGTGACGGGGTGGGTGCTGCTCTCTTCTTGCAAGTGTCAAGTGATAGGACGAGAGGGAACGGCTGCAAATTGTGCCAAGACAGGTTTAGACTGGACATTAGGAAGAATTTCTTCACTGAGAGAGTGGTCAGGGATTGGAACAGATTGCCCAGGGAGGTGGTGGAGTCTCCATCCCTGGAGGTGTTTAAAAGACGGGTTGATGAGTTTCTTAGAGATATGGTTTAGTGGGAAGACAGGCACGGTTGGACTTGATGATCTCAGAGGTCTCTTCCAACCTTATGATTCTATGATTCTATGATTCTAAGGTTGTCTTCTTCCCAATATGCCCTTTACAATTTGGAGATGGCATCCAAGGCATGTTGGTTAGTCTAGCTGCAAGACTTCAACTGGTCTTATAGGTCTTATAGGGCATATCTTTTCTTGCTTTGAAGACCTGTGCAAAGATCCTATGTGCTGAACTCAGCCAGGATCTGAATGTCCTAGAGATCATCTACCCCTACAGTTCTGTCACCAACCCCAGAAACCCAGGAGAAGTGATTTATATTCATTTAGAGCTCATGTGTATCTTCTTGTCCAGAAGCATGCCTAACCCGCCTCCTTCCCCATCTGCACTTTGAATGTTTCAGATTGCAAAAGTGTGTGGAGCAGGATCTTCTCCCCAGGATGGTACTGAAAGCCAGCTTAAATTATGGTCTTTGTGTGAAAAATGAGTCACTAAGAACCACAACATGTTCTACCTTCTTTGGGTAGTTTTAAGCCAAGTTTTCATACTAGTTTGTTGGGTTTTCTTTGACTTAAACTAGAGATTTGATATACACTTGCTCAAATGATTTCCCTTTGAAAGGCTGTTTGTCCTCATCCCTCTCTCTTTAAATAAGATACGTTTGAGGGGAGAGGGCTGGATCTCACTGGATCTGCCAGGCTGAGTTACAGTTGAGTAACCCCTCCAGCCTCAAAGGCAGGGAGACTTGTGCTCCTGAAGTCCCATCTCCTGCAGGCCTGCAGCTTGTAGCCACTGGGCCACATCATCCATGCATCCAAAACGTCTGCTTGGGGGCGGATGCTTCTCCAAGTTCAGCCGTCTGTTCTCAGCCCTTGTTGGCATAGAAACACCCTTTCCAATTAACCTTCTGCAAAATATACACATACAGAAATATTCCACAAACAAATTATTGTCTCTTTTCTTTCTGCCTTTCTTTCTTTCCCTTTTTTTCTTCTTGGCCTGTTAGAATGAGGAGTCAGGAGAAGTGTGAATCCGGGTCTTTTTAATTTTGGAGCATTTCAGGCTCTCTGCAGACTGTTGCCAGGCTGTGTAGCTGCTCCCTACTGATAGTAACAGGCAGACAAAATACTAAGCAATCAAATTCTCCCTCTCATTCAGCCCTGGCACCACACATTTTAGAGAAGAGAATGAGAGTTGGGCTTAATAATTATGTAAATTGCTCAAAGAAGGAAATATTCAAGTGAGGATTAGGAAGTCCAAGGCTTTTGAAAGGTTAGGATAGATCCACCTGAATTGCTGCCAGATGCCCCATCCTATTGGAAAGAGTGAGTCCTGCATACCTGTGTCACTGCCCATCAGTACCAGACTCTTGAGGGGCTCATACTGCTTTTGTCAAAGTTGAAGGAGGAAATGTTCTAGGCCAGTCTTGCTCTAGCTGAAACTGCTGAATTCAGAAGTTAGGAGGGCAACCCCTGGATGATCCACCTCTTCTTCTTCTCCTGCCTGGATACAACCCCTTGGCGTGACCCATTCCCGTAACCATGACATTCCCCTGAAAAGAAAGGGACTACTGTGCTTTTCCACATACTGTTGGAAAAGTGCTCAGCTCCTGAAGCTTGGCCTGAAACCCATTAAGGGCTCCTACTGATGATCAAAATGGTTTACTTGAGGGAAGGGAGCAGAAGAACACTTTATCCTTCAGCCCAGCATCTCACAGCCTTGTTTGTTCTGTATCACGTTGGTCACACAGCTCCTCTTGCAGATGAAGGCTATTCCTGCTCCCAGGATGGATCTGGACTCAAGCAATGTGTTCAAAATTCACAGAGAGTTAAATCAGCAGAGCTGAAGTCTAAACCAAGTTTTCCTGGTCATTCCTATAACCTTAAAGATGCAGTATCCAGCTGTGCCTTTGGCTTGAAGAAAAGAAATAGTAAGATGAGATTTGTCAGGGGATATGGAAAACACATACACTCTTCTTTTTCTCCTGTGAAGGTTCAGGTGGGCTCGTGGTGTGCCTAAAAGGCAGAACAATGAAAAAGGTCAGTGAAGAACATGCCTACAGCATGAAGGCTGAAACATAATTTTAATACATGGTTTCCTAGCTGGTGTTTAGTATAAAATAATATATTCATCAAATGTGGCTACTTACTGACTGGGAAAACGTGATGCATGCTAGACTTTTTGTCCCTGCCCAATTAATTAGTAGAAAACAGGATATGTGGTATTTTACATGGCATGAGGAGCTTGAAATAGCACCTTGGTGATGCCGAGGTGCAATACACAGAGTGAGTGACAGACGTTTTTAACCTGAGTACCTGCAGACAGAGTGCTGACTGCCTGTGGTGCCCACGGAGGGGTGTGAGATTACAGCCCACCTCGGAGGTACGATGGCATTCCAGCATGCTGGCATTTTCGTTACAGTCCTTGTCAAAAAGATGGATACAGGTGCTGTGTACTGTTTTTGGTATTAATATAAGGAAGGGGTTTTTTTTTTTGGTCTTCTCCTCTCAGCATTAGCTATCAGAGTGAGCCATCAGTCAGACAGCAGTGCTGATAGATCTTCATTTTCACTGTGTGCTTTCACTCACTTTTGTGACAAAGATTACTAGACTAGAAAATAGCATGTGATTAATCCATTCCACTGGCAATATTAGGAGTAAAATGGAAAAGGGAAAATGGCACAAAATGTGCTTCTCCAATGAACAAAGATAGCATCAGGGAATGAAACAACTCAAAACGAAGCAAAGTTTGGCTGGGAGATAAAGTCTAAGCAATCCACCCCATGCTGTGTTCACTTGTGGCCTGTCTGTTTGGATTCACTAATTGGCATCTTGGCTCTGTGGTCCTTGTACAACATCCAGCATGATGGGGGGCCAATCCAGGCTGTGCCTGAGGTGTAACTGCACTGTAAATACTGAAAATAGATCCAGGCTAATATGTTGAAGCAGGCATGCCTGTGGCCCAATGGGGCTGGAGCATCTAACACAGGTGCAAAATGCCTTGTGGCAGGGTGTGAAGGATGTACTGCTATACATTGTATCCTTTCTTCCCCCTTTCCTCCAGGGATTTTGTTTTTATCAAGGTTATCTGTGTTTCCTCTCTTTCATCTCTTCCAGAGTTTCACTGGTGAGGCCACACCTCGAGTGCTGTGTTCAGTTCTGGGCCCCTCACTACAAGAAGGACATTGAGGGGTTGGAGTGCGTCCAGAGAAGGGCAACGAGACTGGGGAAGGGGCTGGAGAACAAGTCCTTATGAGGAACGGCTGAGGGAACTGGGGTTCTTTAGCTTGGAGAAGAGGAGGCTGAGGGGAGACCTCATCACTGTCTATGGCTGCCTGAAAGGAGGCTGTGGCAAGGTGGGTGCTGGTGTCTTCTCCCAAGTGACAGGTGATAGGACAAGAGGAAATGGCCTCAGGATGCACCAGGGCAGGTTTAGACTGGATATTAGGAAAAATTTCTTCACTGAAAGAGTTGTCAGGGTCTGGAACAGCTGCCCAGGGAGGTGGTTGAGTCACCATCCCTGGAGGTGTTTAAAAGGCGGGTAGATTAATTTCTTAGGGATCTGGTTTAGTAATGGACAGGTACAGTTGGAATCAAGGATCTCAAAGGTCTTTTCCAACCAGATTATTCTGTGATTTTATGAATCTATGATAAGATAAGATAAGAAAGCACAGCATGGAAGTGTAGTGTCTTTGCAGTACAAGAAGGATTGCAGCCAGCAGCTCTAGTTAGGTGCTACACAAACCTGGTAGATTGGATGAAGTGGATGAAACAGACAAAAGCTACATTGCAGAGTCCTTGGCAAATGTCATATGGCTGTTGGTCTTGCTTCTCTGCTGCTTTATGCCTTGTGCTACCTCCTCTGCCAGTGCAAGTCCACGGAGTGCAGTGACCACTAGAAAAATTGAACAGGACTTTCCTATGGTTTGCTCACCTGGCCATCTCCTTTGCTATCTCTTGAATCACAAATAGTGGGCAATTTATGACTTACATTGCCTTCTGCCTCTCCAGGAAGAGGTCCCTCCCAGCTACTCTTAAACTGCAGTGCTGCCCACCCTGTCTTCACCCAGTACCAGCTCTAGCCTTGCCCTGTCAACATTCAAAGTACTGCCAGGTGGGATCCAATCCCACCAGGCCTATCTGGAGGAAAGGACATGCACTGGTGTCCTTAACACATTCCATTTCTGGATCACTGGAAACTGCCTCAGGAGCTGGAGTGACATCCAGATCTGCAAGATGGGCAATGAGCTGTCTAACCCAGATACTCCAGGTGAAAGCTGAGTTGACTGGCTCAGGTTTGGACATCTGTGATGTCCATCTTCCTCTTGCCGCTCCATTTCCCTGCGCTGCAGGAGAACCAGGCGTGCTCCAATGGGGACAGGATTTTCTGGCAAACCTTGCACAGCCAAAAAACCTGATGCTTTATTTCTACCCAAGGCAAGTAGGCCAGCCTAGAAATAAGTGAGTGCAATGCAAGTTATGTATATTTTCCTATTTCTAGACCCCTTTATGTCAAAACTCAGCCTATCAAATGATCCATCAGACACCTTTCTCTTTTGCAGAGCTTTCCTCCAAAGCTGAATCTCTGTATACTCATGGGCATGGCTGTTCCCTTCCACCCCTGCACCTACTTTAATGCATTTTGGAGCTTCATTCCTTATTTTAATGGATGTAAACTCTAGCAAATTTCTAAACTTTGCTTTTTTTAAAACACAGGATGATAAGAAAGGTTCTTACTGGAGAAATACCTGCATACCTTACTTACACAAAATCACTCATTATAATCCATTAGCACACTACCAGAGTGCCAACTGAAGATCTTGATCTTGTGTCACTTCTCAACTCCAGGCTGACCTATAAGCTTCTCTAGAGATAATTTTGTAAATATACGTGACAGATTGATGAGGATGTGTACTCATGGCTTAAATCAGTGCATCCGGCAAGCAACTCCGAGCACAGAGCAGGCAGCTTATGCTGTTAAAAGCCTTGTGGGATTTCTCCAAGCTCAGTGCATTTTATGTTACATAATTGGTATGCTGGTAGTGGACCTGTTATAAAGAAATGGGCTTAAACATTTTCAGGTACACTTTCAGCATGTAAATCTTTGCCAGCAATTATCACATGTAACTGAGGAGTTTTGCTAATGATCAAATAAAATAAATGATCCTGTTTATTTCTTTTGCTCTGTTCATTATGATGTTTTGGTCTCAAAATCCAATTACAGATAGTTTGGCTCTGGGCTAAGTTTTCCTTCCAACCTCTTTTATAGGTCCATTCTCAGAACAGTATTTCAGTAATCTGTTGACAACACTGCAGTTTCTTCTGGACCACTAATTTATAGGCAAGGAAACAAATGGCTCTTGCAAACAGTAGAAGTAGAAGAGTAAGCAAATCAAAAAGCAGATGGTAAGTAAAGCCACTTAGTGTGATTCAGGTTCTCAAAGAGAGTAAATTCACTGCATTGAGCTATTCCAGTATGTTATGAGAAGCATCTATCCTGAGAAAAAGGTGGACAATGCATGGTAATGACACTTGATTGAAATTCAGAAGGAAACACAGGCTTTCACAACAATTGCTCAGAATCACTGGAGACTGAGAACAAATTATTTTCATGACTAACAACTTGACTGAAACAAGCAGAGTGTGTTTGAGTTCTTTCTTTCATGAATCAAAAGTCTGTGTTCAAGGCTATTTTTTCCCCCTTAAGTCAGGAGCTGTTGTGAGAAATGAAGATCCCCCATGAAATCTCACATCCAGGTTCTCCTGTGCAGGGACTCGCAGCCTTTTCAGCCACAGACTTACAGTGAGGGCAAAGTGCAGGGGTGAAACAGCAAAGCACTGGGCTGGTAAAACCCAAAGGCATAAGTCATACCTGTTATTTCTCTAGAGCATCTGAGCTGTCTGTTCATTCCAGCCTCTTTGCTGTCCAAGTACTGCCACAGTTACCCCTACCCTTTGTGAACAGCTTTACAGTCAAGTACCCAGAGAGCGAGGTGACAAAGGTGAGCTACCAAAATATAGCCTGCAAACAACCCTTACCCTCTGTCCTCTCCTTCTGTGCTAAAGAAAGGCTGGGGAGAAGCAACAGTGAAACACAGGTGTTAGGAAAGCAAAAGAGTTCGCTCTAGAGAAAGAAGAAAAGTAATGGAGAAATGCAGAGAGTGGAAAATCCTATATGCAGAAGAAGTGGAGGAGGGCATGAGGAGAGACTGCTCCTGAGGTGTAACTAGGAAAAAGTATCTCTTTAATAAGGCAGAGGTACACAGCTTCCAGCCTCAGCGTGTCCCAGACATCAACCCTTGCGATCAGCACATTTTTGTGTATTACAGGATCTTCTTCAAGTCACTGGAAATATTCCAGCTTTTCTGCTCATTATTGTTTTCCTCTCTGAACTGGATGTGGCTGAACTCTGAAATAAGGTAGCCTGGGCTTCTCACCACAAGGTGGTGAAAAATAGTGCCAACAGGTAGAGGTGGGTAGAAATCTCTCACTGTCTCTTGCTTAGGTTGTGCACAAACAAGGATAAGGAGTCTTTTCTGGAGCCTTCTCCTCTTTCCAGCTTCATTCCAGCCTGTGGCACTGCCTCCACCATCCACCCTGACTGATTTTAGGATGTCTGTGAAGGGGAGCTCTCCTTGTAATGCCTGATAAAGAAGAATTTTTCTTCAGCCTGAAGAAAACGGAACAGCTACAGGTCTTTCACTCTTGTAATGAAAAAGGAGCTGACAGTAATTTCTTCACTGTTCCTCCATGCCTCACTGCCAGTAAGATCACTCCCAAAATAAAGACTGTCAGCAAGGAAGCACTTGGTGTAGTATTTGGATCAGATTCACTTTGCTTTAAAAAGGCTGATACCAGTTTTTCTGCATCTCTTTAAGAGAGTGGATGGAGAAAATAAAACTTTCCTATCCAAAGACTTGGTGAAGAAATACACCTGCAAAGCAGAGAGATGGAAGAGTTTTCCCTTCTTTCTTGCCTGTTCCCAGCTGTGGCAGCACTGCACAAATGCACACAGAGGAGAAGGCTATGCTGGCAGCAGTGGCACTGAGCCACCATGTCCTCGAGGTGTTTCCACGTACCACCTGTGTGTTGTGGAAGACAACAGGAAAGGTCCAGGTGGGACAGGTGGCAGCTGAAGTCCTAGGAAGAGCCCTATATCCTATAAAGGCCCTGAAGAGCTATGGCTCTAGGGAGGCAGTGCAGAGCTGGGCTATTAATGCAGAGTCTCATTTATGGATATCCCTTTGAAGATAATGAACTGGGAGCCAACTCTTAGAAGTTACATTTTGCTTTAGAAGGAGAGAGAGGTATTATCTGGCAGCCAGCATATTTCAGCTGGGTAGTTCATATTTTCCTTCACCTCATCAGCTGCCCTGGATCAGGGAGCTCCTCCCTGTCCCTGCCTCGCTTGCTCTTTCTCTGGTGGCAGCAGCCACTTTCTCTCTGGATGCCATTTCAGCCCCCATATCCACCAACAGCCAATCATTCTGAATTGCAAAGTGTTGCTCTTCACAAGTGTGGGCAAAACCTGGAATCCTTAGAGGTCTGAGGTAAAGCTGTGGAATATAGTGCAATATTTAATCAGTTCCAGTGCAGCTGCATTTCCTTGAGCATTTCGTGGCAAAACCATGAAGTTTAGATTATCTTGAGGGATCCCAATTTTTTGACCACACAAAGATTGATGGAGAAAACGTTTAAAAGCCTGGTTAGCAAATTCCATTGATACTGGACCACAGCGTGGCCAGCAGGACCAGGGAAGTGATTGTGCCCCTGCACTCGGCACTGGTGAGGCCACACCTCAAGTGCTGTGTTCAGTTCTGGGCCCCTCACTACAAGAAGGACATTGAGGGGCTGGAGTGCGTCCAGAGAAGGGCAACGAGGCTGGGGAAGGGGCTGGAGAACAAGTCCTATGAGGAACAGCTGAGGGAACTGGGGTTCTTTAGCTTGGAGAAGAGGAGGCTGAGGGGAGACCTCATCACTGTCTATGGCTGCCTGAAAGGAGGCTGTGGCAAGGTGGGTGCTGGTGTCTTCTCCCAAGTGACAGGTGATAGGACAAGAGGAAATGGTCTCAGGATGCACCAGAGCAGGTTTAGACTGGATATTAGGAAAAATTTCTTCACTGAAAGAGTTGTCAGGGTCTGGAACAGCTGCCCAGGGAGGTGGTTGAGTCACCATCCCTGGAGGTGTTTAAAAGACAGGTAGATGAGTTTCTTAGGGACATGATATAGTAAGGGGACAGGGATGATTGGACTCAATGATCTTGGAGGTCTTTTCCAACCAGATGATTCTGATTCTATGGTCCATCCATCCCAAAGACCTCTCTATTAATTAATTAATTAATGTGAGTCTGTCCAGTGCAGTGGCCTTGTGCTTTTATATCTGTTAATATAAGATCAATCATTCAACTTATCCATACAAGGTACTTCAACCATGCTTAGCATTTCAGAGATGGCCTCCAAGACAGGTGTTGCAGCCATGATAGTAGTTTCTTCCAACCCAACCTGTGTGCCATACCTGGCTACATGATCCTGCAAAAGAGAAGGCGAGTACTTCTTTCAAATATCTTGAAAGTATTGAATTATTGCAGGATTAATGTTCAGTAGATGAAATTACCCTTTCAAGTGACCTCAAATGTAATAAAGTACCAAGACCAGTCAGTGCAATAGTTTTATTGCAGAAAGTCACAAAATGATCTACTGTAGCAGTGTAAACTTGTCATAAATTACCTTGAGTAATGAACTGTGAAAAATACTAAAGGCATGTAAACTGTGTGTTTCTGGGGGAGGATCCCCGTGGTGGGTAAAATTCTTACATAGATCCCAGAAGAGAATTGTACGTGTTATTTAGTTGGATTTGTTATTTCCTACCGAGACTCAGTTGTACTGGATTGACTGGAGTGATGTCTGTGGCAGAGTTCCTGTACCCATCAGTGAGTGTAGAGTGGTGTTATAAATTAGTGGAAATGACCTGTCCATGTCAAAAGGTATCAGAACTACCTGCATTTTTTTTTGTTCATGCTTTCTGCATCCCTTACATTTTGGGGTTTGGTTTTGATTGAGTCATTTAGATCCCGCTTTGTTGTCTTAAGTCCTGCTATATCTCTGGAAAATATGTAGGGCTATATCTCTGGAAAATATGTAGGGCTGGGGCCACAGCTGATAAAAACATGTGGAGTTCCATCACTTCAGTGGAGCTACGCTGATTTATATCATGGCTAGGAGATTCTTTGTGAGATTCAATGGTTTAACCATTTCATATTAACTGGAATAAGAGAGGATAAAATGCACAGTGACTTTAACTTCACCATGAATCACTGTTTGCAAGTAGCAGGGCTTCTCACTGAGAGATGTGTTCTGCATTAGGAGCACATTTAACCATTCTTTTAGGAGTCTTGTTGGCAAGTTCAGGCTGTCCCTTGTCTTAAGGGGATTTAATCCCTTTTCAAAAGGGCAGGCAATGGCATGACTACCATATGCTGGAGCTGCAGGGGTGCTTCTTGGGCTGCTGTGCGTACGTACAGCCATAGCCCGACCCAGCTACACGAGTGCTTGAATGAAAGCCAAATAGGCTGTGACAGGGAAAAGAGGGGAAAAAGGATAACGTCCTATTTGTACCTCATATAAGAGCTACTTGGGTGGAGAAAGTTCACTGCTGAGCAGGAAGGGCAGAGAGCCGAAAAAAAGAGATGTTCTCATCAGCCAGCATGTTGCAGCTATGCATGAAGGTTCAGAAAGGCATCTCTGCAGCCTTTACTCCTGGGTCCTGGGTCTTGCTCCTCATCTCCAGCTGTGTCATACATGCACTGGACCCAGAGCCACCTTTGTATAACTTAGGGAAATCCTCTGCACACACAGAGCGTGGTGATGGGTGCCTGGTTTGGAAGGCCTGCAGGTCACCTGCTCTCCATGCCACCACTCACCACAGGTCACAGGCACTTCCTGCCAGTGCTTTGATTTGGAGTTGTGCAAAAGCCCAGCTGCCAGGGGTAGGCAAAGGCCTTGTCAGGGTCCTGGGTGCTGGCAAGTGTGTATACATAAAATGTATCGAGAGGCTGTAGAGGAGATATTTACTTTCCCTTGCCATGGTTGTGTAAATTTGGTGTAAGCCAGGGGCAGTGTGGAAGTTTAGAAGTGCTGGGTGTGCACAGTTGAAGTTCCCGTACAACTCCTGCTCTTTAACTTTTTCTACTGGGGAAGTGATGGTGAATATTTTTGTAGGGGTAATAGGGCATAGAGCTGCCTCCCAGCCCTTTCAGATGGTGTTTAATGAAACTCAAGGGGTTGACTCTTGAATTAGTTAACTGAAATGGAATAATTTTTAATGTAAATATATTGTAATTGATACATTATTTTTATTTGTAAAAGATAACTCAGTCTGAACTAACATATCAGATTTGAATTTTCTCACAGCCGGGTAGATTTGATCCAGTCTATTGAGGAGATTAAGTTCAGCATCAAGTCCAGCATTTTAATAGTTATTAAATATTTGTGTAGCAACTAGAAACCATAGTTGATAGCAAATTGCTAGCCTGCTGGTGCTGTGTATCCACAGGAAAATGCCTAGCTGGAAGAGAAATGTATCAAACAGACAAGGTAGATATAAAGGATATGTTGTCAAGGGCAGATCGGAGTGTAAGTATGGAGGGAGGGTGTAGTTTGCCCAGGGTGACAGAGGAGGTCTGTGATAGAGCTGGGGACTGAGACTGGATCTTAAGGACTGTCTGTCCTTAAGGTTGTTCAACTCAGAAAAGTTTAGCCTAAAATAAGTGTTTCATTTTTTATTACAAAGTTAGTCAATCTTTTGAACAATTTTCAACAGATGTGGTAAATTAACAGTTAATTAAGCTCTGGAAAAGCTTATGTAAGGATGTGGTAGATCCTCTGTGTTTATTGTAGTGTCTGAGTTCAGGTTGGATTTCTTTCTCTTAGACATGCTCTGCATCATCCACAAATTCCTGGATTAAAGCTGGGGAGTTCTGGGTCTTTCAGAGGTCTTTGTTACACAAGAGCTTGAGCTTGGGTGATGGTGATGGAACTTCACAGCCTCCAGATATGTGAACCTGATCTTCTGAGTCCTGAGCATGACCCTGACTGTGGCCTGTCTGAACCCCCATTTTAAAGATCTTTGACTTCAATTCAGGGCTGTTGCTAACAGTAACTTGAACTAAACGAATATAAATTCCCATTTTTCCAATTGGAAACCACTGGAAAAGGAAACAAAGCTGAAATTTTCTAAGGCTTAATCCCTTTTGAGAGCCAAGCAAAAGAATATTATGTTTATTCCTGGTTTTATTCCTTGTGAAACATTTATTGTAAGTGACATAAACTGATAGCAAAGTTTCAGGCTTACTTTATCTTTGAACTTTGCCTCACAACTCTGAGAATAAAGAGTGGGAGCAGAGAAGTTTGGATGTGGACCAGGTACATCACTGCTTCCTGCTTGCCAGAGAGCCAGGAAAAGTATTATTGTTCATTTCTACAATCCCACAGCACATGATAAATTACTGGCATTAATCTATCTGATCATAACAGCCTCAGAGCTCACGAGTCGCATGCTTATACCACTGCCTTTTGTAAACATATATTTTAAATATGCATTGATTTGGTATGTGTTGTTATTAATCTTCTAACAATTAATAACAATAATAAAGATTAATGCTAAGCTCCAACGTAGAAAAAGGCTGCACAAATACGTATTTATTTTGCAAGCTTAATTAAGGCTGTTTGTTACAATAAAAATTAATGCTATTGTCTTCTGAAGTGCAGCACAGTCAATATAAAATAACTGGATTTCATGCTTCAGCTGCCTGAAATGGCACAGGCCTGGAATCACTCAAAAGGAGATGATACCCTACATGTGTTTGTGTTTATATCTTTTTGAGTTGATGAAGGATAAGAAAACACAGTTACTGCAGTTTTCTTCTGGTGGGAGTGGTCTGGACAACTTTGTTTCACCTCTCACTCTGTGACTGCCGCTATGGGTGAGCTTAGATAAATTTTTTACCCTCTTAGGACTTGGTTTAGCCGCCAGAATCTTGTTGGATTGAACCCAAAATTAAAGAAGGGCTTTTAAACTGTAAATTAAAGGGGGAAAAATTGTTTATAGATATGTAATACTTGACAGTATTTAACATAGAAACCCAGTCTTACCATGGGATGGAAACTTCAAGGCTATGAGTCAATGCCTTTTGCTTTCCTGCAGTGGCACTGTGGCTGAGAATGACATTGGCCACACTGAGCCTTTGTGTGAGGGGAAGATGCTGGAGTGCTTGCTGTGACTGGGGGAACCAGCACCCCACTCTGAACCCAATCAGAATCACATGCTGGGCTTGAGTAATGCATTAGAGGAGGAGAAAGTTTCTGTCTCTGGAGAGCTACTTTCCTCCTTTCCCATCCAAAACTTCACCATAAACCCCTAATGCTGGGTCCCAGCCTTCTAACAATTCCTGCAAACAACAGAAGAACAGCGAGTGGGCATTGCCCTTGCATGTGGTCTCCTGCCACTCTGCTGGGTGGTTTCAGATAGCCCCAGCACCTCTTCCTCCATGCCCACCCCCAGCAGGACTGACTCTATCCAGTGCTCAGCCAGACCCATCCCACAGGGACTGTCATGCAGGACCTCCCAGCATTGCACCCTCCATGGGATTTCGAAGGCAGAGGTCTCTGCTTCTGAAGCTTCACAATCGAGAGAAATGGAGAAAAACTCACATTTTCCATATGTCTCTGGAACTGATGTCTCTGGCCTTTACCCTGCAAGAAGCAGATGGCATATCCTATTACTGCAGATATGTTTCAAAGTAAGATGTATTTGATTTGCTTTATTTAAATCAATAACTCTCAAATGTACTTTGGATTTGCCATCTTGATACACTCACTCAAAGTTGGTGTGAGTATATTAGGTTGCAAAGAAGCACGGACAGTCACAATAAAGGACACCAGACACAACCTGCCGCTTTTCTCTTCCCTTTTTTCACTGTGCAGTGCAGTGTCTGTATCTCACAGCCTTTTTGCTTTAGATCAGTGCTGCCAGTCCCCCTCCTGCCCGCTGTATTCAGATCTTGAATGCAAATTTGCAGCTATCTTACAGAACAAGATAAATTGGTTTCAAAATGTTTGTTTGGATGGAACTGTTTTCTAAATGCAATGTTCTTCTTGGCAAAACTCTCCACTTGCTTCTGAGTATCCACCAGGTATTTGACAGGTCTGGCTTTATCCAGCAGTGGACAAAGCCACTTGCTGGTAGCCTGACCTGTCCAGGAGCCCCATCCTGACTTCACACCACTAATTCCATTCAAAACAAAATAAAACACCCCCAGACGCCAGGGATGGGGCATGGAAAATGGAGTTTAGGAAACAGGCCCCTCTCGTAGATGGGTCCCGGCGCATGGGGTGGGCTGGTGCTCTGGGTAACTGGGCAGGTTGTTTTCATCATCTGTAATTTATTATCCTTTTCTCTCTGTGTTACACTTCATGAAGTATGAGATGAAGAACCCCTTCTGTTTTGAGAACAGGAAACAGAGACAGCTCTTGCTGGAAAGAGCATAAGCTGTGGTCATAGTAGATAAAAGGGAGAAAGCGTGGCCAAGATCCACCCAAGGAGGAACTGTGTGTTTCAGCCCCTCTGCCATAATCTGCCACCTTACAACACTCCTTATTTTACATCTTTTTATTGCTTATACTCCCATCCCAGTCACCAGCTATAGATTTTTGTACATGAATATCTCACAACCACTGAAAGGGAAGTTTTCAGGGTGAAACTTCCTAGGCCCAGGCTGACTGTTCTTGTTTGAGCTAAAGTAGAATCAGTTTTCTAACTTCAACTAAGTCTCATCTGAGGAACCTCATTTTCTGAAAGTTAACTGCATGTTTTTCAGACAGCGGTTCTCTCTAGAAGTGATGACACAGGGCCATTGCTTACAAGTATTCCTAAAGTAACCAAGGTCATCCTTGAGCTGATAGGATGCTGTAAGTCAAAGATGAAAAAGAGCCGCACCTGCAGGGAGGGGTGGACAGTACAGGTGACCCCAAACTGACCAACAGAGGATTCCATCCCATAGTCATCATACTCAGTACAAAACTGGGGGACCATGATGGTATCATTCTCTTCTTCTATGGCCAATGTCCAGAGAGGACCTTGTCTGTCTGTTTGACTCTGATCCCAGATCCGTGCATTCCTGAATCCAATTCCTGAGTCCAGCTCACTCCTGCCACTGACCCCTTCCTTGTGCCTGCTCTGCAGCATCTGTGATGATGTAGTCATCGAGGGGTGGGGGCGTAATTATGTGTATTTGTATGTTTTATTATCTTTCCAGTAGTAGTATTTTCTTTATTATTATCTCATTAAAGCCGGTTTAATTCTAGTTTCCAACCCACAAGTAATTTTCCTATCATTTCCCTTTTCCCTTTTCCTTGGCGTTGGGGAGGGGAAGGGAACTGGGAGCCCAACTGGCTAAACCATGACACTGATCTGCTGCCATGGTTGAGGTCAACAGGAGCAAATGATGTCCCAGTTACAATAAAATGCAGAAATTGGACTACAATCCATATACTTCAGTATGTCAGTTCCAGCTGTGACCAAGAGCATTAGTGGATGCTCAAGCCAATTGTGCTAGGAGTATGCTGAGTAATTAGCCCATAATTAGCCTGTCTCCTAATCCTAAATGTTTAGGGACCGTCTGGCTCCACACAGTAGAAGATTTTGATCCTTTCCGAAGCTCTTTGCATAAACTGTTACTAAAAGTTATTCCCTCCTCAAATCTGCTGAATTCTTGGCTCAAAACTGAGATCACTTCTATCTGTGTTTTATAAAGTTATGATCAAATTCTAATCAAAACACGAACCCCAAGGTATTTCCAGATGCCTTGCCAATAACTAACAGAGACACTAAATACGATTTGATACCTTAGAGCTCATCCATGTCTGATTCTCATTGAGACGAAAGACTTCGGGCAACTGAGAATTTGGCTTCTATGTTGCTGACAAAAATCTAATCAGAAATAGGGGTGGGATTCCCAGTGGTTCCCAAGAGATCCTAGCCTGGCTATGAAACAAGCATTTAGGGTTTCATTTCTGGCAGTCGTCTTTTGGAAAAATAAAACCTGACATTTTAATGCAGGCCCTTCATACAAAAGGAGTTTTAGAAAGCAGAGAGATTTTCAAAGCCACACACAAGAAGAGGAGAAGGAGGGAAAATTTGACAGAGGAAACATCTGCTAAAGTTTTCCTGCTATTTCAGGAATGTTTGTATAACTCAAGCATTCCCTAACTCTTCTCATATCATGGACAAAATCTTTGCTAAAAGATTGTTTCATGTCCCACTCCCCATCATATAACCTCTCCCCGCTTACTTTTGCTTGTATAGAAAAGCAATATCAAGAATGTGCTCAATGCATCCCAGTTTTGTTTTTATAGTGCTGAGCAGCTGGAGACAAGAAGGGTGTTGCAGCTTACTCATCTGCAGCATCCTGCTGGCAGTGGCTTTACCAGCCACAACTGGAGATCCTCGAATCTCTTCATCTCTTGCAGCTGTTAAAGCACAGTGAATTAGGCAGGACTCCATAACCTGAGACTGCAACCCTTTATGTCCACTACAGAGAAAACACCCACAGAACTGAGACAGCCTTGTGTTTCTTGTTATAAAGTAATGCAAAAGGCTGGTCTCGTTAAATTTTTAGTAGCAGTCGGTTTTAGGTCTGTGCAGAGAGAGTGCTGAATACTGGTCTGATTATTGAATTTGCTCAGACCTTGCTGAAATTGTAATAGATGGAGTGCATTACATTTAGGATAAAAGGTAAAACCTCACTTAGATTGTCCTGGTGCCAACATAAATGAGTCATGACTTAGCTATTAAGACCCATGGTCGATCATGCAATTTAGAGCATTCTGAAAAGAAGCACTGGCTGATTCATGTAACAATATCAGAGCACAGCACATTTACCTCTCGTTTACAGTGAAGTAACATGGATGTTGGATGGAGTTGGATGCACTTTCCTTGTAAAGCTGGAGGAGTGTTCCTGCTTGAATGTATCTACCCACCTCCAGGCAGACTGAAAAATCTCCCTCCTGTCCAAGCAGTAGGGAAAAAACTAAGGAAAGCTTCAATCTTACAGTTAGGTCATCTCCAGAGCTAGGCTGTCCAGCTGGTTGAACTGGTCTCTGTTGTCATCTCAGGTTCTGAGATGTGCTGTCACTCGCAACGTGGACACTCACCCACTTGAGTATGGAGAAAAGACCAAATTATCTTAGTTTCTTGAGCAGCTTTCTGAAACGACTCCCCAAGCTGGGTTTTACCCAGCGATGTGGGCCCTTGGTCCTGTACTAATCCTCTAAGGGTTTACCCCTCCTCCATGTGCAAGAGACATAACAAAATCCATCCTGTAAAGAAACAATTATTTTTTCTTGCTCAATCAGAAACACATGACATTAACCATTGGGGAAAATACATTAGGTTTTACATTTGCTCCTACAATAACATTAGGAATTGATTTTAGGACAGACTACAGCAGTACCACTTAGTACTTTAGCAGTACTGTAAAAATAGGTATTGAGTTACTAGTATGGCAATCATTGCCTAGATACCATAATAGCAGGCAATATGGGAAAACCTTAAATAGACAGTGATTATGTATGCAAGTGAGAGCATGTAATTTAGTGTGGGAATGGCTGGACTTAACACCTGTATTTAGCCCTTAAGTATGTTCAGCAAACTAATTTCCAGAAGCCTAAATTAATAAATTGTGTTGTGTTTTTTTTCTCATTAGACAGACTTGATTCCTTGTTTCCTTTACCAACACAGGCTAAGTAAGGCTCTTCCCTCCCTTAGGCCCAAGGACTGAGTACTAATTTCACGTACAGAGCCCTTCCCTAAAGCTGCCTTTCCTCTGCCCCTCCATTTCCAGGTGGGAGCAGTGAGATAGCAGGGGCTTGTGGCTCAAGGATCCCATCCAGAGCTGCTCTTGAGACCATGGACAGTACAGAGGCTGCAGACATCAGGAAGAAATCAGGTTTCTCTTCCTGTAGATGCCAAAATATCGTGCTTATATATATATATATATAAAAGTACTAACACAAACTTACACCTCCCTTTACTCCCACGTTTTGAACACCAGAAGACACTGTCTGCTAGTAACTGTAAGCCTCTTTCCAGCACAAATACTACTAAACCCTCCTCCTTTTCATTTTTCCCCACTGTGACACTACCTGTGTGCTCTCTCACACGCACACAAGCAATGTTTGGCAGATCTCCTCTGCTCACTCAGTTGCCTTCCTGCCTCACGTGTGACATTGTGCACTGGTTCCTTTTCCAGCTCCATAAGAAGCTCCTGTGTTTGTCTGAAGTGGGGTAGTTTGCCATGCCACCACAAACCTCGGTGTAACGTGTAGCACAGACCCTTCCACTGTGAATGCGATAAAATTCACCGCAACGTGGGATCAGCCCCTTATGCATAACATAATGTAAAACAGTGCAACATCTCTTCATCTCCTTTATGTGCAGGTGTGGGGATGCATCAGTGCACAGAACTCTGTGTTTCTCTTTAGGAAGCAAGTTCTGTGAACATGAATGGAATAAAAGTAATAATCCACTGGCTGAGTTAGAGCCTTTGGGTAAACAACAGGGACCCACCGAAGCCATGAAGAGTTTGCAAAGTTTTCTCTCCATTTTATATGTCTAAGAGCACTTCTCTGAAAACAGAAGAGTGTGCTAGATATGGAAACCAATTAGTGAGCATGGAACGAACTGAAACTTTCATCTAGGAAACATTTTGCTGTATTTATTTTTTCCCACAATCAAGCAGTCTTTAAGAGTTGGGTTCTGCTTCCTGTCAGGCACAAATTAATAACCTCCATTTCTTCTTCCCTGCTTTCGAAAGAAGGTTTGTGTCAGTAACAGATCAGAGAATGCGCAGAGGTTTCTGATCAATTCACAGCTGATGTTTGTGTGTGTTGTTTCAGAGTGCGGTCATGTTATTAGATATCCTTCAGATATCGCATGAACTATTCTCCAGAGCCCACAGGAGAGCTTGCCTCTGCAGGGCCTTTGTTCTCCTTTGTAAAACAAAAACCCTTTAGCAAAGAGCTGAGTGACTATGCAATGCCTGCTCACGTGTCCTCCTCCAGCTCTCGGCCCCTGATCCTAACGAGCGGTGTGCTTATTCATTTTTTTGAAAGATGCATCTGGAGTTTTAGCCAGAAAACAGGTTGGATCATTAGTTCAGTGTGCTTGGGGTTGTTTACTGCATTGGCCTGAATCAAAGATGAAGGTTCTCAAAAGAAATTGCGATCTGAAAAGTGATGGCCTTGCTTATCATGGATTATGCCCTGGGAAGCAATTTACTGCACACCAGTTTGGAGAGCTGCAGCAGCCCCTCTGGAGGGTGGAGCTCCAGCCAGGCCAGATATATGGGAGCAGGAGGATCTCTGGGATGTGATTCTGGTGGAGACCCACTGTGGCACTGCCCTGTGGAACGGGGTGTGCGATGAACCCCCAAGTCTCCTGAAAGGCACTACATGAATCCAGAGCCAGGGTGCTGGGGATGAAGAGGTGACAGATCATTTAAGTCATGTTCAGCCACCAAACAATGTGAATCACATTGCACACTTTGCCATAAGAAAGCTGTTTGGACAAGCAGGGGGGTTAACAGATGAAGAAAGAATTTGTGTTGTATCAGCTGTGACAGCTGCAAATTCTGCTAATTGCTATCGATTGTCGGGAAGTTTTATTGTGTCAATTCAAGTTTAGCCATAAAAATGTGTATTTCAACTAAGATAATCAATGGTACCCTTTAAATGTTACAGATGCTTTTCTGCATGGACAGGTTGAATGCTGTGCTGTTGAAGCTGCTAACCTAGCACGTTCCTCAGCAGACATATATCATTGCTTGCATGAACACTGACTTCTCAGTTCTCCAGCTAAAGGTAGTATTTTTTCCAGAAGCATATTTGGACGCTTTATGTTGGTCATTAATAATGCTGAAACTAAACAGCAATTAAAGTGAGAAAGAAATATATGCTCTGTTTTTTTAGGACTGCTGAGTAACCGCAGTCCCAGTTAGAGATAACAGATGTTGTGGGTGTTCTGCAGTTCTGAAATATCCGTCCCATAGTCCTCAGGAAAATGAATGGGCCTAATTTAAATGAAGAGATTCTTCTGTTTTCTGAAATATCATATGGATTCATTTTACTGACTCATTAGTGACAATCCATTGATCCTTAAACTCTGGATCTATGAAATACACGTCCAGGAGTGTGTTGGAGGTATGATGGCTATTAAATTTAATACAGTGGTCAGGCTGCTTTTGTTTATTAAATAAATTGCTTTGCTTTGGCTGTGAACAATGGACGCTTTCTAGTGTGCATGGAAGAACCTTGGTGATGTGGAGGAGAAAAACAAATGCCCTTGGATGCTTGAAATCACGAGACCAGCCACCCTGCATCTTAGCAAATGCCATTCTGTCACCACTCAGCCCATGATGGGCTTAGCTGGGCACAGCTTCTCTTTCTGAAGTTCAGGATTTTCTTGTTTCCCTCTCCTGTTAATGTGCCCTTGCCACGTGCCTGCCTTCTGCCATTTCAAGTAGTTCTGTGTTTGCCAGGTTCATTTTTCACAGCAGTTGATACGGAATAAGTGATAAGGAATTAAGTTCTGAATGGGTTCAGTTGTGTCCCCTTTTCTCTCTCTAAGGGTGGGAACAGAGCTGCCTTCTCATCCCATGCAGGATTTTGTGGTTAGACACGATGGGTCAAGTTCTCTGGTCTAACCTAGCTGCTTTTAAGCCCAGTTCTGAGAGTGGAGTGGTGGAACTGATTTTTGGACACCTTCTTGCTGCTTTTCATTTTGGCTCAGCCTTATCCTGAGCTCCGGGGAGAAAAAAACAGGGTCTTTGGAAACTGCTGGGCTGCAGGGGCTGTCAGCAGCCTCAGCACTGCTTCTGGGGTTGTAGTCCTTTTCCCCAGGTACGACACAGCAGAGGGGGGCCGTTGAGAGCCCTCGGCAGAGTGCTGGGGGCTGGATGCGGGGGAGAGCTGGAGAGACCCAGCCCCAGCCAGAGTAGTCCAAGGTGCATATTTCCCTGCCCTCCCGTCCAGGAAGGAGGCAATTTAGCCCCATTTGTAAGCCTTTGGCCCTGTTCAGGAGGACATGCAGAGCTTGGACCTGTTTTGGATGTGATGCCACTCCCAAGTTGAACACACCATGGTCTGGGTTCTGGTTTGGACCGGTCTGGAGTGAAACACTGACCGTTGGAAAGGCATCACACTGCTCACAAAAAATTCTGAAGCTTCCTTGAGAGCCCCCTTCATTTTCTGGTTCTCAGCCAAACTTCTGACATTGCGGTAGTTCTGTCTGCTGTAAGGACTTTTCCTTCCAAAGGCTGCTCATGGGTAATAAACTGCTTTCTGCCAGCATCGACATCAGCTTTACTTTGAAAATGCCTGTATTATTCTTCCTTACTAGACCACAGAAGACGTGATAATCTGCTTTAACACTCTGAGTAAAGAAACCACCAGACAGGCTGTGCAGTTTGTCCCTTTGCTTCCAGACCCAGTGCCCTGAAAACAGGCTTTTTGCACCTGTGCCTCCTCATGAGCAGCATCCTGCAGAGCTGGAGCTAACCTGGGCTCCTAAATTAGAGGTAATTTTACATGTTCTCACTTTTTTCCTTTTATCACAAAGACTAAGAAAGTTGGGTGGTCTTAGATCCACATACATTGTTTATTTACATTATTTTCTCTTGTAAATGTTAGCTCGCTTCTGTGTCCTGACTAGGATGCTAAAGTGATATTTTTTGCTTGATCTTTTCAAAGGTTAGGATCAAAGCTACTTAATGCAAAAGGATGGCATTCCTTCTGTCTTCAAATGGGAACAACTGTTTCAGGCCTTAATCCAGTTTATTTGGAGATTGTGGCTGAAAACTGGATTGTGAATGACTGTTGAATACCAAAGTAAAAGCTGTAAATCTTTGTACTAAGCAAAAAATCCCACTCTGACTTAAAATTAGGTATTTCCATAGGGAAGGAGTTCTGACATAGTGCCTGTTGTTCCAGAGGTGGCTGGGAAATTTTGATGCTCGTGTTGTGTTGTGTAGTATAAAAGTGGCCTCATTACATACACACACTATATGATAAATTATAGATCTAAAAATATCTGTCACACTTAGAGATGTAGTGAAACCATTTTTCACTTAGAAAGAGAGGAACTTGATTATTAACAATTGGATAAGACGTCTGCTGAGACTTCTGGGCTGTTTCTGCTGAACATTTAGCACAATTAATTGCCTGTTTAAAATGCCATTTTAAGCAGCCCAGTGCCTATGTGTGCAGTAGGGTCTCTGCGTGGTCACAGCTCCAGAAACCTGGGGGTAACACAGTGAACTCTTTCTGTCAGCTCAGTTTTGCAGCCTTTTCAGGACCAGGAGTGCAAAATCCATGCATCATTTTGTGTGGAGCTGAAAAGCTTCTAGAGGCTTTTTGATTGAATGTGCCCTCACTGCCAGTGACCTACTAGCTGGGGAGTAGTCTGGCTGGGGAGTAGTCAGGCAGAAAGGGACCTGGGATTGCTGGTTGACAGGAAGCTCAACATGAGCCAGCAGTGTGCCCAGGTGGCCAAGAAGGCCAATGGCATTCTGGCCTGCATCAGGAATAGTGTGGCAAGCAGGACCAGAGAAGTTATTGTCCCCCTGTACTTGGCACTGGTCAGGCCTCATCTTGAATACTGTGTACAGTTCTGGGCCCCCCAGTTTGGGAAAGATGTCAGGATGCTGGAGTGTGTCCAGAGGAGGGCAACGAAGATGGTGAAGGGGCTGGAGCACAAGCCCTATGAGGAGCGACTGAGGGAGTTGGGGCTGTTTAGTCTGAAGAAGAGGGGGCTCAGGGGAGACCTCATTGCTCTCTACAACTACCTAAAAGGAGGTTGTAGTCAGGCAGGGGTTGGTCTCTTCTCTCAGGTGACCAGTGACAGAACTAGAGGGCATGGACTCAAGCTTTGTCAGGGGAGGTTTAGGCTTGATCTTAGGAAAAAGTTCTTCACTGAAAGGTTGATTGGCCATTGGAATGAGCTGCCCAGGGAGGTGGTGGAGTCGCCGACCCTGGAGGTGTTTAAGGGGAGACTGGATGAGGCATTAAGTGCCGTGGTTTAGATGATGGGTTGGTGTTGTGTTGGGTTATAGGTTGGACTTGATGATCTCAGAGGTCCTTTCCAACCTTGTGATACTGTGATACTTTAGAGATTTACAAGTTTGCTGCCTCGTTGTCATGCTTTGCATGTGATTTACATTAATTGGGGTGCATGGAGAGAAGGGGTCAGGAACAGGCAGCGGTGCGGTGTTGGACATCCCATGCCAAGGATGCTGTTAGAAGCGCATGGAGGCAGGCTGGGTGGCCACAGGGGAGTGCAGAGAGCCACAGTGTGCATGGTTAGCTGGAATGAGCCTGAAGACAGCAAAGGTTCCCCCCAGCAATGAGGATGAAGACTAAATAACTTCAGGATTTTGGAAAAGGTGCTCAGCCAAACTTCCCACCCAGCAGCTTGATACACATTTCCAAAGCAATCTCTTGCACTGAAAAGGGCTTAGGACATGTAGACATGTAAAGGATGAAAGCATGTATTGGGTGTGACGGATACAGCAACTTGATACTGAAGGAAGCCCTAAGGTCAAACACAGCTGATGAGATCTCACGTCTCATTCAGGATCCACATTTGAAACAAATATTTGTGACTTAGAGCCTTGCTGGATGCTTCAGCCGGTTCCCACCATCAGCAGAGCTTCCTCACCACGGCCCCAGATATTAAGGTGAGATTGGCTTTGGGTGGGATGGTCCATGCTGATTTCCCAGCATTAATTCATATTGAGGTGTGCATCAGATGTCACACCAGATATCCAGTTTAACATCTTCCGCCCCACAATCATAAATCCTTATCTCTATTGGCTGCGTGTGGTGGATTTTTCTCTGTGTGTGGCTCCTGCAAGTAAATGTTTTTGGTATCACTATCAATGTTTGTCAATTACTTCAGCCCTGTGCTCCAGTCCTCAGTGTAAGGCATAAATCAGCAAAACTAATTAATGATGCTTTGAGTGCACTAATGCTTCCAAGTCTTTTAATGCTTTTGTTTGAATATGTACTGTGCAAGTAGCATCATGGCCGAGGATGTGAAATGCTTTTTTAAATCTGCTGAAGCAAAGCCACAGTGTGCATTGTTTATGTGGGTGATGGCAAGCCTCTGCCTTTAAATTCTTACTCTGTCTCCAGCCATTTACTGCAGGCCAGAAGCTGTAATGAGTAGGAAAGAAATTTGCTCTGTTTCAGACAGAGCTATTAAAAGAAAATTATTCTCAAAGTAATTCTTATCTCTTGATGGGATTGCTGAATTACTGTGTATTTCGGGAAAGGAAATTACAAATATGTTGCCTTTTCTTCCCATTAGAGCTATTGTTTTATTACAATTGTCATACATGCACGCACACGTGTTTTTAAAATCTTATTTGAAAATGAAACCATCCCGCTTTAGGTACCCAACACCAGCTAAAGATAGCAAAGTCAAAGAGCAGACAGCTCAGACAGGTTTGCAAAGGTGAGCAGGAATGGCAATTCCTTCCTTTGGCTTGTGACTGTGCTTCCCGGGCACAGGCAAGAGGGAGGCACTGAAGGATAACTCCTCCGTACTGCTAGGGCTACCCAGAGGAGGAATTCTGCCTAGGAGAGACAGCTCAAACCATCCCATACACTGACCCATCTCCTCATCCCATCCTGGACTGTCACCAGGGTGCAAATCCATAATTAGCACAAAGCTGTCTGATGAGGAGTCTGCAGGTCGGTCCCACAAGCTAAACACAGCGAAAGCTCAGTCTCTTATCAGGGATCCTGGCTGCAAAGGGATATCTGTGCTTGTGGTTTTATGCTGTGCCACAGGCAAAAAGGCCTTTTTGGTGCCTTCTCATCCTTGGGTTGGTTTGCATTTCTGGTCCAGCCTGGCTCCTGTTTCCCACCACCTTGATGTGTTGTTCAGTGGGGCCAGGAAGACCTCACTCACCTTTCCTTGCCCCCACAGCCTCGGTGGATGTGATGGCCCCATCTACGGCTGTGTAATGTGACAGGGCTGCTTGAGAAGAAACTGTTTCCACTTACCTCTGGTTTTAGACCAAAATACTGAATCTAAATGGGCTTCAATTTCTATCACAAATGTCCAAGGCAATGATGTGGAAATAATATGGAGCTTAAAAAAGAAACCAGAAGAAATACTTCTCTTGACCTCTCGGGTACTGCAGAACATTAGTCCACTGACACCTTCCTACAGAAGGTGTGTAGGCAGGGCTTCTTGGTACAGTTCCCAAAGTCTGTACCAGGTGCTTGGGCTTTGTCAGACGAGAAGCAGCTGTGGGTTGGGCTTGGGGTGGGCTGAACACAGCCGCCCCATCGCTCCAGGTGTGCTTGGCAGCACAACATATGCTCCTGCAGAGGGTGCTGACCCAGCAGTCTTTAGCAGCCACCACACCAAAACCTTTTCCTGTTGACGAAGGGCTTCATCATCTCTTCTCTTACTTTTATTTTCCCTCTCCAAAAGCTTCTGCGTGATAAGAGGACACAAAGGTGAAATCAGGAAACGCCTGATATGGCCCAGTTGGCCAATTAATCACTGGCCCGAGTGCCTATGGTGACGGACCCTGACAAAGAGTGGTGCCACTAACTCTTCCCTTTCCGGCTGCTTATCTCTTCCAAAATCCCCTCGCTGTGAGCTCAGCTCCTCCCTGCCCAGCAGCAGCACAGCTCTCCCTGTGGTGTTGGAGCAGCCAGCTCAAGGACACAGCCCTGAGCCTCCAGAGGTCCCTCTGCTCCCACCACGGGCCATTCTTACACTGTAATGTGCATTTCTGAGCCTAAACAAACATCCCCCCGACAGAGCCATCCATGCAGCTGTGCATTATTGGCTGGGGTGGGACACCCTCCAGCCCTGGGAAGCAGGATCCAGCTGAAGTGTGAGCCAGCCACTCAGTTCAGGGCTTTCTCTGCCTCCCGCGGTGAGAACAAGGGCATACATCACTATGAAACATTTGTGCTAACCTAGCTTTTCCTGTAAATGGTGCAGGAACAGGAAACCATTTTCCTCCTCTTTAAAGTATTGGTGTAATTTGAGAGTCAAGCTGTATGCAGATTGGAACACATTAGTAATGTCTGGAAAGTAATTATGGCATATATTATTGTTTTAATATTTACTGAGTGCTGACAGTGTAGTACTTTTATTAAAACTTTAGGGAGGGTGAAATATGTACCACAAGACATGGTGAGATGAAGATAGTCTTTTGAAATCACTCATTTATATTTCAATTTTACAGTCACTTTCCTCTGACCTACTTTTAATCATGTATTAGTTTCTTTGTTCTTAAATTATGTAAGGTGGTTAATGATTTTAATTTAAAGCTCTTTATGGAAGAATGCAAATAACATTTCTGTCTAGTGAAGGCATGCTGTGAACTTATTGAAAAGCAATTTATCATTGTATTCAAGGGCAGTGGAAAAGGTTTAACTTTGGTAGAATCTGGAAGTCTTTCTTTTCACTTATTGTGAGAGCAATATGCTGAGGGTTATCAGGAGATATCTGTTTATAAAGGCACTGATGAGACTAAATTCCTTCTGGCCTCTGATTTTTTTTCTCTACAATGAGGGGAATGCACTAAAGTAATTTTGCATAATCAAAGATCAGCATTTCCAGTATTCTTTGCGTCTGGCAAGTTGGATAATCCAATCCAATCCCAATTTTGTACTGATTTCTTTTTTTCTCAAAACAACATAGCCAGCCAAATTACATACAGACTTTTGAAGAACGTGCAGCCTTTTTTCACCTGTCACATGAAGAGATCCATTTGTTTTTGGGAAAGAATTGGTATTTAATTGGCTATCAACTTGGTTAGAAGCATCAGTGAACTTGATTTAGATGCTCCATGAAATTTTGAGTCACAATGTATGTGAACTGCTGAGTTTAGGGTCCTGGAACAAACAACCGTGCAGCGTCCAGACTGGTCTTTGCCATAAAGGTAACTCAAGCAACTGGCCCTTGACTATTTTAATTTAAAACAGCACCACAGACTTGAGAGAAAAATCCGTAGCAATATAATTATATGAAAATATGAACCTCGAGACAGATGAGAGACACCAAAAAACACCGGGAAGCCCACAGTCTACAAGAAATAAATAGCTAATGGGTGGAGTTCCCCTGACATCTGGATTTCACTTGCAGCAAAGTGTTGTGGAAACCTGACTGGATTGCACTAGTGGGCTCATATCCTGTGCCTTTAGCTAAAACTCTTTGGTTTTATACTTTGTTTTAATTTCTAGGTTATTAACTGCCAATACAGATAAGATGTCTTAATGTGCGTGAGCACTCCTTCCATTGCATTCCGTTAGGAAGATATCATTACATTTCAGCCACACATCATTAAACATTTCAAAATACATCCAGAAAGGCAAGTTGTGTATACGAGACACATTATTACAGGTAATATATTTTGCTAAGATGCACAGCCCCAAAGATAAAGAGGCAGCTTGTGCCCTTGCCACTGGCACAGGCATGTCCAGGGGTGCATGCAGGTACCTTCTAACAAATATCACAGCAGTTAAACAAAATTAAACCCTTTCTAACTTCTTTTTCTTTGCCTCTCCACTCCCAACCTTCAGAAACCAAGGCTGTGCACCCGTCTTTGCAGGGGAAGAAAACAGGCTGCAGCCCAAAAGCTAAAATCTTTGGTCAATACAAGGATAAATTCTTCACTGCCAGACCCCTTGTGTAGTTACTTGTGTAGGAATGAAGTTCAAAGGCAATGAGTTACAAAACACTACCATCCCCCTCGATGCAAGGCGATGGGGAATTGAGCCCTTAATCCATGCTGGGCTGCCTGGGCAGCATTCTGACTGATTTCTGCTTTCCACTTAATTGATGAGTTCTACAGTGCTGTTTCAGTGGTTGTCTGGGGTTGAGCAAGTCCTGTACTTATTACCAGTCATTCTTCTTATCCTCAGAGAACCTCTTTCTAAGTTCAGCGCAGTGAAGTTGCCCACAAGGCATTGCTATTATAGTCAATACAAATATAATAAAAGGCAGCAGGAAAGCAGACAGGTTCCTTACGCTGAACAAGAGCTCAGGAGAGACTTGATTTCTTAGAATATGGTACAGCAAATACACAAATGCCCTCAGATATAAAAATCACCAGGTAGCCAGTAAAGTATTGAAGGTATTTTATTTTTTTTTCCCCAGCACTTGTGCATCTGAGCTTTCTCAGAGACCTTTTTTGCAGCAGTATGTCAGATTATACTTAACATCATTATCATGCTAAAGGCAAGAAGTCTTCATTAAGAGACTCCTAGCTGGGCACACATGCTGACATGTTAATTTTCCAGACAGGATAGTATCACTGCATTAAGCCACTGAGCAGGCTTGACTATATAAATTCCTCCAAGGGTCAGAAGAAGCTCTCAGGTGCTTCCATGCTGTATAGTGTGGACGCCCAGTGGGGCAAGGCTCAGTGGTGCAGAACAGGTCTGGGTAATTAGAGCATCAGCAGCCTGGGAGGGGGGAATCTGCAATGGGTCCACACCAGGAGAACATGTTCATAGAGTTACAGCACACTGAAGGGACAGAGCATTGGGTTATTGGTAATAACTGAGCAAATTGTTTTGGGTTTTTTTACATTATTCTTTAAGAGAAGGTGAAGGGAAATGTGGATTTAACTCATTTCTCCCAAGCCTCAAGTCTCCGTTTCTCAAGCCTCTCTTCCTGCTATGGTGAAGTAAACGACTTCTGCTCATGTGAGCTTTATTAGATGGTTTATCACACACTTAAATGCAATCCTTCAGTCAGAGAAAGATGTCTACAAATCCTGTTCTTCAAACATGCTTTGAACTCTGGTGATTTACTCTTTCTCACCCATCGATGCACCTATTTTTCACGTTTATCCACCTTGAATTGCATTAACACCAACACCTCAGCACTTTGCTACACCCGATCTGTCTGTCCTGCTCTCCCCATCAGAGCTGTGCATCACACCAACTCCTGCAGCAAGGCAGTGGTGTTTAACAGAGTGTTTTCTTGTGTCAGTTACTGTAGCTGGATTA
Organism: Dromococcyx pavoninus; assembly: GCA_033558185.1. NCBI lineage: Eukaryota > Metazoa > Chordata > Aves > Cuculiformes > Neomorphidae > Dromococcyx > Dromococcyx pavoninus. Next base: position 3,076,486 of record JAUMJL010000003.1, on the reverse strand, counting down.
AAGAACTGACAGAACTAACACTGCTTATTTTGTCCTGATATATTTACTGTAAATCTTTTCTGAAAGTCCTATTTAGAAGGAGCCTGGCGGTGCCGCGCATGTCTAGAACTGCAGCCAGAACTAAAATACAGGGTATTTAAACATGGTGCTCTGGGTATAACCAATGTTCTGGGAGGAATTTTCTTCCCTTTCCAACACACACAATATTACACAACCATCCTTGATCCCATGGGATATTCACCTACATTTCATGGACTGGACTTTGACTATGTCTGAGGCAGAAAGCAGGATTTTGATGAGGGGCTTATTTGAATGGGGTTATCAAATCCTACTCCCTCTGTCTTTAAAAGCTCTCTCAATGGCTGTACTTCGTCCTTTCTATTTACAAGTACAAAAGAGCAGCAACAAGAAACCCTCAAACCACACGGAGAAGGAATAACATCAATGTGTGACAATGCATTCACAGCATTTACTTGTATTTGATAAATAAACAGTTGCTTTTATGTGCCAGTGAATGCTGTTAATGATAGCAATGACACCCCAAGGTGGTAGCAAACAAATTGTGTATTGCAAATGGAGGGTGATGAAGGGTCTGGAGAGAGAGGATCACAGCTTAATTAACGCTGCCACAGTGCAGCAGCTGAGTTTTGTGAGCCCAAGACAAAGCAGACATCAAAAACCTCAGCAGGTACCCATGGGGGCTGCAGGGTGCTAATGATGGCAGCACCTTTCCTGTGGCTGCGCATTCCCAGGCACCACCACCCATGGGGGACCACAGTGGGATGGGGAGAAGCGAGGGGATCCCTGGCATGGCAGCGTGGAAGGGGAGTGGGGATCAACAGAGAGATCCTAGTGACAGCAGAAGGAAGATGGACATCCTGGAGAAGTCTGAACGTGGCAGGGGTAGGGGCAGGTTACATTTCACTCCTGGTTTGATGACACGGGAAGAATGTCATTGGGATCAGCATCTGTATTGGCAAATGCTGTGTAGTTTGTGCAGCTCCTCATGAACCAATCACCTGCTACCAGCAACAGGGAACAAAATGGGAGACACTGGTTCAGCAGGAGTGTGGGGTACACGCTATCCCATAAATGTACCCTGCTGCTGACAGCATCCTGCAAAGGCAGCACAAATATGCAGTTTCCAATGGAGCTTCGTAATCAGGGCCCAATATAGAAAAAAGCAATCAATTCCTCTATAAAGTCAGGTAACTCCAAACAGAAAGAAAATTCCCCTCCTGCATCCCTCTCTCTCAGAGCAGCTGCTTCATTTAGGCAATTCAGGCAACTCTCTGCTGGGTGCTAATGGATGGAGATGCTTTGCAGAGGGTCCAAGTTCCAGCACATGCTGAGTCACGTGCCAGCTCCCCAGCAAGCACCAACTTGGGGCGACTGCCTGGGGAGGGAGAAACCTCCCTGCTCCTCATTTCTATGCGTGCTGTTCCAATGGAAAAAGCCATCAAGCCTCTCAGAGGGAGCAGGGATCGATGCCACGGAAAACTTTTGGTGAAAGTGTAACACTGTGAGTGCTTCCAGCTCAGTTTCATTCAAGTCTTGATACTGAGATTTTTAGTACGATACCAATTTTATCTTGAATTGCCTGACAGCTCCTCTTTGTGAACAGGAGCAGTATTGACAGAATGGTACTTTTTGAAAGAAAAGTGGTTTTTTTTCTCCCCAGAGAAAAATAGACTCCATGTGTAATGGGATGATGCTGTTTCTTCTCTTTCTGAACTAAGGCTGCTTAAAAAGAAAGCCTGAGAGCTGGCTTTCATTACAATCATGGCTTTGAGTTTCCTGGAAGAATAGTTATTAGTTATATGATCTGAGTGCATACTATTTTAGAGGGGTTCCCCTTGGAGTTACTGCTCAGGTGCCTTCTCCAGGTGACTGGATAAAGCGTATGCCCTGGGCAAGTCCTGGCTAAATCCCAAGGGTCCCAGGTGTGGGAAGATGAAAGTCACTGCATTTTTAATGTGGCTCTCATTAACGTCCTCTTGAGCTGAAAGGGATTGTGGTATATTAAGTGGCATTAATGCCACAGAGCAGAATTTAACCTGCAAGGGGATGAAGTAACCCTTCATGTGTGCAGTAACAACACAAAAGGAATCTTTTCCCCTTCCTGGGCTTGCAAAATCTGCTTCCTAAGTACCAATTTGCTGTACCCTGGACAGAGAAAATTGTTTATGCTGGGAGAAAACAAACTGAGAACCCTAAATTTGTCTGCTGGGCTATTTTTATTTCATCATACTTACTTTTCTTCACATCCTGACAGTAAGTCACAAGGACAGTGTGTTGGTGTCACCTTTGCAACCTGCAGCTTGGAAAGGGTAGGTGGATGGACAGAGCGGCAGCTTGAGACATCTGATTTCCAACCGCCTCATCTGCCTGTGACCTGCCTGTTGCAGGGAAGTGTTTCCCTAACAAGAGACAAATCGATGGGAATGTTTGACAGCCCCTTATGGAGTGCTCTGAAATACAATTTCTAAGCACAAGGAGATCCAGAGATAGAAAAGTTGGTATCATAATGAAAAATGTAATTAAAGTTTTGGTCAGATTGAATCCATTACATCTCTCACAGGCACCCGATATTGATTTCAGCCTCAACCCAGGGATATGTAGTCTGATACCCCTGAAATCCCACGATTGGGGGCCTAAGCCCAGCATACGTGCCATTTGCATGGCTAAAACCCAAGAATATGTTTCCAACCAACTTTAACTCCATAAGATTCAGATTTTACTGTCTCTGAGCAAACGCAAATGAGCAGAAGCTGTATCTGCCACAAGGAAGATGGCTTTTGAGATACAATCTGTAAATAGTAGGAAAAGGGCTATTTTGGCTATATTTTCAAATTGGCAGAAAACTGCTGCAGATTGCATTATTCAGTGGGTAATGTAGTGTTAATGTGGCCCTGTAGCCAGGGGGGAGAGAACTTAAGGTTTAATCATTTTGTAATGCACTTACATTGCCCATTTTAGATTTGTCAGCTGTCATAAATGAACTGCAGTTTTATCCTGGGACTATATATAGAATTACTATTTATATATTTTTCATCTGCAGCTTATGCAGTTTATACGAAGAAAAGAAAGGAAAGAGCCAGGATAGAGTGAGGGGGGAACGCGTGCTCAGCCCTGCTCCGTTCAGAGAATTCCTGACTGCCTCCACAGAGGAAAAAGCTGTCTTTGACTAAGCCTCGCCTTAGATACTTGACATTTTCAATAAAACAACGCTCATTTTCAACAAGCAGTTTAAGGTTGTGAAGATCAAGGCAAGGAAATGCTGCATTTAAAAATGCAGCCACGTTGGAATGGCAGTTGGTGAACTTCTGCTTTGTGTCTCACGTATTTATCATCCGTAAGCACCAAGCACCAGTTCCATTGAAAAACTGTAATATCCTTTTGCATTCTAAATTCTTTCTGAAAACCACCCACGTTACAGCTTTTTGTATACATATTTTAGCAGTTCTCAAACAAAGGCAATTCCTCCTTCGGCTGCTGAGTCCTGCTGCTTTCTCTGCTGTGTCTCCTCACAGCATCCCTGGAAATTTCGCGGCGCGTTGCAGGCTGCTCAAGCACTGCTTAATGTCCTTGCCAAAAAAAAAGGGGTTGAAAACTGATTTGCTGCTCCTATCAGATCGAAGAAATATTTGAATGTGTTTGCTTTTTTGGGGCAGGCATTTGAAAATATCCAAGGGAAACTCGAGAAAGCAGAACACCCTGCCGATCATAAATTTCAAGTATTCCTATTGTCTCATCTTTGAATCAAATTCTGACTCTGGAAGTGATTTCTGTAGGGAGTTTTGCCTCAATTGTTCTCTCACTGCTACATCCCACAGGCCAAAGGATTTCTTTTCTCCAGCAATAATAACTGAGGTTTTTTGAGAAGCGAGAATAGCCCAGTTTCCATCCATAGCATTTACCTACGAAGAGCATGATAATTTATACAGAAAGTGCAGTCTGCCCTTCCTGCAGGACACCCTGATTTATCGACTGTGCATCTGTTTCATATAAAGTGCCCTAAGTAGAACAAAAACTTCCATTCTAGCAAAACCAGGACAGTCTCTTTGGTTTTCAACAAATCATGTTCTACCTGTGGGATGCCTTGTTAACGACTATACACTAAATCCAGAGGGGGGTTTCCTTTCCTTCTTTTCATGTTTTATTTTTAACTATCCATCACAAATATTCTGAGTTCCCAGGGCCAGTTGGACACCCTTGTTGCCCAGGCAAAACTCCTTTGCATTGCAGAGGCAGTTTGGCATTGGTAAGTAGCCTGCATCAAATATCTCATTAGTAACACACACCTCTGTAACAATCCATCTTGGAGTAACCAAGCTTCATAAAGCAGGGAAAACCATGAGCCAAAATCTTCCTTAATTTTGCTTGTGGGTAACGTCTTAACCTTCCCAACTCTTTTTTTTTTCTCTTTTCTGGATCCAATTCAATTTCCATTAAGGAGCCTAAATTCCATATCCAGGGAAAATACCCGAGTCCCCACTTCAGAGAAAACCTCCGTAGAGCAGGAGAGGATAGTGGCCTAAGCTGGTGGGTGAAAGAAGTGAAAGGATCACCAGACTCATGGAGAAGTGGAATGAGGTTACAGCAGAAAACATGCTGTGTTTCCCCATCAAACCTGTCCTTTCCTAGGAGGGATCTCCAAGGACAGACAGTGCAAGGATGCTGCAGGACATTGCTCTTCACTCCTGCTGCAAACCCCACTCTTTGCATCTTCAGCCTCAACTATACTCAAACCACCTGAGGTTTTAGGAGACTGAAGAATGGGAGGAAATCTGTGTTCCCAGTGCAGCTCCACTGAAAATGTGAAAGCCTCGGCGAAACGGGACCCAAGGGGCCCCTCTCTGTCAAAGTCACTGATGCAAAGCCAATATCATCATTTGAAGACTTATATTGATGTAACTGGAAGTGGAAACTGATTTTTTATGGAGGACATAATTCATGTAGGAGAATGCTTATATCATCCAAAAGGTTTTAGCCTAGTGTTACAATGCTATCAGTGAAATACAAAGGTATCTAGGGAAAAGAGAGTAAATTCTTGCAAAATACCAGCAAAGTGAGCAGTTGCAGAGCTGGAATCATCTTCTGCCCTGTAGGCTGGATCCCCTGTGCCTTTGAACCCCCTTTTTTCCCCAGCTCTTGTCTGGTGAGTTCCAGCCATGCCAGCTCAGTGGAGCCATGAGCTCTTTGCATGTGGTACCAGTACAAGGTCCATCTGAGGTCCATCGTCCCCTTGATGTCCCACCAATTGAATGGTCCTCCTTGAAGAGCACTCTGGGAAGCTGGAGCTATGAGATATGCTCTCTCTCTCCTCTTGTGTTTTTCCTGGGTGATGAGGGTCTCCATTTCCCACTGTAAAATAAATTGCAGAGTAAAACTATCACAGATGGGATGAGCTAAGCCCTTGACCTTGTTTCTTTGCTGCAAAAAGCCAGGTGGTGCTTCGTCCAGTTTCTCTCTTGCCAGTCAGGATTCAAACAGTTCCCTGCCACTAAACTGCCAGTCCTTTGTCCCTGGGCACAAAGCAAAATAAAGTCACCTTTCCAACACTCTGCCAACTGTTGAGACATGTTGCTATTTCAGTGGTACCTGCAACGTTATTTCCTTCACCCAGGCGATGCGTCACTGGACTACAGGGACCAGACCTCAGGGATGAACCGTGCAGCCTGTGTGTGAGACTGCTCTAAAAAGCACCTCTTCTCTGCAGGGGACCTGAAGAAGCCCTTGGACTTGAGGGCACCTTGGTTTGCTTGCTCCTCTCTTCCCAGACCAGGAATGCTGCAGGCTCCACCTCACCCTGCCACAAGTGACCCAGGACACCCAGCAACACGTCCATTTGGGGCTTTTTTCTCTCAGGAATGCTTTCCAAAACACTTCGTTTGTGTCTGTGTGATATTTTATCAGGAGAGTTTCTGCTTCAGCTTTTTTTGTTTTGCCTGCCTTTCAGATGCCTTCCCAGCCTGGCCAGGACTGAAAATGAACCCTGATAGACACTGCTCCTTTAATCAAAGATTTGCCTCAGTGGCAAGGTTGTTCTGAGATCTAACTCACTTTACAGTTTCTAATTAAATGGATTTGAGATCTTGGGGTAGAAGCCCTTTTAAAAGCAATCAGTTCTTAAAAAGTTGAGATTTTTTTGCTCCAGCAACCTTTTTCGTTAGACTAATTTTAGCATCGAGAACGGAAGGATAAGTACTCCTTTCTCAGGCTTTGGCAATGTTGGTTGAAGCTTTTACTCATGTGCCTTGATCAAAGAAGCAATCAAAAGCTGCTAATCACCTTTATGAAGGCATTTATGTCAAGGTAAAATATGTAGCAATCACAGTCAGGAAGCAATACTGTTTGCTCAACAAGAATAAATGTGCTGGAGCAAGGAGGTGTGGGAGACCTGGACTACAATCCCCATGTCCCTCTTCCCGTGGTCATTTTTTTCCCCCAAGGCCCAGGTAATTCATAGGTGGTATTGGACAGGGTGTCTCACATCCTGCTCCTGAGCCAACCACTTCGAGCAGGCTGTCACTGTGATCTGCACTGCTGCACACCATTGCTATTCAGATAAAGTTTATAACTTCATTTCTTCAGACTCAATCAACCAAATCAAACAATTCCCATGGGAGATTTGATTAAATGTCATTCAGATGTGACAGAAAAACGTTCATAATGATCAAAATTGACCAATTCACTCTTCTTGCCTTTGTATGCCAAAGTTATCTTAAATCTTAATAAACCCTAATCAATGCCTACTTTATGCTTACACATAAAAGTGCCTCTTGAAAGCCCTTCCTTGGGGGACATTAAAGGGACCTTTAGGGTCAGACCAAGTCCTTACTCACATGGTGTTTCCTCCAAGGCCAACTGCACATTAATTCACTTGTAGTTTTCAGAGACTGGGGAACCTTGTTGCCTTTGTGCCCTGCTTGTGTTACAGCCTTTTGTCAGAGGAAACTGAGTCACCTCATCATGATTTTGAGAGTCTGCTGGATTCTTATCTCCCCAGTCTTTCTTCTGGACAAACGCTTGAGTTTTGACTGATTATCACTAAGATAATTAAAAGAAGTAAAACAGTGGATTGAGGAGATATGGGAGATGTGGTCTGTGACCCTCCCATCCTACTTCCTTTGGTCATATTCTGCTTCCCGTGTCTGGATAATTAATAGATGCTGTTTGATGGGCTGACTCATTTAAGGCAGCTAAGAAAACCTGACCTTCTCCAAGGCTCTTGCCTTTAGAGCTTGGTAATATACAATGGACAAAGGACTGAAAGGGTCAAGGATTTTTAACTGGAAGATTTTTGTCCCCAAGGTAATGGTGATCTGTTGAAAATGCCTTTTTTTAGCTTGAAAAGACATATTTTGATAAAGTTTTTTAATACTTTTAAGTGTTTCAATGTTTAAAATGAAACTGTTTTCCAGCTATCCAGTCTGAACCATCTTCTTCATATTCAAAGGTAAAATTATAGAAAAAAATATAAACTGGAATTATAAGGCCAGATACAAATGACACATTTCAAACTAATCTAAGCAGATTGAGGATGCATCTTGTCTGAATTTTCTTTCCATTTTCGCTTTTCATTTCTTCTGTTCCGAGTTAAAACAAAGAAATATTTCAAAATCTCCCAGGTTCGAAAACATTTCCTTGCCCAACTCTAATGGCTCAATTGAATTATTTGCTGACAGATCACAACTCCTTTCAATTAATCAGTTCCATGAATGCTTTTTTTCCCATAATTCCTGACCCATAGCTCATTCATAGACCTGATTTTTGTGCTGATTTAATTAGCCAGTTAACTCATGTGGCCTGGGAGTGTCTCCTCTTTGCCTGGACCCTCACTTAAGCTCAGGATTTGCATACAGCTTCTAGTTCTCACTTAAAATTCACCCTTTCCAAAAACTTTTTTGCTTCTCACCTCCCATGCTGGGATCCCTGTAGGAAGCCGATGCGCCAGGAGCACCAGCTGGAATGAATTTGTTTAAAAAGCTGAGAGGACTTTCACTGAGAGATTTTGGCATTGCTCACCCAATTCTAATTGCTTTATAAATTTAATGGAGTTAACGCTGGCCACTGCATGCTGGGCTGCTTGTAGATAAGGAATATAAAGGCAGCTCAGGGTGCCTTTCTCCTCTTGGCACAGGAATAGAGCCAAGGAGGAAGATGAGGAGATGGAGGGAGTTTCATGTAAGTAACTCCTGCATAGTAAGTTGGCTTTCTAGGTGCTGTTCCCAGAAACTGCTGTTTCACCAGAGAGTCTGTGGGGTTTGATAGGTGCTGTGGTGGTCCTGCAAAGCCCTTCCAACCCCACAAGCCATAAAGGTGCTAAGGAACTGCTTTACTACTTCTTTTTTTTTTTTTCCTTCTCCTTTGTTCTTTTACACACTGCCAGAACTACTGAGATACTCCAGTATCAAAAACTGCTGTGGTTTTGTATGAAAGCACTTCTGTCACTCTCTGAAGAGTTAATAATTAAGTTCAGGTTTGGGGTTAATCTGTAGCTCCCCTGTTCCTTTGCTGGTGGAAGAAATCTGTAAGTACATTAAAACTTTCTCTTGCTGATTACTGCAGGGATTTTTACTGCAAGGTAAATCTGCATTTTACAAGCACGAATACCATCTAGATAGATGTTTCTGATATGCATCAAGGGCTATAACTGATAATGTTCCCCTCAATTGAAGGTGACAATGAACAAAAGAAAGAACTTGCTCTGCTTCTGTGCACATCCAGAACATTAAATTCTTTGGTCAAATCAAGATCCTGAAGAACAAAATATTAAAAGTGCTTAAGATGAGGCTTACCGACAAATCAGCCCAATTCCCTTTGTGCCTCCTTACCTGCTCACTCAACAACGGGCTGTAATCTGCATTTGTTCATGGATGAGGCTAAAATGTGCAGAAGAGTGGGGACTGGTGTAATTCACAGAAGGATAAAATATATTTGCAAAGTACATTGTCTTGGAAAGTTGCCCACAGAGTCAAATGATATATTCATAAAAAGTTTAACTCTTAAAGAAAAATCCCAGGTCTTGGCTTGGTCCAGAGCCTTGGTGGTACAAAAGAGGGCTGCTCTGCTCTTGTGCTGCCCGGAGCTATGCACAGGCTCTGCCTTCAGTCAGTCCTGTGCTCTGGTCTCCATTACTGTAAATAAAACCCCAGCAGCCAATTTACAAAATTCACTTTGCAGCGCTCTGGCTTTCTTTCTATGTATTAAGCAACAGGACTGTCATTTGAGAAACTGTGTTATGGATCTGCTCAGAGCTGGTTGCAGGAGGCGGTGCAGTCCATGACCACACCAGGGCTGTTGGAGAGAGTAAACAGCCCAGCTATAGCTCTGTGTGTCACACAGAGCAATAAAACCTTATCAAAAAGGAATCACAAGCACCTAATGAGAATCAGATGCGGCATAATGTAGGCTGTGGGCATGCTCTTATCCAGATGCACAGGGAATTATGTACATAAACAGAGTATAATTTGGTTTTACATCTTATTTTTCATCCTCGACTTCAGAGGGAAATGAGTTAGTTACTGGCAGTGGTGTGTAGGAAAGCTGCTGTTATGTACTCATACACAGATTGGTGTGATGGAGCTTCCCTTGAGGACTGGGCACTTGTCTCCACTTGTGGTGGGCTGGAGCAAAACTCCAGACTCCAGCTGGAAGGGATAAGGGGACCCTGCATCTGAGCAGCCTCTGGGGTAGCAGAGGGGAGCTGGGGTGCCTGGCTGTGGGTGCTGGAGCCCTCGCTGTCCTGTGGGAGGTGGGGCTGTCCCTTGCTCCTGTTGGAGCTGCATTGTGGACGAGGTGCCAGAGGCAAAGGGTGGATTTGTAAGGTAATGCTGGTCTCTTCCTTGAACGTTGGAGAAAAATGCTCAGCTCCTCTGAAGCTGTGACTTCTGACTCAGTCTTAGGGCTGGATAAAGAGGATTTTGCCTGCTGTGTTTCCTGCTCCTGATGTGCTACTTTCCAAGCTTCAGAGTCAGAAGGTTGTAGGGAATTAGTGGGAAACTTGATTCTTACATGAAGAGGGGAGCTGCTTCCAGCTTGGCCTGCCTTGCACTGCTTGTGATTGCACATATGACTGCATTTGTTGTGATAAATGCAGAAAATCCCAGATTTAATGTAATTTGCATTTTAAGTGCGAAGGGAAAGGAAGCAGGGCTGGAAGGCAGGTGAACTGGGTGTTAGACTTCACTTGGCCTTGGTGAGGTGTATAAATTTGAGCAAACCATCCCATCCCTTCTCCTTTAAAATGGAAGTCATGCACAGGAAGCCTTTACTTGTAAAATGGAACATGCCTTGAGCTGAACCTCAGAGTTCAAGGTGCTATGAGTGGGATATACACTGATGTAATGAACCTATGTCTCCTATTCTGAGGCTACTTGGAAGTTGGCTGACTTGTTTTCAGGACTGAGATTACCAGTGTTTGTGAGGAACCAGCCTGACCCCTGCAACTGCAGAAGCAAGGACTCTTCCCTCGTGTGCCTGGCAGCAAGAGGTCTTGTTTTCCCCATGGATCCAAACCTGCTCAATAACCTTGTTCCTCTCCACCAAGTAGCTGGCTTCAAAAAAAACCCCACAGAGTGGAGGAGAATTACTTCAAGCCACCAAGAACTGTGCATCTCCACATTACCACCAGCCTCGGCTCACCAGCAAGACTTTCTGCCCAGCAGTGCCAGTATCTGTGGTGGTGCAGAGCCACTGGTATCGCTTGGCTGCTTGGGGAAAAGAATGTTTGGGGCGCATCTGCAACAGTGTCTCACAGGGGAACAGATGCCCTCAAAGGTTTTCCCCTCTCTTTCCCTGTATCCCCCTCAAGGTTTGCCTATCTATTCCCTTGTTTACAGCTGGGCAAAGATGCAGCTCCCTGTTGTGCTGCAGTCTGGGATCCAGGGACACACCAGGGTACCTGTCCCACTGTTACCCACAGGGGTCTGGGGAAGCTTGGTATCCAACAGCATTCAGCTCCAGTACAGCCAGACCTGCAATGCTCTAAGAGCTGTATAATCGAGAGAGATTTGTGTTAATTGCCCACTTACCTGTGAAAACCTTAAGGTTCAGGATTAAGGGCAAGGAAATTGTACTCGGGGGATACTTTAATGAGCAGAAAAACCTATACCTTGTCTCACAAGTCACTTTTTACATTAAAACTTCCTGGGCTTATAATTAGAAATGTAATGTTTCGTGAACTGCAGTTCAGAAACTATGGGAAAAATGGTTTATTTCCCACCCCCCACTTTCTTAATCAATGTTCTCAGTGGTTTTTTTCCAGTGGTTAATAACATAGTGCTTATGCCCACCCAGGCTCACAGGGGAAGTTTGAATCTACAGGCACTTCTGATTTTATATATATATGTGTATATTAATTCAGGCAGTTAGTGAACTAGAACTAATGCAAGTGTTTGGCGGCTTGGGAGCAGAATAAAGGTGAAGGAAAGGCCAGAGGTGTGGGGCCATGGGCTCCCTGGGGACTGTGCGCCCCCTCCCCCAGCCTGCAGGAGCTGATCAGCTTGTCAGGGTGGTGTTGGAAGAGCTGCCCAGGGCGGAGGTGTTCTCCTCCAGAGGCCATGGTACCATGCAAAACACTTAATAAATGACAAGATTTAGAGGCAATTGGGTAATTATACTCCCTAGTTCAGTTCACATTCCAAGCTCTCAGGCTGAGGCAGATGTCTCATTGTGCTCTGCAAAGCTGATTTTTTTGGAAGGGTCTCTTTCACTACATCTTTTTTCCTCTCTCTTTGCTCTGAGTCCATGGGCAGGAGAGCTGTTGTCCATCTTTGCATGGGCTCTTCCCAAGGGCACCCATTGACTCTGCCATTTCTAACGCTGGCAGCTGCAGCCCATGCCACATGCAACTGGTAAGTGTGTATGTAAAGAGGCATCCCTGGAGGTATTTAAAAGATGGTGCTCAGGCATGTGGTTTAGTAGTGGGCAGGTACAGTTGGACTCAGTGGTCTCAAAGGTCTTTTCCAACAAAGTGATTCCATGAGGCACGCTCTCTGATGGTGCTGTTGAAGGAGAGCACCATCGAAGGAAGCTGCACAGGGAGGAAGGAGGTCAGAAATAGTAACTGAGAAGCTGCATATAGCTTCAGACTGCCTCCTCATTAGTCTCAGAGTGAAGACACTTAAAAATAACTCTGACCTTCACTACCCATCCGTTCTCATGAGGCTGTCTAATTGTTGCTGTTCCATGGAAAAGGATGACAGCATGCATGGGATGAGTGGTTCTCCAGTGAGCAAGGCTTATGGGGCCTAGACTTGGCCCTTTGAAGTTCAGATGCCCACTTAGGGGCAGGGGAAACGTGCTTATCTGAGTCAGATGGCTTGCAAAAGACAGGACACATCCTCCAGCTGGCTGTGTTTGCTTTCTTGGTTGAGGAAAGTGGGTTTAAGGGAGAGGTGCCCAGCGATGAGGCAGCAGCACAACGAGCCCAATGGTAGCTGGATTTTTAAGCCCAGAAGCAGACTTGTCAGTGGAAACATTTGGGGAACAGCTGGTATCAGCTATCATTGCTCCTCCTTGTCCATGGGGATGGATTGCACTGCTGTGAATTACTGCCTTGGCAGCAGTCCCCGTTCACACCCCATGTCCTGGTAAAATCATAGGCTGGGAATGGAAGATGTGCAGCATCAGTCTTGGCTTTATGCCACCGGGGAGTTGCCTGTGTGCAGGCAATGATCAAGTACCATTTGGGTGGACTTTCTAGGAGTTTTCACTGCCTGAGAAACTGGTTGTGAGGCACAAACTAATTTGGAGCTAACTCACGTGAACTGCATACAGCAGAAATATGGATACACCCAGAAGGAAAGAAAGGAAATTAAGACAACAGAAGTTGATGGGCTGAAAACTTAATTAACATGTTGCAAAATCTGACCTGAGCCCAGGCTCTTTCCCTTTCTCTTCTCCTTTGTCACTACTGGTTTGGTTTGAGTTTTGATTTTTAATATTACAGCTCAGGATAAATTTTGCTCACAAATTAGGAATAAATTATATCAGCCAAATGTCAGACTAATGTGCTAATTCTGTTGCAATGCAGTGGAAAAATCACATTACAGAATTTCCCCCCATGTACCTCTCCCTGATTCACTCTGTGGCTCAGCTAATAGTTTTGCAGCTCTGTAGATTTCAAGTAACTGAGTAACAATCCGAAAATTTTTCTCTTTATTGCATCCATCTGCTGCTCAAGGATGAGAAGCAGCTCCTTGTGATACAGTTAGAATAACACATCTGTTGCTGTACGTTGCAGTACAGGGTGCTGGCCCCTTCCCTTGCTTTTTATGACAAATAAGCAACAGAATGACAAATAAAGCTGTGGTTGCCTTTGTCAGCTCCAGCTCCTCGTGCTGCAGGCGAGATGAAATACCCACACAATCGTGGCACCATCCCATATTTATTTAAAAATATTAAACTATTTATAATGGAGAGGTCATTGGCATGCTGCATTCATTAGCAAGGGCTCCAGGGAAGAGGCAGCAGTGAGTGAAAAACACAAACAGGCTCTACACAAAAGAAGGAGCAAAAAAGCATCCTTTTGAAATGTCAGTGCCGAGCAGCAATTAAAACCAGAGGGATTTAAAATACAGGGCATTTCAATAGTCTTGAGTACAACAGCCAGCCCTGGCTGCCAGGGAATGCGTGGTGGGATTCCCATGGACATAAAGATAGAGGATCAAGTCTATGCAGCACAGTAAAATGTAAACAGACGTTTCTTTATGACAGTAAGGATGAAATCGCTGCTTGTGTGGAGAACCCACAGCAGCAGCTTGGGGAGGGAGAGAGGCAGGGTTGGGTTTGTGCAAGGGTTGCATGCTGCAGGATGCTGAGCACCTCGAAGAGTGGGGGCTGCCAACCTGCAGGCAGGTGAGTAAGAGGTCTCTGCCAGGTGCAGGCTGGAAAATGTCACTTGAAGGGAAGAGGCTGCTCTGCACGACTGGGCGCGTTCAACCTTGCAAAGTGCTCCTGGGCATCGCAGGGCAAGTGGGTGGTAGAGTCAAATGATAAAAGTTGGGGATGTTCTCTCACTTGAAAGGTGTTTCTGCACAAACAGGAATTTGTTTAGTAACTAAACTTGAAGTAATTTAATGCTATTGCAGTGTTTTTATAGTTCTTAGTCTCCTTTGCTCCATCTCCTGTTGAAATCTGTTCAGAAGAGCTGTTATATCTTCTGCAACTGCTGTCCGGTCTCTGCTGACTTTGCATGCAGGCAAAAGCCAACTGTGGTACTGAAGCTCACATTAAGATAATGAATTGGAAGAGGTCAGAAGAGATGAATATTTCGTCTTTGGCTTGCTATGCCCTTTCGGAAATTAATTTGAATTGGGCAGTTCTGTGGTACTTCTCTTTTTATATTTCCTTTTTTCTTTCTTATTTTAAAACAGACATGGATCACATCCAAACCCCAAAGTGTTCAGATAGGCTTTGAAGCTGCCCTTGGCTCTTCATGCTTCCCATTTCCCAGGCTGCCTTCTGAAAACATTTTTTTTAGAGGTTTCTCACTCCAATTTTTACCTTACCTGCACAGAGGATTTTCATGTTTTTAGTGACAACAGAGTTGCAGCCCTCGCAAAGTGGCCAAAACAAAAGCTAGAGCTGTGTTTCTCTGCCCCAGAATGTTCCCCATCCCTGGTTACTGCTTTCACTCTTTCTTCCCCTCCCACCTTGAAACTCTACAAAAAATTTCCCAGCTTTTAGGAGTCCCTACGGACATGGAAGGAATGATTCTTAATTCCCTATTTCCATCCTACTGCTGGGCTCAAGTCATTCTATTTTAATTTTGAATTTTACAGGAATTCCTACAGGGAATTTTCGCATCCATATTTCCTTATAGCACTGCTGCTGAATCATCTAGGAACTGAAACTTGCTTGGCTGGAGAGCAATGTGTTTTCATAAATTATCAACATGCTCAAATTGGCACTTGTCCAAAGCAAGCCTTCTTCACTAATATGCCTTAAGTCTAATCCCCGTTGTATTGTGAAGAACAAAGACGACTCAGCTCCAGCTGGTGAGGCTGGATGTAGGGCATAGTGACCCACACAGGAGATGGAAACAGGGAACATAAATGCCAGGAGCAGTTATAGCCAACATATTTGAAATGCAAAGACAGCTCTCTTGTTTCAGATGCTGTCTTCAAAGAGTCATTGGGGAGCAACAACTCCCAAGAGTGGGCAAGAGTAATTCACTGCAGGTTATCCCCTGGTGGGTTCCTTTCTCCCAGTTTTGGGCCTTCACTGAGCAGTGGACTGTATCTGTTGTTGTATAAAGCAATGTTGTTTCCATGGATCCAGATCTTCAACTTAAAACTCATTTGATGCAAGTCAGGAGTGTCAAGACTTAATTCTACAGCAATAAAAAAAGGAATGAGCCTAGCAGCAAAATGATGTTGAGATGGGAGATATGATGTCCATCCGTGCATGGTGCTGTACGGCTGGATTTCTCGCACAGGGTTTTGTCAAGAGGACTTGAGATTGTAGAAAGCCTTCATGACCTCACGCTGAGGACTGGGTGTTAAGCTGTTCCTGCTGCGTGATGAGAGCAACATCCTGATTTATCCCCGCTGTGATGGCTGCCCATGACCGGTCTGGCAAGCTGCTGTTGGCAGAACCACGCAGTGGATGACTTGACCTCCACTGGGCAGAGCAGGAAGGTGGAGCTGCTTCCTCTTTGAGCCTGCCTGCCAGAGACATGATTCAGATTTTACAGCTAATTGACTGTGCTGATCTTGCTGCCAGAAAGGGATAATACTCAATGAGTCGCTTGTCTTTCAGTTGCTGCTGTCCAAGAACCTGTGTGCACCTTATAAAACCAGTCCAGTGACTTGATTGCCCAGACGTCCAGGCTCTTCCATGGCTCCCTCTTCTCATTTTACCTGGTGCTGTGCAAGCAAGCACTTCCTTACCTGGGGAAAAGGTGGTGGCCATTTACTAAGTGATCTAGAGCTAAGACAGAATTTGTTGCAATTTCCCCATATCTCTCTGCTTCCATTTAAAATCCTGCTCCATAGAGGCAGGAGTTTCTCCATAAGAGGATAACAAATGTGATGGAAATCAGTGCCATTGGCCTGATAGCAGCAGGAACTTGACTCCAAGCCAACCAAAACTTGCTGCAGGCACTGGCTGGAAACACCATCAGCCCACAGCCCTGTTGTGCTGGGTGCTGTGTATTTTTATGGACAGCCCTGAGCTCACAGCTGGAGGGCACAACAAGATAAGAAGCCCAAGTGGCAGACTGATTGCAGATGAATACGAAATGAAGAAAGCTTGTAAATACCACACCAAGAAAGCTGATGTGTGTGCAAGGTGGTTGTACAAGCCCAAGCACTATTGCTCTCTGCTTGGTCTGCTCATCTGCCACCTAACTGGAGTTTATTTGTTAACACGTCTTCCCAAAGCTAGCTCCCAGCAGAGCCACCATTGAGTCAGTTTTCATCTCTGCGCTGCAGAGGAGAGCAGTTCCAGGCTGGAATACGACTGGCTTTATAGCCAACAGCTCCAGGATTCAGCCCATCATACTTCTGTGATGATGTTAGGAAAACACAGAGCAAACAATGCCGTAGGAATAACTTAGCCCACATACACTACACAAGAGCTGTTCCCATGACGTTTGCTCAGTCCCTGACTAATTTAGCACACAGGACGGGCTGGCAGATTATGCAGTGAGACATGCTAATTCGGGCTTGCGGTTCCTGTGAGAGAACAACGAGACGGTCTGGGAGACAATGCAAGCTAATATTAGGACGCCAGGCAGGGAGTCAGGATCCTAATCCCAATTGCTGCTGACCTGCTCCCAGGCCCCAAATCTCCCTTTGGAGCTGCTTGGAGAAAAGGAGCATCTCCCTTTATGTTTGGCTGAGTTAGCCCTGGGAGCCGTTTGTCCCAGCCAAGGCTTCTGACTGTTATTATATATAAATAGTAATGATGATTGTAATCTTTCCATAGGGGGTATGGTACTGCAGGGGCAGCGCCTCATATCCAAGATGTTGCTTTTGTTGGACCAAGCTCACACATGCAGTAGATGCTGCTTTACCATGAAGTTACTCCTGCAGGACCAGCAAGCAGCAAGTTGATCAGGGATATTTCTGTGAAGATACAATATCAGACACCGCCATGAATTCTTCTGCTTCAGTGCTTCAAAAAGCAAGACAGGGTTTGTATATCTTCCAAATCACTGAGTGATATCTTGTGGTGTGTTAATTGGCTCTGCTTCTGAGAACATTTCTGTGTGTGCTCAGCCTTACACATGTGGCTTGTCTGATGCCTGTAAATTACTCTCATGAGCAAAGGAAAGCCAGTCCCCAGATGGCTGCAGGATCGGGGCCGTGCTGTGTGCTGCTGCCTCATCTGTCATGGCTTTTGCCAGAATTATAATTATGACCCAAAGAGGGACCTCCCAGCTACTCCTCACTGTTTGAGGAAGAGCACGTTGATACTGCTCCAGAGGAACTCCTTCCCAAAACCTCAGATTTTCCCATCATTGTGCCTTGATGACACTTATTAACATATTTCTTTTAATCTTATTGGGGGTACTTGAGAAGCATTTTTGTAACAGTGAAATAAATCCTCTGTCACAGAAATCTTTTCCATATTTAGAGTTTTTACTGGATGGGAAGGATTTTCTGCTGTTTAATCTGTATACAGAATTGCTATTAATATTCTTTTCTTAAATTCCTCACTTTTGAGAAAAAAGTTGCATAGTGGAGCTGGTGGACTGGTTCTGTCCCATGTGACAGTTAGTTTTGGGAAGGTGAGCCTTTGTGGCTGGTTTTATTTTCAAATCAGATAATGAGATTGACACCTTTAATTAGCTCCACACAAGCTGTTTGAACCAAGCTGTGCTATCTGGAGAGGTGAGTTCTTCCAAGTTTTTCTTCCTGCTTTTTTTCTGTGTTTAAGCCATCAGACTTGAATACACATCCATCACAAGGGACTATCAACTTACCCAACACACAGCACCTTTGAAAGGTTCAAGACTTTGCCTCTTCTTTATGGTGCCATAAAGACTTATAGCAGAAAATCTTTCTTGATTCAGCTGCCTCCTGCTAGTTTTTTAGGATTTTACGAGGAATAAATTGTGAGTTTTATGCATTGAAGATTTCTAGAGAAAATAGAGGAGATAGATACAAAGAATGGTGTGGGAGGTGTAGTATTGTGTAGAAAGCAGGGGAAGGACAGGGAATGGCATCCCCATTAGAGATGTGGGTGGAGTTTGTGGCGGCAGTATGGCTTTCTGTGTATCTGCAGAGAGAAGCAGGAAGGTAAAAAGATGGAGAGAATGAGACTTTGGGCTCTGAAGTGAGTTTAGGGGTCTTGGTGCCTGGGGCATTTCATTTGAGCTCAGCACAGATGTGAGCCCTTTTCCTTGTTGAGCAGCAGAAGCAGAAAGGGGGATTTTATCAGCTCAGACAGATGGACTGGGATAGCTTATCTTAGCAGAGCAGAGCTATTGTCTACTGAAAAGTCTCTGGTAACTCGGTTTGGGGCCATTAAAATAGCAAAAGAAAAATTCCTAGGGAATGTGACAGTATCTAGCAGACTGATGGCAGGAACTTGCTCCTCCTATGATTAGATCACAGTCAGGAAAGTCTAGAAAAGTCAAGATTTCTCTTTTTCTTCTTTTCGTCCAGATTTTTTTAGTTGGAAATGGTCTTAAGTGTACCCAACCTTCACTCTCATAAAACCTGCCCGAAAAGCATAGAAGTTGAAACATGTGGCCAGCTCAGCTTCCCTTGTAAAGCAAATCTGATCCTTGCCCTAACCAACAGGCTGTGCCCTCTCCACTCTGGACTTCCAAGGCTGGGAGCAGACTGACTCCCTCCTTGCCAAGAAAGCTGCACCCACAGGAATCATATCCTGGAACAGCCACAGCTTCTGCAGGGAGGATATGCTTGAAAGAGACGAATAAACTCAGGAGCACAAATGCTGATGAAAGTTAGTGAGAGCTACAGTTTTTACTTGTGTTGAATTTTTTTAGAATTTCACTTTTTAAAATGACATGCTCTCACACCCTGAGGCTGGCATCCCCGGGAGGGTGTACCTGCTGCTGGGTGGTCACTCTGTGCCCTTGGGCCTCCCTCCAATAAGCTCAACAACATCCCAATATACTCAGCCTGCTGTGTGTTATTTAAGCCATAGGCTATGACAGAACATATTTTATGGAGCCATTAATATATGCTGTGGGTGACTTTAACCACCCAAGAAGTACATTAATAGCCCTATAAAATACACCCCAGAGTGTCTTAATATGATTATGAGATTGATCTTCAGCTTTCTATTCTACTGTGCATGATATTATTGGAATAAATTGTAGAGGAAGGTGACATGGGGCCCTAGTAGGAGGTGAGTTGCCTTTCTGTTCTTGGGATCACAGATTGAGTCCCGGGAGTGAGCTGTGGGATCCAGGCTCCCTGTGATGGGAGGATGGAGATTTCTCATGCAAGGTGAGGCCTTTGGGGATGGAGCTTGCTGACCCAGATCTGCAAAGGACCTTATGCAGTACCAGTCCATGCTGGTTGGTCTGTGGCTCTAACCAGAACTGCGTGGGTCCTGACACTTGGGAGTTTTGCTACAAATACAGGGTTTAGTTGGTATCTAGAGCTGGGTCATCAGTTGAAACATTTGCCAGAGCCAGGGCTCAAAGTAATGTCAGTCCAGCTTTTCCTTGCTACGAGACAGCAGCACCAGCTTGTCTAGAAATGTCCTGGATGCCTCACAAAAAATTATTCTCTAGTGAAAGTTAGGTGGGCTTCCTGTGAACAACAATTCCTGTTTGGGAAATACAGCAATACATGGCTTTCCTACTGACAGATGCTGGTAGCCTCAGTGTCTGAAAGGCTGGACCTTGTTTAAAGACTCTTTTTCTCCCAAGATCCACATACACTGGCTTTCAAAGCCTCAAGGCCTGTGATGTTGAAGTACTCAGGGTTTGGGGTTTAGCTGGAAATTAAGAATAAATTCTGCTATATTAAATAATCTGTACTTTCATTTGTAGCCTTTATTATTGTCATCCTTTTTACGCTCTCTGGTAGGAGTGTATGGCTCTGAACTCTCCGAAACCCACAGCGTTCTCAGAGACGAGACATGTTTTTTCATCCCAAAACAAGTAAAACTGTGGTTTCCTCTAGTTTTAGTATAAAAATCTGAAAGAATGATTTCATGCTTGGGAGAGTTTTGATCCATTTTAAAATCCAGGACACAGCATGAAATTTCAGAGATGCTTATGAGACCAAGACCACAGGTCGATATCTTATTTGAAAGAACCATTCTAGCTGTTATTGTGTTTGCAGCAGGGCCCAAAGCATGCAGAGCACCTACTGAAGGAGGAAGCACCAGCCCTCTCATCCCAAGAGATCAGAGGCTTCCAACGGATGGGCCAGCAAACCATGGCAACTTTAGACAAAATAGCAAGGGAACTGAGTTCTGCTTAAAGCTCTGAGTCAGGCCAAATCAGATTTTATAGTGGTGTTGTGGGCTGTGAGGTGTTAAGAGCAAGGAGTCTCATGTGAGATGGTGCTGGACAAGTGGTTACAGGTGAGGCAGGATGACTGTGGTGAGCCTTGCTTAGACCACAGGTGCTCCAGCTTCTCCCTGTCCTGTGATAACATTCAGCTGTTCCCCAGGTGCCTGGTGAAACTTCATTAATTAATGCTCATAGAGAGCTTAGAGACCCTTGCAAAAAGGGATGTATTGTTACTAGAACTTCAGTTGTTAAGAGGTGAAGACAGTCTGTTAATGATTAAATCAGTTCCCTGGAAAGGCAGGACCACCATCCCCTGGGAGAGAGGCCCTGCTGCACAGCTGAAATGCAAAGACAGGTTTTTGTATGGTATAATGACCTGGTTTCTGTTAGGCTGGTGTGAGGGACTCCTCTGGGCAGGAGCAGCTCTGCCATGGGTCACGGGCTCAGTGCTGTAAATGGCTGACCAAGGGCTGCCTTTAATAGAGGCAGCTGGAGCAGCTGTGTCCTTAAATCATCTCCTTGCAGCAGGGAAGTGCTGGGCATGAGGACAACCAAAAATCTTGGCTATATTTGAGCTGCTACAAGTGGTGCTGGCTTCCAGGATGTGGGGCTGTCCTGACTAACGGCTTGACTAACCAATCTTTACTGGATGCAGCTAGGAGATAAACCAGTAGGAAGATGGTCACTGAGGAAAAACAAAGAGAAAGTCTTAAGGTCAAGAGAAAGTTTTGGCTGAGGTTTGTGGGGTTTGTTAATTACCAGCAAGAACAATTTTGGGAACACAATGGCCTGGACACGAGTTACAGCACTAGGCTTGTGATGGAAACAGCTCATGCTTGCACTAGTGTTGCAGTGTTTGTAAGCACACAGAACATGGTTCTCGGAAATCTCCTGTCTCATAAATCTCACTAGCAAAATCGTTTTTCTTAATAGTGTTTTTCCAAAATTTTTCCATGAGGCATGAGTATTTCTGTAAGATCTATTCAGGGCAGCCACAGCTCATTCGACGTTCACATGGATCCCAGATGAATTTTAGCTTAGCAGGGCTGTCACATAACACATCCCACAAAATGATGGTGATGAAAATACGTCACACCCAGCTCTCAGCTGTGAACATGAATTTCCTTGCGCTGTGAGCTCACACGTGGGACACAACTATCAGCTGGCAGGCAGATGAGAATAAACCCTTCCCCAGTAGCCACACTGCTGGTCTTCAAGGTCAGTGGCCCTCCTGAGCATTTATACCCTGGGGGATTTGGCCCAATTACGGATCCAGTTTCTACTGGTCAAGGTGCAGTAAAAAGTGTGTGATGGTCCTAAAAGTCACAAATTGAGAAGGCATTTAGAGCCAGCAAAAGCAGATGTTAAGGCAGTTATTGCTACTCAGACATAAGGGATCAGCACAGCTTTAGGCATGGAAGTATTAAAGTTCCAAATGGGAAAGAAGCCTCTTAAAGAGATGGAAGAAAACAAGGGCTTGACAAAGCAGGTAATTTGAATTTCGTGAGTCCACTTCTGCATTTGCTCTTGATACCTGGGACTGCCAATCCTGACTGTTTCCCATAGAGACCTAGACAGAGGTGCCTGAGACACAGGGGGTGGAGCTGACTCACTGCTGTGCTGCGTGACATCGGACAAAGCATTCCCATTCCATTGCCTGGAGGTGGCTATGCCGCTCGCTCGGACCAGAAACTGCAGCTTCTGCAGCGCCTGCAGTGATGGGGATTTTATGAAAGAGCCATATGAGAAGTCTCAGCTGGGGGAGAGGAGTGATGGGGATGTGAGGATGGACAGGCTTCTCTGCTTCCTCTAGGACAGATATAAGGGCAGGGAAAGCACCTCTGTCATCCCTCTTTGAGGTCCGTGAGCTAAGCCTGGCTGATCGGCTCAGCCAGCATGGGAGAACATTAGGCTGAGCTGCATCCCCAGCCCTGCCAGCTCTCCTGCGTCACGGATCATTCCGGCACACACATGGCGTGAAAGATGTGAGATGAGAGAGTGACGTGGACAGCAGTGAAACTCTGCGGGCTGTACCAGCAAAGCACGCGTTGGGGCTGCGCAGGAGAGAGACACCAGGCTCTTTTGTTTCCTTGTGTCACTCCTCAGCCCTAATCAGCAGTAAACAGGGCACGCACACATCTGACAACTAAATTCCTTGCTCGAAGGGGTTCGGTCATGCATAAGAGTACTCAGAATGAGGCCTGGCTTTCAGGTTTGGAAGCACAGAGCATGACCTGGAAGGGACAGCTGGTACATGCACGCTTACTTATTTTCCCTATTTAAGTTTTGCACCAGTTCTGGGTTAACTTTGAATAGTTGTGGCCAAGGGCAAACAAATGCTTGCGTGTCCCTATCCCTTGCTAAAGGTCTGTCTGTCTTCTAAACAATGCCACAGAGAAAATTAGATGTGGGAATATTATGAACATGGCAAACTGGAGCACTAACCAACTGAAAAGTGTAGAACTCAGGATACGAGCATGGCTTTAGCTCAACCTTGCATAAACGCTTTGATACTGTTTTAATGACAGACTTGTGCAAGTTTTTCCTTGGGATTTCTGCCTCATTGTGCTCTCTTCTCTAACAAACTCCTGGAAAGCACAGGTGAGGATTGCAATTTGGAAAATCAAAGAATCATAGAACGGTTTGGGTTGGAAGGGTCCTTAAAGATCATCCAGGTCCAACCCCCCTGACACGGGCAGGGACACCTCCCACCCGACCAGGTCAAGGGAGGTGATTCTCCCCCTCTGCTCCGCTCTCGTGAGACCCCACCTGTCCAGTTCTGGAATCTCGAACGTAAGAAGGATATGGAACTGTTGGAACGGGTAAGGAGGAGGGCTATGGAGCACCTCTCCTATGAAGACTGACTAGAGAGTTGGGGCTGTTCAGCCTGGTGAAAAGAAAGCTGAGGGGAGACCTTAGAGCAGCCTCCCAGTACCTGAAGGGGCTACAGAAAAGCTGGACTTTTTACAAGGGCAAGGTCGAGGGAGAAGGGCTTTAAACTGGAACGGGGAAGGTTTAGATTAGACATTAGGAAGAAATTCCTAACGCTGAGGGTGGTGAGACACTGGCACAAGTTGCCCAGGGAACCGGTGGATGCCCCCTCCCTGGAAGTGTTAAGATCCTCCCGGGAAAGGAAAGCGTTCCCAGCCCTCTCTTCCGGAAACACAAGCATCTCCAGGGGGATGAACTTCTCCCAGCTAGTTTGGAAAAGTTGGTGGTGGGAGCAGAGAGAGTGCGGGACTGGGGGGGGGGACGGCCGGTCTGCTCTGGGGGCGGGGACGCGGCCGGGGGCCGGGCCGGGGCGGGGCGCGGGAGGGCGCGTGCGCGGGCGGCGCGGAGCGGAGCGCGGCGGAGCGGGACGGACCCGGGAGGAACAAAACAAACGGCGCTTTGGGGCGCCTTAAAGGCGCCGCCTCCGCGCCCCGCGCAGCGACCGCGCAGAGCCGGGGGCGGGAAGGAAGCGAGACAGAGCCGGGCAGCAGCGCGGCAGGGCGAGCGCCGGCCGGATTTGCTTTCTTTTATTCAGCGCTTTTAAAAAGAAATATTTTTTAAATTTTTATCTTTTAAAAATAATTTCTTTTTAGTTTTTATTTTTATTTTTTATTTTTCTTCTTAAAATTTTCTTTAATTTTTTTAGTTTTTCTTTTTTCAATTTTCTTCCTTGAATTTTTTCTTTATTTTTTCTTTCTTAGTTTGTCTTTATTTTTTCTTTTTTTTTTCTTTTTTCTTTTTAAATTTTTCGGGTTTGGTTGGTTGTGTTTTTTTTTTCCTTTAAGACCCCGGGAGAGGGCGCGGAGCGATGCGCGGGGCCGCGCTGCGGATCCGGTGGCGGCGGCGCGGTCCATGAGGCTGCTGCCCTGCGCACCTGCGTCCCGCGGGCGCGGAGCAGCGCACCATGTCGCGGGTGGTGCAGAAGAAGACCCACTGGTCCGGGCGGGTGCGGCAGTGCGCGCTGAGCCGCGGGCCCGGCGGACAGCTGGGGTTCGCGCTGCTGGGAGGCGCGGAGCACGGCGAGTTCGCGTACGCGGGTGCGGCGGAGGGCGAGGCGGCGCTGAGCGAGGGGGAGCTGCTGCTGGAGGTGCAGGGTGTCCGCGTGGCCGGGCTGCCCCGGTACGACGTGCTGGAGCTGATCCGGAGCTGCAAGGATCCCATCGTGGTCAAAGCTGTCCGGCAAGGTGCGAGCGGGGACGGGATGGGGCGGGGGAGGTGCTGGGTGGCCGGAGGAGAGCGTTAGCCCCTCGCACGTGAAAAGTCGTCAGCCTCCATAAATCACAGAGTCACCTGAGTTGGAAGGGACCCACAAGGATCATCGAGTCCAACTTCTAAATCATAGAATCGTTTGGATTGGAAGGGACCTCAAAGCTCATTCAATTCCACCCCACTACCACTGGCAGGGACACCTCCAAAGTACATATTGGATTTCAGGTATTTGCTGCTACGGGAGGTTGTAGAAGACGACTGTATTTAGATTCATAGAATGGTTTGGGTTGCAAGGGTCCTTAAAAGTCAACCAGGTCCAGCCCCTGTCGTGGGCAGGGACACCTCCCACCCGACCAGGTCAAGGGAGGTGATTCTCCCCACCTGCTCCACTCTCGTGAGACTCCACCTGTCCAGTTCTGGAATCTCGAACATAAGGGTATGGAACTGTTGGAACGGGTAAGGAGGAGGGCTATGGAGCACCTCTGCTATGAAGACTGACTGAGAGAGTTGGAGTTGGGAATCATAGAATTAATTATAGAACGGTTTGGATTGGAAGGGACCTCAAAACCCATCCAGTTCCAACCCCCCTGCCGTGGGCAGGAACAGCTTCCACTGGATCAGAGTGCTCAAAGCCCCATCCAACCTGGCCTTGAACACCTCCAGGGATGGGGCAGCCACAGCTTCTCTGGGCAACCTGTGCCAGTGCCTCACTGCACTCATTGTGAGGAATTTATTCCTAATGTCTAAGCTAAATCTTTCCCCTTCCAATTTAAAGCCGTTCCCTCTCGTCCTATCACTACCTGCTCTTGTATAAAGTTCCTCCCCAGCTAAATCTGTTGACCTGTGTTTTGGCTCACAGTCTGGAGGGTGTTTGGGAGTGGTTTGCTTGTTTTGTTTTCTGGGGTGACTTTACCTATGGCTCTCTGGTGACCAATGACAGGACTTGAGGGAATGGCAGGAAGATGTGCTGAGGAGGGAGGGTTAGGTTGGATATTAGGAAAAGGCTCTTCACTCAGAGGGTTGTGGAGCACTGGGACAGCTCCCCAGGAAAGCCGTCACGGCGCCAAGCCTGGCAGTATTTCAGAAGCTTTTGGACAACACACTCAGCCACACGGTGTGAATGTTGGGGTTGTTTTGTGCAGGGACAGGAGTTGGACTCAGTGGTCCTTGTGGGTCCCTTCCAGCTTGGGTCGCTCTATGATTCTGTGTGTCTCTGCTGTCTTAGGAAGCAAGTACTGAGAAATGTTCAGTATAAGTAGATGAGGTTTTGCTGTCATCAGAGTACCCAAGTAGAAGTCGGACGGATGTACTCCAATCACACCAAAATGAGCCTAATTCCATGAAGAGAACTGGCAAACAAGTGAGGAAACAGTGAAGGAGATAAGATGGGAAAGACTCAACATAATTATGTTATGATTTTAGGCATAAAGCCATGAAAGTAGCTTATAAGTTATACACATAATGGTTTTAGAGCCCTTTGGGGAAGCGCAGGTACCCGAGCGGTGCCCGGTGCCGTGTGGGGCAGTGCGCACGTCTTCACCGTGAGCGCTTCTGCGCAGGTACAGCATCATCCTGGCTCGGTCCTGAGCTTCTCTGCAGTTTCCTGGCCTGCATTGAGCATGGAGAGCGATGGCGCGGGGCATTCCCTGAGGCACTGCCGAGCCTCTGGTGTGCCCTGTGTGGGCTCACATGGGTGTCGAGGGCACCCACGGGTGTTACTGGGAGCCCCATGTCCAGGGTTGAGCCCTGCAGCAGCCCAGGTGGGCCCAACAGCTGGGGGAATGTGGAAGAGACGCTCTCTTCCAGCAGCCAAGCATTCTATTGTGCAGGATCACCGGAGGCTTGTTGAAAAAGTGCAGCATGTGGTTGCTGGTTGTGCACTTCAGGAAGGGGAAAGCTGTGACTCCCCTCTCCAGGGCAGTTCCCCTCTCTGGCCAAAATTGGATTTTCTTTTATTTTCCCCCTTGTTTGCCCCAGGTGAGGGCGCAGCCGTGCTCCTGTGTTGGGTACAGGTGAAGGCATGCACAGATAGCTTTCCAGTTTGGCTGAGGGAGAGGAAGAGTCCTCCCATGCAAGATTTAAAAAAGAGCCACTTCACATCTGTGTACACGCAACAGTCGCTCAGCAGGTTGATATGACAAGCCTGGCTCATGGGCTTGTAATTTCCAGGACAGGACTCAGTTTTAGTGCTGGAGGACTTGGTGTTGCTTTAGCCACTGAGATTGGTTGGATGGGCAGGATGAGCAGGCCCACAGACAGACACCCATGGGTGCGCAGGATGGAGCAGCCACCCCTAGATCAGCTCCAAGGGGACGGAGAAAGGGAAGTTTTCTTCAAATCACACAAGATTCTCCTGAGGGGAAAGTTTGTCATCCAGACATGCATCCCAAAGTTGCAGGTTTTGCTGCGGCTGGTGATGGGAGAGGGTTTTTTTTTTGCTGTATTCGATTCAGCCTGGCTGGTCACTGCGGATAAAATCTATGCCAGCTGGCAGGACCATCACCTGAAGTCTTGACCCAAGCATCACTGAGGAGCTGAACCAGAGGGCTGTGGGCACTTGTTTCACAGCCATCCTTCACAACCCCTGTGCTGGAGCCGGTCACAGCAATGGGGTGGGGGAGAGGAATTCCCCTCTGCCACCTGCTCCTCTTCCTGTGGCAGTGTTAGACCAAACCTGCCGTGTGATGAGGTACTGAAGCTCGACTACTTGACAGTAATTTCCAGGAGTTGGTAGAAATATTTTAGCAAGGAGTGTCGGAACTCCCAACAAAACCAGTTTTCTTTAAACAAATTTGTATTTTCCCTGCTGTGTTTTCTTGGTGTCAGTGGGAAGTGGGGAGGGAAACTGAGCCTGCTGGTTTCGCTGCCCAGGCAGGAGGGGGAGAAAAGAATGAGGAAATTAGGCAGGGTTTTTTTGCATAGTGATTGTTTTAACAGAGGTGTTAAAATACAGCTTCTGATGTTGCAATGTGGTTGGTGTTGGTGGATGAAGGAAGGTGTGTAACAAAGATGCCCAAACAAACAAACAAAACCCAAGCAGTTTGTGATTAAACTTTTTATTATTTTGCAAGTGCAAGTCAGTCTAAATAGAAACATGTCCTGGGAATGTCCGGGAATTGACAGAGTTTAGTGGTAACTGTGTCTCAGCTCCAGGATATGGTCAGAAGAAGGGGCAGAGAGCTGAGTTTTAGTATTTTGGTTGGGTTTACCTTGAAGTTGGGAGAAGGTGGTTCAAAACCCTGCCTGGAATCGGGGCAGGTGTTTGGACCTTGGACCATCCTCATCCAGAGGTCAGAACCGAGCCCCTCGTTCCTGTGGGACTGTAGTTCCCGCCCCCTGTACTCCCCTTTTAATTTTTTTTAAATGCTTCATTATATTAGACAGGAAGGTAGGATAGAAATATGTATTTTTGAAAAAAATCATTGAATATTTTTGTAGTCTGGAAAGCAGCTCCCTGTGCCTGTCAGTGATAGCCTGGCATCTGCGCGCTGTTCTGCGCAGAGTGGAGAACTCCCTCGTGGATCAGGACCATAAGTGTATAAAAGGAGAGTGTTTTAATTAAAATGCATTACCTCTATATTGATTAAAAATCTCATTATGGGGATGGCAACTGTCATTCAACAGGAGGTGTGTGGCACTAGAGGAGACAGTGAAGGAGTGTGAAGATAAGATTGTAAACACATTTTTAACTATGATTATCCTCCTCTTCCCAGTTCTGATCGCCTGGTGCTGAAGTGCTAGGGCAATATTAGCATGGAAATGTATATGTTTTATTGCCTTGTCTGTTTTGTATGACATTTACAAGGCTGGAAAAACAGGAAATTTACTATAAATAAATCAGGGAACTGCAAGCATGAACAGTGAAAATAACTGTTCTGACCTTGCATTTAGTGGAAACCAAGGGACTGGGATGGGAAATGTAGGTGGAACAGGCAGTGCACGGGCTTTGCCATTCAGCTGGGGTTTATAGACTTACAGGTCCATGTACAATATATTTTCTTGCTTTTGTGAGTTGTAAGTTTTAGTAGGTTCCCACAAAGTACAAAAAGGGAGATCCTATATGTATTTGCTTAATTGGAATAGTACTGTTTAATACTGCTCATATGGGATTTCCTGGTCCTTTGCTTACCTCGTGAGAAAGAGTGAGGGAAGCTAAAGAACTTTGTTAAAGTTTTAGCTTTCTTTTCCCTGTGTAAACCCTTTTTGGCTTTACTTTTGAGAAAGAATATGCCTCTACAGTTGCTTGGGTTTTGAGGAGAGAGAGGAGGAATCTGCTGCCATGTATCTTAGTAACTTTCAGAACTGTCAAATGTGTGAAAAAACCTCAGTTAACATGTAGTGATTTTATGACTGACTGTTTCCATCTTACATCTGTGCCTAGATTCTGATGAAATTGGCAATTCACTCCAGTGGAGTTAATAAATGTGTTTTTATTATTACTCAGTCTGAGAGTGTAGGATTAATAGACTCGGTTATATGAGCAACAGTCGCATATACTTGTGTAAAGGTTGTGTAAAGCTGGCATTGCCTTAACACAACGCTTTCTTGGCTGTTTTGTGAATGTTGTACCTTCCTTGAATACACTTCACGTTTTTCAAAATACCTTGCTTGGACAAATTGATAATATATACCTCACTTGCATAAATCAGTAATAAAACCAGGCGCACTGTTTCTTGTGTTTCTCAGTCAATAGAGTCCAGCATAATGGAACGAACGTTTATGGTGTTGTACTTCACAAGGGAAGAATTAAGGCTGTGTCTATAAAAAGTTGACAGTGTTTTGTTTAAAGTTATTTGGATTTTCTTTCTCCCGCAGAGAGAGGCACATTTAGAGTGATACCTGATTGCGACCTTCTATTTTTTAGCTCCTGTGCCAAATCATACCAAGCCAGATGTTTGGGAAGCTATCAAAGTTAATGCATTCGTACGCTTATTTTTAAATTGTTTTTCAGTTCTCAGTTCAACTCTTTACTTCCCTAAAAAGTCTCAGGATCCCAAACTCTAAATGACCAATTGCTTTGAAACCAAGAGGTGTTGAGATCACTTTGTGCAGTTAATAATTTTCATAGTGCTTTGCAGCTGGGATGATCTCACAGTCGGGAGAAGTCATGAGGTGGGACTTTTTTAGTCCTGCATGGGACAAACAGGAGCAGGCGTGATCCCAAACAGAAACTGTTGCTGTTTACCCAGTGCTATCAGCTGCGTTTGTTTCCTTTCAAACATTAACTTGACCCTAAGATAAATTCTGAAATACGATGCAGTGACTCAGTGTTTCAATATCAGACTGGCATTTGCTATTTGAAGAGGTCACAAAATGTTGAAATCGGTTAGATGTGCTAATGTGACCAAAACCAGCTTCTTTCAAAAAGTTTACGTGAGAGACTATTTGGACCTTTTCCTGATGGGATGTGTACCAGAATTACTGTTTTTGTTAATTATTTTTTTGTAGAACTTTAAAAAAAAGAAAGGAAAGTTGATGCATCTGTAAATTTTTGTGCATTCAGTAGTTTGCAAACACAGGGAAGCAATGTCACTTTGTTAGTGGGTGACACGGCACATCCCTCTCTAGGTAGGTTACGCCAGTGGCTGGCATTGCAGAGACTGATAGCGAGGGCTGCTCAATGGGTGCCTCTCTGAGAGGCAGCAGTGCCTGAGTCCATTTCAGTGTGCAGGCAACTGCCTACATTGGGCCAGCGAAGGGAGAAGCTGTTTAAAGAGTAAGCTCTTGCTGTTTGTTCCTGGGAGTTCACTGCTGCAGCATCACGCATGAGCTCGTAAAAGCATTTTCCTTTAGTCTTTGCCTTGCTGAGTGCCAGTCACTGGCACGGTGCATTCTGTAAGTCAGTTTTCTATTTGACCCAGATTCTTTTAGGACCCAAGTGGATCTGAAGTGAAAGATTTACCATCTGAAAACTTGGGAGATGTTCATGGATTTTAGGCCCTGTTTATTTTTTTGAAGGCCCGTTTTTAGCACCGACCCGCTGGGATGAGCCTTATGCAGGGCTAGTCACTATTAAATGTGAAATAAAATAAGACAGAATCTCTTTTTCACATCACTTCTAATACATTTCGCTATAAATTAGTAATCTTATTTCTTTAAAGCAGTACTGCATTTAGCAGTATGGCTGTGTATTAAAGTACTGCTGTGAGGAAGACTTTATTCTTTACAGTGCCTGAATTTACAGTGTAGAACTTGTCAGGATTTGGAAGTTGATCCCTCTTGTGGCAAACCAGTCATCTCCAGAACCAAGGTAGCACCCCAGAGATGGACATTAGAGTCTAAGTGCTGCATGTTTGCGGTTATTAACTGTTTCAGGAATTAATGTGATCCTTTTAATGGCATGAAGTAGGATTATGTTTTCCACAATAAAGTTTATCTTTCCACCCATTGAGATGGGACTCCGGGTTCCCTCTTTATGGCCAGTCAGATCACAGAGCAATTAAATCACAATTATGGTCTAATTATGAGCAGTCATTCAACATCATTGCAAAATAAGATGTTAACATCAACCTGCATGTTGTTTCAGTTGATTTTTTTTAAGATGAAGTTGCAACTCCTGCATGAGTGATTTGCTGACCTGCTATTATGAGGTTTAAGATTCACCTTCCATGTATCTTGTTTAGAAATTTAAGAACTTCTTTTAACAGGTCTGGAAGCCAAATCATTAATAGCTAAATGTGTTCCCACATTTTGGATTTATATTTTTCTCTGGTTCCTTCATGGATCTCTTCTGACTGTTTCCATATCTCTTTATCTGGTGCCTGAGAAATACCTGTGCTCCTTTGACAGTGAATGCACGCACAGGGAAAATGTGTGCCCAAGGGCAGCTACATTAAGGTGTAAAAATCTGAGTAAGGCTTTTGTGGCTGTGCAGAACTGGTGATTTGGGCTGACAGACATTCATTAGGTTTCGGCATTGCTCAGTTTGAAGGTAGTGTGGAACTGGAGAAGATGCTGCTGCCTCGAGGGCTTTTCCTTTTGCATTAGCAAGGTCTGAGCTGAGGGCAAGGGCAGGATCCTTGGGACCTCTGTTGAGGTTTTTTAAAATAACTGACCGAGTTTGTTATTTACATTCCCTTGTTTTAGTCCAGACGCAAGTTATGCTTGTTAGTTATTTCAGGTGTTTAGGCTTTTTTACACTTCCTCTGTCTGTGACTGGAACCTGTAAATCAAGGCATATAGGGTTTTGATCTTTGTGGGCTGCAAGTGCCTTAAATTTCTTGGTGAAAAGCTTGGAATACTGGTTCTGTGTGAGCAAGTGCCATGATTTTATACAGGGAATATAAAGAATTGAGGCAAAACATGAGCTGAAGGCTGGGATCTTCGCTGTGAGTGATTGATGGTACTTGGTGGAATGGTACTTAGATCACTCCATCCCATCTAAGCTGCTTCCAGCTCTGTGTCTCAACTCCTGGAACAGCAAAATATTGGATCTCTTGGTCCATATTTCCGCAGAGTTTCTCTCTAGCTCAGCTTTGGAAAAGAAATATTTTTTGCCTTTTAGAAACTGAGTGTTAAGTGACCTTTTTGCACCAAGGGCGCAGGGATGGGTCATCCCCGCTGTGATCTATGAAGATCTTCTCTGCTCCCGTTACCCTGTCACCAGAGGCACCGCTTGCAGGACAGAGAAAGCAGCAGCTTTCCGGTGCTGAGTGACAGCCCTGCTGAGCAGGCAAGACCAGCTCCTGCAGAAACTTAATTTTCACTGCTATCATCATTTTCTCTGTCTCTCTTGACACTTGATATTTTGTTTTCTCACTTTATATTTTGGCCTCACACAACTTGTTTTGGCTTAGCTGTTGTGGTGATCTGACAGGTTGAGGCTCTTAGTCCCACCGGAGCTGCCCATGGAGATCCACGTGTTGAGTGTGTCTGATGTTTTAAATTTGGGGTTCTCTGCAAGGATCTGGTGTTGGGAAACAAACCTAAGCCTGGGCTATTGGCCAGAGTTTGTTTTCTACTGATCTGATAGAGAGCTGTGGCTGCCTGTTTCCAGAGCTGCTTGGCAGCTTTTATACTGGAGTCGTTTGTTGGCAGATTTGGAATTTTTTTCCTTTTCCTTTTCCTTTTTCTTTTTTTCTTTTTTCTCTTTTTTTCTCTTTTTTTCTTTTCTTTTCTTTTTTTTCTTTTTTCTTTTTCTTTTTTCTTTTTTCCTTTTTTCCTCTCCCCTCTCTCCCCTCCCCCCCCTTTTCTTTTTTCTTTTTTTTTTTCTTTTTTTCTTTTTTTTTCTTTTTTTGCTTTTGCTTCTAGATCAAATAGGTGGGCCAGCATCTTTCTTGGTCCTGCAGAAGCTGCATGGCTCAGGATAGCTGGGATATTTTGTTGAGACCCGTTCTTCGGTTTCCAAAGGTCAGACACTCCGTCCATTCTCCCTCCAGTGATATTTAAAAGTTTTCCAGAGCTGTTCGACTGCTGCGGGCTGGAGTGATGGCACCACTATCTCTGCTAGCCCCCAGTCATGACTTTGGCGTTATCTCTGCTGAACTTTTTTGTATTAGTAATATTATTTAAACCTACATAAATGCTTTTTTTTAACTTCCCCTAGTAGACCTTGGAGAAACAAAACAGTTTTCTTTCTACAGGACCTAACGTTTTGTGTTACATTTTTACAGACTTGGCTTTTGATTAAGACCGGTTCCTGTTTTTATATTTGAGAGGGCTTGTAGCATAACTTAAAAAAGAAAAATAAAGTAAAAATATTTATTGCATTTCATGGACTGTCCCCTATTAGACTAAACAAAAGCACTTATTACATGGTGTGAAAATAATGCAAAGCACCCTGTGTTCATAATGGAGAAGGAAAAAAACAAACAAAGCCTTTGGGATGACTTGCAAAGTGAAACAGATGCCCTTACAATTGCAAGGCATTTAAATAAGGAATCAGTTTTGCATGGTTTGCTAATCCTTGCCTAAAGAGTTCATTGTCTTGGATTATACGTCTGTAATTTGGGAGCCCTGAAGTCAGTACCTCAGTACAATTAGTTTAGGAAGAGACTCTTTGTATCCTTAATCACAGTGGCTTGTTTTTTAAGGGGAAAACCTCAACTCTGGGTTTTTCATTTAGTCATTAACAAAAAGCCTTTGTAAAAGAGGCTCCCCAAAATCCAGCCCCTCCCTCAAACCAAAGCTTTGCAGATATTGTACTTTCAAAAAAAATATCTTTGATGTTCAACTTCTCTTATTCCAGTAGTGCAGATCCTGTGCTAATGGCTGTTAGACCAAAGTGATGATGGACACAGATGCGTCTGATTTTTTCTGGATGCATGAGAGATGGGGAAGTTACCTCCCAAACAGGCTGGACTGGGCAGGTGAAGAGCTAGGTTTCAGAATAACTGTGAAAAGTCTTCTCTTCAAAATAGCAGAGATAGTGACTGTCCTCCTCCTTTCCCAAAGGTGCAGGTAGAGCTCCAAATTAGCAACTCAAGTGACACAGGTACGGGAGGATGCTCCTGGGTCTTGAACCTACAGAGGATTGATTCACTGGAGCGTTGTGGGAAGCCAATAATGGCTGGAGGAGAGAGGGAGAAAGAAAGGCAGCAGGAGATAGGTGACAGATACCAAAAGCATCAGGTTGAGGAAAGATTTCCCTGTTCACTACTGGATTTGTTGCTGATGCTGAGGTCGTCTCTAAAAGCAGAGGTAGCTGAGTACTTTCTGTAAGACTAGCGTGGAGCTTGGCTGTTTTTCCAGCTGATGGCAGAGCAGTCAGACCGACATCATCTTGTTTTCAGAACCCTAAATGTATTGATGCACAATGCAGGATGTGACTTTACTGTTGAATATCTCATTAGGATGTGGTGCCTAAAATAACTGGTGGTGGCTCAGGCTGTTTCTGGGGGCCATGTGGCACAGTGCAGCCCTGGGATGACTGGTCCCCTGGGAGCCTCGGGATGGCTGGGCTTGGGGTATTGCTTGGGGATGTCGCTCAGGCTCCCCTTTGCAGTGCTGGTGCTTGGGGACAAGGATGCCTGATGGAGCTTTGGCAGCCACGCATCCAGTGAAGTTTTGTCCTCTCCCTCTCTAAAAGAGTGAAAGACTGATTAGTCTGACGCAAACCAAAGAATCATGTCCTTCTCTTTCCCTAGTATGCATTTTTCCTTAAACTATGAAGTGACTAACGTAGAATATCTTCTTAATGTGCACTGGTTGTGGTTAAAGACAGCACCAGCCTATCTGCATGAGCTTGTCCAGAGGCTCTGCTGCTGCATTCCCAGTGAGCACTCTGAAGATCACGGATGCGGTTGCTTTTGAAGAAAGTCAGTAATTGTTTGTTTATTGAGAGGGGATGGCTTTTTTGTGGTTGTTAGATTGCTGGGGTATCGGCAAAAGACAAACTTTGTGTGTTTATTTTATGTGCAAATGCCAAAGTGGGTTAGCAATGGTATATAGAGTTTTGTATAGTCTGTAGGCGCCATGGAGCCCTCCCTGTCACCAACTATCTGCTGTTATTAATCAGACTGTTTCCAAATGGAGATCTGAGGTGGAAAATACTTTTCTACATTTACCATAGTTGTATTACCTCATTTTCTTTTTATTTCTTTTTTCTTTTTTATTTTTTTAAATGACAATGTATGGACAGGCTGAGATTGTTTGACCTAATTTCACATGGAAGTATTTTTCTATGAACTTAACTGTATAAATCTATGTAAATCCTTCATATAGCAAGAAGATTCATTTACCGCATGGAGAGTGAGACAATTAAACCTCATTAACTGTCTGTCTCTGGGAAGTGCAAAACTACTCTGAGCAAAATCCAGACAGGGTGTTGAGGGCACCAGGGCTGTGCTGGTCCAAGGGTTGGCTGCTTGGAGAGATTACGTGTAGGAGAAAGTTTTATACCTACACCCAGCCTGAGAGGAGAAGCTTGGGAAAATATTGTGTATCACATATCAGAATTATTTGGTTTGTTGGGGGAGGCTCTTAGAACATATGACTAATGTGTACATATGAATTTAAATATATTTAATTTTTGCACTTCAGCACTCATTGTCAAATGCTGCTTCAGTGATGAGTTCCAGAATCTCTTCTTCTTATCTCTCTTTTTTCTTTTTAGTGGAAACTAATCCAGTGTCTCCAGCAGCTCAGTCTGTTAAACAACCAATGCCATAGATTTCACCATAAGTGTAAAGAATTGTGGTTGGCACAGCTATTTGAAAGCTGAAGAGCACGAAACCACCACCATTGTGGCAGAGAATGGTTCCCATGCCCATTTCCTCATCGTGAGATGCATGGGCAGTCTCTGATCCTGTAAAAACATTTTAATTCACTTCTGTGGTGTTCATGTGGTGAAACAGTTTCAGTGATACTTCTATAAATCATCTGCAGGAACCTGTTGGTTTTGAAGGACGACTCCTTCAGAGACTCCTTTTGCTTTCTCAGCGGATTATGCAGTGTGACTGCTGAAGAAGATCCATTTCCCTTTTCCTGACCAAGGCTGGGGTTGGTCTCAGCTGCAGTGAGACCTTTGTCTGGTCCCTGTGAGTCATTCCAAGAGTGCAGGAGGGAAAACTGGAGCACACCTCTAAATGTTCTCTCGGAAAAGTGCCCAGTTTCACCATGCGCGCAGGTCTCTGCCATTTTAAAGGCAATAAAGTGGCATTCAGCTCCCTCATTCCAGAGGCAGGTGGCAGTTACTCTTTAACAGGAAGTTCATTCCTTTATGGGAGTGTGAGAAGTGGTGAATACTTGGATGCAGATGACAGTCTTTCAAGCCTGATGAAGTTTGGGTCTACTTGTGCCAGGCAGTACATGAAGCCAAGAGAGTTGTTCCTGCCTGTATGCTTTGCAGGAGAGGGAGGATGACCACTAAAAAGACGCCAAGGGGTGTCTGGAGGAGCAAAGCCAAACACAAAAGGCTGTGTGACTCCATTGGGATGGTTGTGGCAAGGTCCTGGACCCACACATCTCAGCTCCCCATCGCTGTGGTGTGAGAATCAGCTGCTTCCCAGATGTGTATGGAAATGTGGGAAATAGATAAATGGCTTCAGCTGGAGCAGCTCCCTTCTGCATGGCCAGGCTGGCCTGCTCAGGAATGGGTTTGCCATGCCAGTGTTTCCATTTAAAAGACCCTACAGTTTTTTTTACTGTGTGCTTGTGAAACGTGTCAAAGGCTGAACTTTTTATCTGAAAAAAAGATGACCTATGGACCGGCCAAGGTGGCTTTTCCATTTATTTTTGTTTTCTGTTGCCAATTTTCCAGTTTGATGCTGGAAATACACACATATCAGTTTTTCCAGGAGCTAAATACAGTCTTTTTTTTTTTTGACATAGTTCTGATCTGGGATAGGATATCATGGTCACAATGCAGACCAGTAAGCAGTTAGTGTGTAAATTTGGATCTGCTGAGGCAGTTAGACGTGAAAAAAATGCCAGTAAAATGAGGGTGCTTAAATTTAAGCATGTGCTAACATAATGCATCACAGAGGGCTTTTTCTGTCTGGATGTAAAAGGTGCTATAATTGGTGCTGAGGCTTGCCTAAACCAGTGTGGAAATTTCTGTTTGCTTAAAAGTCGGGCAAGTTATCACAGTCCCGAAGAGCTCACTGACGTTAAAAGGTTGCAGCAGATGAACCAAAATCTATTTCAAATTGATTTAATGTAGCTGGTGGATAATTCAGCCTGGTTATCTGTGCTCACTTTGGGACTCTGCGGTCTGAGTCCCCAGACCCAGTGGGTGGGTTCTCATTGCACCTTGCTATAGTGGTGCTGCCAGCTCTTCCCT
This sequence comes from Dromococcyx pavoninus, assembly GCA_033558185.1. NCBI lineage: Eukaryota > Metazoa > Chordata > Aves > Cuculiformes > Neomorphidae > Dromococcyx > Dromococcyx pavoninus. The sequence continues at coordinate 3,039,107 of JAUMJL010000003.1, read as the reverse complement.
GAGGATGCTGGGGAAAACAAGGAATGCCTGGCTCCCAGACTGGCTCCTCACAGTTAACTTGTGTTTTTCTCTGATTTGGTATAGGTGTCTCTGCAGTAGTGATAGCTGCCCGGATGGGATCTTGTCCCTGGCTGGGAGTACAAGTATTTTTCCATGGTGCAATTGACTTGGCAGGGGAGGTTACACCAGCTGGAGTGGGATTCAGGAGGTGCTGGATACAGCATTTGCTGACTGATTTCTGACAGTGTTTCTGCTTCCCACAGCACCTCCTGCCCTCCAGGTCCCAAGGTTGTGCTCACCAGGAAGATTTAAAACTTTACTTGAAAAATTTAGGGACATTTTTAGCCATATTACAGACTTTAATTAAAACTGATATTCCTCTTCTTCTGTATTGATTGAAGACAAAGGCAGATTTTACAAACAATAGTCACGCACCTGATTTTTGCTGCTGTTCTGCTGCTGTTGCTCCATCTTTAATGTACCTCAAGCATCTTCCCAGCAACCTGTGGGCTGTCTCAGGCACAGCCTGCTTCTCCCTGAGCTCCCAGCTAGGCAAAACCTTTGCATTAGCATCACAAACTTATAAACAAACCTTCATCAAGGCCTCCAAAGGACAGACGTTTCGTGTATTCGGACACAGCAGCACTGTTTGAACCAGTGGCAGAAGTAGTGGGGAATATTTATTGCATATTTATTTTTTCCTCAAAGTTCCTGCTGTAGAAGAGAACATTATTATGCATTGCAGTGGATCATGTTTGGAGGACTTTTTGCCATAAAAACATTGTTTCTAGCTGAAGTTTAGCAAAAATATGGTCTCAGAGTCAGCTGTCTTTCAGACTTGACTCTTCTTCAGATGAGGTTTCACATCTATGCCTTGTAATATCCAGGTGAGCTTCAAGCTGTAACGTTTACAGAAAATATGTCTGAAGTTCGTCCCTATTGGAGGTAAATAAGCAATATTCACGCTTTTTAGCACCCACTCAACGTGCTGCTTGTAACTAGGTTAAGAAAATACAGAATGGTATTTGCATTGTTTTCCCCTTCTCTCAATATGCATTTCCTCTTCACTGCTCAGATCAAATGGCAGTGACATTTCAAAGTCTTCCTGAATGGCAAAATTAGAGATATTTCTTTTTCTAAGAAGTCTGCAAGAGGGAGTTTCAACATTGCATGCAGCCAATCTGGTAGGAAGTTGTTTAACTTGTCGAAATATCTTTTTTTCTGCAGAACCTCTAGTGAAAATGACAAATTGCTTAAAGCAGTTTCCATGTTAGTCTTTAAAAAATTCAGTTTCTTTCCATCCACAGCACGTGGAAGGCATTTGTGCACTTGTCTGACTTTCACTGTCCTTTGGACTTGTGTAATTTTCAGATGTAGCTGCTCGGGTTTTTGTTTTCCTCAACTTTCTATTGAATGGGGATTTCCCCCCTCCCACTACCTTAGCTTAGAGATGAAAAGTCAAATATCTCCCTGATTCAGACTTTGGGGACCACTGAGAGAGCAGAGGAGGAATGCCCCAAGAACTCTGCTTTTCAGAAGTGGTGTTCTGAGCGTTGCGAAATCCATAATTTAAGCTGGAAAGTCTGTGTCTACAGCCAAGTCATTGTAATGTCCTTTAAAAGTGTTGAGCGGTGTTAACGCTTCATAAAATGACAAAACATCTTTTGCTTAAACCTTTTCAACTGCTTCTCTGTAGCTTCCACTGTAGCGGAAGGACATAGGCAGGCAGATAGTGGATACAGAGCTCTACAGTTGGCTGTAACTGCTGTAAGAGTAAAACTTGCTTAATTGAAAAGGCTTTTTCTCTTTCTCTCTCTCTTTTTTCTGTGCGCAAGTGACCCTGCAACGGAGCAGCACGCTGTGTGGGGTGGCTACAGAGAGGATGCGTTGCTGAGCCTCGCACTGGGGCTTGTGAGGGAAGTGGATCTCCTTAGCAATGCTCAGTAAATGGCAGGCTCTGAAAATAAGGTGTTGTATTTCTAGAACAAGGCAGGATGAGGCTTTCTGTTCTCCTTCTTTCACCTGCAGTGAGTTGCACCAGCGTATCGATTTGCAGTGCTGGTTTTTGGTGGCCCTACTGAAGCCTCCCTGGCTGGAGACAGGTCCTTCCCCGCGGCTGTGAAGTCGTGTGTGCGGCTGCTGGCATCCCCCAAACTCGGCTAAAGATGGGCTTTGGGCTGTGAAACCAAGGGCAGAAGCTGTTCCCGTTGCGGCTGGAAGGCGCTTTGCCCCAGATGGCATCAGATGAAAAGCAGTCAGCATGGCCCCATCGCTCTGCTTGAGACAGCCCTGTTGCTCAAGAGGGATGATTACCGAGTTAGACAGCAGGCAGGAGGGGATTTGAGGACAATCCAGATGCTGCTTCTATAACTCGAAGGCATCTCATATCCCGGCACTTCTATTTTTACCCACTTGTCTTGTAATACTGTTTCTCTTTTATCTGCTATGATCCCTTCAGTTTTGGCAGGTTTGGGCTGATGTGATAGTTTGACTTTTTTTTTTGTAACTATTCCTTTGTTACCTTTTAATATCTTGTTTCAGTTTCTGTCTCAAAAACTGTTCTTAAAACAAGTAACAGTTACAAATGTTCTGGGTTCTGGCTTTGTTTTTCTTCATGGAATGGCTTCAGAAATTAGTTTGGTACCAGAATGGTGCTGTTTTCTTTGGAGAGCAGGATGTGTCACAGAGGATTCAGGTGAGCTGTTCCTCTTGGTTGCTTTCCTGTTGCAAAGACTGGTTAATATAATCTGTTTTAGAAGGCAGTGTTAGAAACTGGTACCTGCTGGTGAGAATAACCTGTCCCTGGGAGAGTGTCCTGATCTCTTGCAGACGGAGGGCATTTCATGCCTGGAAGCGTAGAGACTTTATACACCCTGTTTATAGTGTTTGTTGCCTTTTGTGGAATATCAGATGCTGCCTTTGGCTATTCTTGTTATGTGGAGAAATGTCTGATCCATTTCTGAGCCCTGCAGAGCTTCCTGATAGCAAACATAAAATATATTTTTTAGTGGATCTTAAACCTGGCTTGCTGGCTGTTCAATCTCTGCTGATAAAATCAGTGCTCCCCAAATAACCTGCAGATACTTGTTGCAAAACTAACTTCTTTCTTTTTGTAAGAAAGTAAGGTTTTTAGTGCCTTTCCTCTTGTCGAGTATTTGGGTTGCTTTCTGCTAGTCTGGCAGCCAGCATCATCACAAGCAGGACTGAGTTGCTGTTGTGTTCCTACAGTTTCATGACTGTGGTTGATAATTAACCAGTTTCTTCACTAATGGTGCCATATTTATTTGAAGACCTATTGTATTTCTTGCTTTCCAATCACAATGCAGATTAAATGCAGTCTCTTTCCAGCAAACACTGGAGTTCATTAATAGTCCACTGGAGATGTGCTAATAAAATACCTCGTTACTTGTATGGAGGGAAGCAACTTTGATGCTTTTGGCTTATTTAGTATCTTGGGTCAAAAGAATGCCCCAAAACATAGGAGTAAATGCCTTTAAAAATGCAAGCTGAGCACATGGGTACAGGTACCTGATCAGCAGCATTTTCAATAATCGACATACCAGCAAGACTATTTTTTTGGGAGGTCAGATTTTTAGAGAAGACAGATCCAAATTCTGTGTGAGACTGTGCAAGCTGAGAGGGCAGACGCCTGGTCTGTCCCAGTCTGGGTGTTTGGAAGGGGCCCCATCCTGCTGGGCTCTCTGTCCCTGCCGGGGCTGTGATGGCTTTTGTGAGCAAGTGATGCAGAGGTGCCTGGCTGGGGCTGGGGTGTCTGGGGCTGCTGGCAACAAAGACAGCATCCTCCTGCATCCCGGAGCTGTGTGGGAAGGGTCTGATCCTGCTAGGAACATGCTGGGTGTATGCTTGGAGGATTCAGAGTGTTCCTAGGTATGGGTATGGCAAAGCACACAACATTAAAATGAATGAGCACTCATGCAGTTTTAACTAGAATAAAATCTGCTGCTAAACTTATGTACTGAATAACACTAAAGTCTCTTTTCCTGAAGAGAAATGAGTGCTTGTGGTGCCGCTGGGGCTTAGCTCCTGCATTGCTGCTCTTCCAAAGATGCCATGTTGTGATTTATCTTCTTTTCCCAGAATCTCCTTTCTGCCTTAAAAAAGTAATGCTTATTGTCACTGTTGTTGGGAGCCTGTGCAGCAGTTTGAGTTATTACCTTTCTGTTTCTGGTGCCGTGTAAGCAGGCGTAAATCTGGATATTACATCAATTTATATTTGGTAGGATTTGTCCTGACTTGTCCAAAGCTTCTGACTCTTGATCTGGTGTGTGAGCAACTTCTTTAATATGGAGCCCTGGGGACAAGACTCAGTTTAAAATAAAATTGTGCAGGTACAAACAGAAAGGCATGGGCTGTATGCCTGAGGTCTGCAACTGAACTGACTGAGGAGTTTCAGTTCTGCTCTGCATTTCGAGTGCTGTGCTCTGACCAGCCACGTGAGCTTCTGGCCTGAGTCCTGCCTTAGCCAAGACAGGAGCCGTCTGGTGCGGGCTGAGCACGGCGCCGGGATTTCACAGTGGGAAAGAGGCCGATAGCTGCAATTCCTCAGCTGCTTGCAGGACGAGACAGTCTTGCTTTTCTCATGTGTAGTCCTTTTATTTAGGTCAGCGTGGCTTTTTAAATTAAAAGATGCCTACAGATATCACCTTGAGTTCTTGCTGGTGTGGTTTGGGGTTGTGTTTTTTTTTTTTCTTAATTTATTTTTACTCTGCCTAGAGTACATCTCTTCATTCAGGAACAAGGTGCATTTGAGTGGAGTGTAAACTGTAAAGCTTCCATTAACTCTATCAGGTGGTAGCAATGCACCTATGCTCACTCTGTGAAACACCTTGGGTCTATGAGATCGAGTCTATGTGATTCAAAGGGGTTTGCACCAGATGAAAGGAAGGCTTTGCTGTAAAATCCTGTTCCTTACTAATCTAGGTTTTCTTCAGATACTTTTTTAGTTAGATGCAGATTTGCTGTGGTGTGCTTTTTAAACCTCTAAAGGAGAAGCTAGGCATATGTGTGAATGACTTAAATGAAACGAGAAGACGTGCTGTAGCTGCTTGATAGAGGCTGCTGTCATTTGGGACTGATTTTTCAAAGTACTTAATTTCTAATTCTAGATAATAATATTTCTAAGTATGTACTGAGGCAGCTGAAATCAGTAGCTCTAAAGGGCTAGATTTTAAGAAATACCTAAAAATGTACAGGTTTCTTATGGAGGATATTATGTATGTGCACATAGTAGAAATTCATCACTGTAGGGTCAGGGATTCCCTGTAGCTGTACTCCCTGTAGAAGCTCTTGGGGAAGAAACTTATTGCCAGTTTTGGGCTAGCACTTTATTTTTCTTAGATGCTTGTTGTAATTCTTTCTTTGGGTGCGGAATTACTTCTGTGAGACACCATGTCGCAGACAAGGGCAAAAGTTTAGCAATCTACAGCGCAGAAGGGTTGATTTCATTGCCAGCTGCTGATTCTGGCTGTGCAGCTCTTGTACCAGCCAATTAAACCCACATTCATTACAGCCCTTGCGGTTTGGAAGTGAAGTCTTCCTGCCTTTAACTCGTAGTTTTACAGGATGTTGGTTTAGGCCAGAGGTTTGCGAAGTCTGAAATCTTATATTTTCCTCTGGTGTGTGCTCAAGGGGTAGGGGAGGTGAACAAGCAGAGCTACGTGGGGAGTTGTGCGCTGTGGAGTAAGAAGGTGTGCCTTCCTCTTTGACAGCATTCTTAACCTGCACTCACCTCCTAAAATGTTAGTGAAATACTGAAGTATCTGATGTACTGAGTTGCTGCAAATCAGAATGATCTCTGCTGCAGTTTCCATGTTGAAAAAGTGTTTGGTGCTCTAGGAAGGGCTGAGCATCCCTTCGTGAGCACATTCCTTCAACTCCTCAGGCAGGGATGTCTGCCTGCCTCCCTCCTGGGGAATTTCTGCCGGGTTTGCAGACCGTTTTGGGAAAGCTGCTGGGCAAAGAGGAGGTCCCAGAAGGGGAGGAGGCAGAGATGGAAGAAGAATGTGACCCTCTGAGCTGTTACTGGTGACTGTGCTATTTTAAAGCCAAACTTAATTTTTAGCCCTTCATAAACAAAACTTTGTGCCAGTTTTTTATGTAGCTCTGAAGTCAGTTGTAGCTGCTGCTCCATGGATATATCCTCCAAGGGTGCAAGAAGGAGGAGAACTGATTTCTCCTTACAAAATGCCTGTCAGAACTTGCAAGGACCTTTGGAGAGGTGCTTTGCAGAGGGACAAACCTTCCAACTCTTCTGAACATTGTGTGACAGTTTCATTATCCAGGTGTCAGTAGATCCAATAGATGAAGTAAGATGCTGAACTCATTGCCAGGTTACTGTGGAAGGTGGTGTCCTTCATCCCATGATCCAAGGGACAGTCTTTGCCCTCAGTGCTTTCGTGTTTGCTCTGGAAATGCAGTGTTTGCTCTGGAAATGCAGTGTTTGCTCTGGAAATGCAGTGTTTGCTCTGGAAATGCAGTGTTTGCTCTGGAAATGCAGTGTTTGCTCTGGAAATGCAGTGTTTGCTCTGGAAATGCAGTGTTTGCTCTGGAAATGCAGTGTTTGCTCTGGAAATGCAGTGTTTGCTCTGGAAATGCAGTGTTTGCTCTGGAAATGCAATGTGCAGCATGGGCAGGGAAGCCCCAAGGATCCAATCTCTCATGAGAGGGTTAGTGATGTTTAGTTTACTTATGACATTACAGCCTTGTTGATTTTAACTTGGAAACTTCAGTGAAAACCACACACGCTGCTGTGAAAATTCGTACTTAATAGCAAGTATCAAGCAGTCTGACTGACTCGGGAAATTCCCTCCAGACCTTGTGAGGAGGAGGAGCTTTGCATTTTTCTTGTCCCATGTTTATTTTTAGTCTTGCCTTGAACATTGCTGATAGTACCATTACAGCCCTGCAGATTAAAGTCCCAGTGTGGGGTAGAGTTGAAAGACTAATGCTGCAAAACCATCAAAACCTCTAGGATTTTGAATCTATGTCATACTGCAGGCAATTAATTTAGTCTGCTATTTGCCTGCTTGGGTACAGCTCAGTGCCACAGCTCTGTGGAAGGTCTTTGATTTCCTTGCACATCTCTTCCTGTCAGGATTGATGTCTTCAGTGATGGCTCTGCCCTCATGACTTGAAAGTGCTGTGTTTCTGATGCTAATATTTTGGGTGTAATAGGCCCTTTCCTCCCCTGAATGTATTTTACACTTGTTCTGAGGGCATATTTTGTTTCAGAGTGGAAAGAAAAGAAAGTAGTTTGAGTCCTATGCAGCTCCCATCACCACTAACTGTTGTCTGAAGCTGGTGTTTTGGCAACACTTGGGTGTTACTAGGTGTTACCTTTGGAGTTTTGGGTGGTGTTGGTGAGGACAGTCCTGATGGCAGCACCCATCTGCAAGACCACATGTTTTACCCAAGAACTCCTAGCTGTGTTGGTCTGAGTCAACAGAAGGGTTTTGGATCTTTAAGTCAAATAATAATTGTTGGGTTTTTGGAGTCATCTGTTGCTGACAGTGGAAGGCCCCAAAGATGGCAGAGGTGTTCAGGAGTGCCTAGGGCTGGAAAACTCTTAGAAATAGCAGTTTCTGTTGACAGCCGGTGTGCAGTCTGGATTGCGTTGTGGCTGTTTCAGAGAAAAGACTTTTATCAGAAATAGTTGAACCTAAGGACATTTGTCTTCTGCTGTGATAGAATCTGTACCGGGTCAGCAATGAGACGTGTTGGAGCAGATACAAATGGTTGCTGGCTGTGGAGGCAGCGAAAGTCACCCTTCTTGTGTAGGATGGCACAGGGTAGTGCTAGACCCAGAAAGAGCCATCCAGAGCTGGGCAGCCTCCACTTTGCAGAGATGCTCATCACATGGCCAACCTGGTTTTCTGCTCCCTTGGCCAGAGACCTCCCCTCTAGGGGGTGGTGCTGTGAATTAGCAGGTAGCTGTTTAGTCCTCTCCTGCACCTTGTAGATGTATATTAAGGCATACCCTCAAATAGTTACTCAAGAGCCTAATCATGCATTTTAGCCCCTCGAAGACTAGTCTTAGCCGTGTGCAGGGAAGCTGTTGCGGCCTTGGAGGGAGTTGCTGTGTCGCAGGTAGCACATCTAGGAGACAACCCAGACTTGCTCGATAGAGATGACAGTATCACAAGGTTGGAAAAGACCTTTGAGATCATCAATCAAACCTATGACCCAACATTAGCACCCACTCGTCGTCTGAACCATGGCACTGAGTGCCTCATGCAATCTGTTTTTAAACACCTCCAGGGACGATGACTCCACCACCTCTCTGGGCAGCTCATTCCAATGGCCAATCACCCTTTCAGTGAAGAATTTTTTCCTAATATCAAGCCTAAACCTCCCCTGACAAAGCTTGAGACCATGTCCTCTTGTTCTGACACTGGTCTCCTGAGAGAAGAGACCAATACCTGCCTGCCTACAACCTCCTTTTAGGTAGTTATAGAGAGCAATAAGGTCTCCCCTGAGCCTCCTCTTCTCCAGGCTAAACAACCCCAGCTCCCCCAGTTGCTTTTCATAGAGCTTGTGCTCCAGGCCCTTCACCATCTTCATTGCTCTCCAGATGGTCTGGTCAAAATAAGGTGATGCAGAGGGCAAACAGACTTGTGGATGCTCAGTTAACCTATGTCTTGTTATCATGCTGACCTGTGTCTTGGTAATTGTTAATGATCCTTGTGAGTCTTCTCATCTTTGGAGTTGATTTGCCTTCTGATAATGTGACTTTAGGGTGAGTGGGAAGAGTTTGCAGAAACTTCCCAACCAGCATGTACTATGGGTGTTTTCATTAGTTGAAGGGACTGGTTAATAGAGGTGGGAGATGGTGAGGATGAGGGGCCTGAGTGTGCTATGATGCAGTTGAGCTGCTCCCTGGTATTGGGTCAGGATGTCACAGTGCTGTTAGTCTGTGGAGGAGGAGGCTATTCTAACACTGGGAGCTTGAAGAATGTGTTTGAACATGACCAGTTCCTTTGCAATTGGGGTATTTTTTTTGTAGCCTTCTGCCAAATTTGGGTGCCATTCTTCTTAGCAAGTATCTGCAGGGGCTGATCAACCTCCTTATAATTGAATGCTCTTCAACACAGCTTTTTTCCAGGTGAACTGGCTGTTTTGGTTTGCTTTGTTTTTAAACAATGCAAGATCTCTGGGGGATGGTGCCTGTTGGAGTCTCTCTGCGATAATGCAGAAAGGTTCTGAGTTAAAATGAAGCTGAAGGATAATTTAAAAATACAACTGTGAGCAGGGGTGGTTACAGAAACCGTGGAGATCTGTTTCTCTACTTGGGAATCTTGGATTAAACTGTGTTGTTACAAGAAAATTCAAATGACAAGTTCTATTCAGTTTCTATTATTCATGCGGTGAATACCTCTTCAGACTCTGCAGAAATATGTCCTTTCTTAGACTTACAATAAGTAGACAAACACTATGCATTTTCACCAAAGGCTGGAGGATTTATGGGTAACTACTATGTGATTTGAAGTAACAATATACACAACGTGTTGTAAATGATTCCCTTTTTATATTTAGCCTAGGTTCAGTGTAAGTTTAAATGCAAGAATTTATGGGCTTAAAAAAAAATCTTTCCAATGCTGAAAACAAAAAGAATGATCTGTAATGAGGTTTTACAGTGTATAGTATTTTTAAGGGCAATTTTTAAATTTCCTTAATATATTTTTCATGCAAAAGTATGTATTTTGCACTTCAAATAGGATACTGTTGGTTGCACTTACCAGCAAACAGCTGGGGGATTCTAGTGCCTAAACCGCACAGCAGCTGCTAATTAAAAATATATAATTCTACCCTGATTAGCTTGTAATGATTATAATCCCCTTAAATTTGGTTATTACCACAGCGTGACAACCTCAGCCACCCCCTGTTTCATTGTGGGGCTTGCAAGTTACAAACCTACTCATTAAGAGCTGATAGCTGGTTCCTGAAATGCTGCTTCCCAGACAGGATATGTGTGTCTTTGGAAATGCCTGTTTTGGGCCTGTTTTGGGTTAATTTTCTCTTTTCTGCTCAGCTGGTGTCATTTTACCAGAGCTGTGTGGGGAAGGGGGAAATCTGGGGGGCAAAACCACGCTGTGTGGCTGGATGCAGCAGGCAAGGAATACGTTTTAGTCTTGAGGTAGTGATTTTTCTTCAATGCTGCTTTGGCTGTGATGAGTTTATTCTTGTCTTCTGATTTGAATTTTCTTTCTTTCCTTCTTTTTTTTTTAAAAAATACCCAAACACCAAAAGCCCCCAAAACACCTGGTCAACTTTGCAAAACATGAAAGTCACGCTTTTCATCCCTGGGATTGCTTTGCTTGTGCCCATCTTGTGCCCATCTGCTTATCCTTCAACAGTTTTCCTCAAGATGTTTTGTTGCTCTCTATAGCAGGGAATGGCCTCTTTCTTTCTTCTGCAGCACCTGGATGCTTGGGAGATGACACTGTAGGACAGAGCAATAATAACAGGGCTGGGGGAGAGCAACTTGAAAACCCAGAGTTCAGGACTGCAGCAAGAGGGAAAAATGTTACCCAGAGACATGGAAGGAGGCTGTGTCAAACAACTTGTCAGAGAGATGTCCTGGTTAGAAAGTACGGCCTCTTAGTGTCACCTGGAGTGAACTTGGGAGTTCATCCCTGGCCTGGGAAGCGGATGTTAATGGAAGATCTGGAAGACCAATTTTAATATACACAGGAAATGCTAGAACCTGTCGTTTAAAAAAATAATAAATCTAAAGCATAAAAATGTGCTGTGTCACTGTATTTGTTAGTTAAGTGCTTGGACAGAGGAAGGCCTGGGCTTCTCCTGGAACAGCGCGTGGATCGCGGCCACCAGGGCTGGAGAAGAGCGATGGACTAACTGTGCCAGGGCAGGGCTCTGGCTTCTCTGCGGCTGCGGTGGCAGCTCCAACAGCTCTCCCGTGCTGGGGAGTTCAGTCTCAGCTCTGTGGGTGTGTGGAGATGCTGGTTGCCCCTTGGCTCTCGCGTAAATGCTCTGCAGCCGGTCTGTGTGTTGTAGCAGATCCCAAAGGGATTTGGGCTGCAGGGCTGTGCTGGGCAGTGTGAACCCACAGTTTGTCCCAGGATCTGTGCATTGGTGGGGCAATCAGCTGTGTCATTTTTTTAAGCTATTAATTGTTAATTATCCTGTATCTCAAATATCAGAGCCTGCATGCCTTACTGTATAGCTGTTCTATTTCAGAGGTCAAAGTGATGCTGGGGTGCCTCGTATAAGATACATGGGGAAAAAGGTTTTTTTTTTCCTAACATTATTTTTACTATTCTCCTTAGCTGTTTTATGTTTACTTGTGTTTAGTTTATTGGGACTGACACCAGTTTTTAGTGCATTTTTTAAAAATTATATAATTTATGTAAGATTTTGATGCACAGATGTTCCCTTCCAGTTTCATTCCATCACATATGGATATTTGCATACAAATAATAGGAAACATTTTCTGTGTGTGTAGACAGCTGAGAGCTATTCATTAGATAAAGTCAGCTAATATAATGCTTGTTAATTTTAAAGCTCTCTTGTGGTTGGTGAGGGACCAAAGCTATTGATTAGGGTCTGAGAGATGCAGTTGTTTGCAGCTCTGAAGGATGATCTCTGGTCTGAGAGTTCTGAGTCTACAGTAAAGTTGTCTTGAGGTAAATGAGAAAATTTCAGTATTAACTTTCCCTTTAGCTTCTGCCTGGGAGATGACTGTGGAAAAAGGACAGAGCAATAGAGATTTATGGTTCTCTTCAGCGAAGGGGTGACTTGCATTGCCGTGACATCTCGTATCTCAGAAGAAGTTAATCACAGCTTTTTCTGTGTTGCTGGGTTACATTGCTTTGAGAAAAAACAGAAACTGCTATGAGCAGTATGAATAGCTGAAACCACAAGTCCCACTGAGATTACAGACAACTCCTCCTAAAGGAAACGGATTCAACCACCAACATAGTTTTTCATTAGATGATTTTTTTTTTCTGAGTGAACAAAATACTCCTATTGTGGCATAATTGTTTAGCTTTTGGAGATGTAGGCAGGGCTGCAACTACATGACTGTTTAAAAAAATAATTGAACTTGATGAGGAGGGGAAGGCAAAGAGACATTTGGCTTTTTATTACATTTTGTAGCATGTTGCAGAATAATGCAGCAGGTTTTAATTTTCTCAGTTTCTGTGCTTTTTGGCTCTGCAAGGCGGGAAGGAGGAAAGTCTGTCTTGCATTTCGGGACAAATCTAAATCTGATGGACAAATGTTTTGGCTATTTGATTGAAACCTTTTGTTGCTGAGACTCAATGACTCTACCAGGATGGCAGGGCTGGAGTGATTTGTTTCTCGCATTCATTGTTTTGAACTGTTAAAATGTATTTACTTGTGGTTAATGGGAAAGTTAGTCTTTTTATTATAGTAGTATAACAATGGCTAAAAACAAGCTGAGGTGCAAGTGGGGAAAAAGCAGTATGGAAAGCCATGGAAGCAGAGTTTGTACCCCTGGATTTAATTTAATTTAATTATTATTTTGATTTCTAGTGCCTTGGCCCTACAGTACTCTAGAGAGATGCCCTGTTCTTCAAGATGTGCCAAACACTGGTTTTGTTAAACATCAATTAAACAGAAGAGGCAAAGTTTAGCATATTAGTGGAATTACTTCTGCACCGTAGCTAAGCCCCAGAAGTTGGTTTGGTCCATTCTTTTTCTGCCCTTGTATTGACAAAACACATCCCTCGTCAACAATATTGTTACTGATTCATGCAGATGAGCTCCTCAAAAGGCAACATTTTCTTGGGGATTTAGGAAGTGCAGAGGGTTTGGAATACAACAAAATGATTGAAAAATTAGACGTTTTGGATCTGTGATTGCTTATGTGAAGCAAAGACAAAAGTTTCCAAGAAGTGTTTGAATTTCTGCCCGCTGCAAGCACAATGATTTATGATGCATCAAACTGGACTGGCACGATTGGTTTTAATCCTACCAATCTTGATTGTGGTTATTTACTGTCTAGGCTGAGTGTAGCCACCATACATTAGGAAATATTTAAATATAGCATTAAACAGTTGGTATTTCTTTGTAGACTTTTCTCATGGGAGTTTTCTGGCTGGTTCACCATGACCACAATGTCAGACAATGCAAGCATCTTCCCCTCTTCACATTATTTCCATCTCCTCTCACAAAGACAGTTCCTTGGAGTGGTGGCTGTGGTTTGCTCCTTTTTTCCTAGGAAGTTTGCGTTCAAACTCGTGGACTTACTGATGAAGTTCTTACTAATATCAAATCTTTGCTGAAAAGTTTTCTGGATAAAGTTGTGAATGTTTCAAAATGCCTTTGGAAATCAGTAACACATGAGAGGCTGAATTGAATGTCTTGATCTTTTTGAAAAAACTGCTGAGCACCTCATGCATGTTTCCTTGGATGTTGCTCAGTGAATGTTTCAATAGCTGTCAACTGTTGGTCTTGAAAACTGCACTGTGAGCCTCCTGAGCACCAGGGTTGCCTGTGGCTTCTTACTTGCCTGTATTTAAAGCCTCTTTTTAGGGAGGCTCTCATCATATTTAGTAAGCACATAGCATGTAGTAGATGCTCTTGAAAGTAAAGAATGTCTTCGTGTCAGTCTGGTTTTAAATACTTTCATTTATTTGGTCTTTAATGTTTTATTAACCATTTAAACCAGTTTAGATTGCAGCTGAAGATCAGCAGCAAAACCAGATAAACCAGTATGTTTTGCTAAACTGAACATTTGCTGATAGGAGGATACTCATGGTGCTCCTGTGTGCTCTTGCCGAGAGCTGGGTTGGTGAGGAACGCAGCATGGAGCCCTGACAAAGCAATGCAAAAGGTGAAACTCCAGAAGAGATGGAAACCATCCAGGGAAGATGTATACTTCAAAGGGAGTACAATCTAATTAAAATAATCCATCATGAAGAAATGAGTGTGTTTGAACCTTATTCAGCAACAGGGAATATAGCTCAAGAAACTGATACAAGTAAACTTTGTCTAAATTGCGGAGGAAATTAATATAGGCAGTTGATTAAAAATGTGAAAGAGCTTTAAATTTAAAACTTCATAAAAAGCACAAATAAAATGTCATTCCCATAAGCAAAGACAGACCTGTGAAAGCCAAATCAAAGTGGAAATTAGATAGCAAGTTACTTGTTTAAAAACAAATAAACAAACAACCCCCCCAAACCTGTTAAAAACAATAGAAAAAAAATGTAAATTGCTTTTAGAAGGTAGGAAGTGTCTTGTGATTGTTGGTGCAGTCGCCCATGTTCATGTGAGATTTTGAAAATTAGTCTTCTGCTGCTTCTGGGTTGCCAGCAGCTCTGAGCTCTGGAGTGTGGGGAGTGCATGACCCCAGATTCTTTGAGAGCAGCCTTCATCTCTAAGCTTCTGGCTCCCACGTAGCATCATTTCCTAGAGCATGGTTGGAATGGAACTTCAGGACTACAAAAACACAAAGGTGCTGTTTTGGCTGAGAAGTACCCAGTATGAGCATTTGGGCTGTTAGAGCTTTCTCTCCAGTCCCTGCCAGTCTCACCCGCTGGCTCTGCTCCCTCCCTGACCCTTTCGCATGGTCCTGTTGGATGCAGAGCTGCCCAAGGTGCAGAGCAGCCCTTCTGGAGTGCGGTCTGGCTGTGCTACCAGGAGGGACAGCTTGATTTCTGCCTTTTCCCTGCCGTGTTAGCAATTCAGAAGCATACCTGAAGGGAAAAACTGAGCGGAGCTGTAAAATGCTGCTTCCCGGAGCCTTTGGTGAAGTTCAGCCATCCTGGTCTTGCCTGGAGTAGGAAAGCTGTGTTACAGCATGGAGAGGAGCGAGCAGGCAAGCTGTGTCTCAAGGACAGAGCCAGATAGCAGAGATAACTCCAATCCATGCGCTTGCAGCAGAAACAATGAGGGTGTTTATATAAATAGAGCTCCCTGCAACTGTGCAAAAATGATAACGCTGCCTCTAAGGCTGCTCGGGGTCCGCAGACTTCTGGGCTTTGTTATGGCTTGGAGAAGCAATTCTGATTTATTTGTTTTAACTACTGTAATTGTGTGAGCTTGCATGGTGTTGGTTGGAGGTGGGAGGGTCTATTAACCATTGCAAAACAAGCAAAGTTGTTTTAATCATCTCATGTAGCTTTTAAGTAGGGGACAACACTTATTTATTTTTATAATTTTTGAGGCAGAAGATTTAAATCTGCTGTGTTTTGAGATGCAAACGGATCCCTCTGTGTCTGCAACAAGATCATTCTCCTCTGAAATAGGTCCAATGAGCACATTGTGAGGAGCATTTGCCCCTGCATACCAAAGCAAGGTCAAGTCTGAGGCAGAGGCTCAAGAATGAACATGGAAAACACCTGTAGTAGGTGTACCTGTGTGACAAGGGGCTGGGTGTGACACTCCTCACATCCACATCTCACACTGTTCCTATCATCACATAGCCTCAGGGCAAGGCTATTTGCATTGATAAGGAAATGTCAGTGTGTACCATATGCAAATGTGCGTGTATAATTTATTTTTATAGGCACACACATATATATGAAATGCTTATCTGTTCCTTGGGAGCCAACTTTGTTTTCTTGTGCTGTATGAGACAGTATTTGTCAAACTGAAGGTAACCATAATGCAAGTCCCCAAAGCAATAAAAAGGTGGTTCAGCGTGTAGAGCTGCTCTGAATGTAATAAACCCTATCTCAGAGCTGCAGGTGCTTCACAGGAAAAGTGGAAGGATGAGTATCTGGGGTTGGTTTGGTTTTTCATCCATGTTTTTTCATTGTACTCTTTAAAACTAATGCATGTGCCTGTCAGTCTGCAATGTTTTTGTAAGTACATGCTGTAAAAGAGGAACGAAGGTGTCTGCTACAGAAGCTGGATATGTCCTTTCATGTTGCAGAGGCAATTTAAATGGTCTGCAGGGCTGCCCCAAGAACACCCATCACCTGGGCAAAACTAGATAAGCAAATGTGAATGGGTACCTCAGGAGCTGCATTCCTCATAAATCTAGGAAAGAGGAGGGGATATCTAGTTCTAAATGGCACCATGCTTTGGCTTGGAGAAGCCTAATTACCATTTGGGAAATACAGTGGGATGTGTATAATTACCTCATGAAATCTGTAGTCTTGTGTGTGCAAGCACATCTGAACCGTGTACAGATGGTTTGTTGAGCTGAAGGCAGTCTGGTATCCCAGCTCTTGGGTGATCAGACAAGGTGCAGGATCCTTTCTGTACAGGAACATGTGGGAAATTTACCTCAGAAATACATAGTGCAGATTTTCTGAAGTCATAACATCATGACAGCACCCACACTTCACCAAAGGTTTTGTAGTGCCTTTGCCAAAATTCCTTTAAAAGGAAAACAGTCAACCAACCTATTCCCAAATACAAAAGTGACAGTCTTCTAGCTGACCTTGAGATGTGCAGTGGCCTCCAAAGGTCATCTGGGCAGGTGTCTGTCAGCACACATGGCCCTGTCTTAGGGTAAGGGTTGAGATTATCGATCCCTCCACAGCATTATGGTTGTCATAATTACTTGTCTGTATGCAAATTAGAAAGTTTACCATGGAACTTGTTCGCTGGGGCTGCAGTTTTCATTTTGCTACCTCATCTGCATTTTCCTTTTTTCCAAACTGGATTTGTGCAGGGTGATATTCATCCATCTCACCCCTGAGAAGTATCTTGGGTTAGGTTTTGGGTACCTGCCACCGTTGGAGATAGCTGGGTTAGTCCCAAGCAATTCATTTGCATACTGATGAAGGTGAGCCACCATCTCTCATTTAATGTCGTGAAGTGAATATTTGTTTTCCGAATGAGTGACCTGACATGGCTTTATAATTAATTTTGTAATTGGTGGAACACATACTTTCTAATGACACCAGTCCGTTGTCGGCTTGTATTTACTACCAGATTGCTGCTTTTGACTAAAATCAACAGTTCCACTGTCTGAGCACTGGATGATCCATGACACCGTGTCACCCGCGCCACAGAGTGTTATTTAATTGACTTACATGGTTTACTCTGAAGTCGTTGGCGATCCTTGTAAACTCCGCTTCTCTGCCAGCTACTACAAGAAATTTTGCAAGCTTAGTGTATTTTTTTGTGTGAAATATTCTGGGTTTTTTTTGTAATGTTTGCAGTTGTGGCAGAGGAAAAGCATGTTCTTGTAGTGTCAAGCAATGTCGTTTCTGCTGCAGGGCACTGTTGCGTGCGGGAAGGACTATTGAGGTAGTAAAGTGTGGATATGTACGTATATAAGTTATGTCTCCAACTCTGCTGAGCTGGGAGGTGTCTCACGCCAAGAGCTGCTGAAGGATCACCAGTAGCTCCTCAGGGCAATGCTCAGCTCAGCACTGGACATGAAGGATCTAAGCAGAGCATGGCCATCCTTGTGATAGGTGAGAAAAGAAAACAGGCAGGAGAAATTAGCATTGATTAGTTGGATAAACAATCTGATAGAGGAAGAAATAGTTGATTTCTTCAGGTGAGTTGCAGGTTTTCTGTTTCGTTGGGAGCTTCTGCTCAAAACTGTTCTTATTTCCAGTATTCATTATCTTTCCCAACAGGGAGACCACTTTGTATTTTGAGAAAGGGTGAGGCAGAAGCCTTTGGAAATTCTGGTTTCAAGCCATTTTGTTATAAATTTTGTTTCTACAGCTGCCTGAAAGGATGTTGTAGTGAGGTGGGTGTTGGTCTCTTCTGCCAAGCAACAAGTGGTAGGACAAGAGAAAATGATCTCAAATTGCCTCAAGGAAGTGTAGACTGGATATTAGGAAATACTACCTACCCCACGGAAAAGGTTGCCCAGCATTGGAACAGGCTATCCAGGGAAGTGGTGGAGTTACCATCTCTGGAAGGATTTAAAATATGTGTAGGTGTGGCAGTTTGGGACATGGTTTAGTGGTGGGCTTGGCAGTGGGTCTTTTCCAACCTAAATGGTTCTGTAAGGGGTATTTGAGTGTGTCTCCCTGTGGAGATGTAATTCCTGACCTGGCCGTGGTAGAGGAAGGCTTCAATCAAATGGCTTAGGCTGTTTTCTGTGTTTCCTGGATTATGTACCTGAAAGTACCTTCCTGCTCCATCCACACTAACATTTCTCTCACACATTTGTAATCTAGAGAAGCCTCAGAAAAAGCTTGTTCAGGAATGGCTGCACATGTGTGAGAGGTGTAATTGATGGCCCTCTCTCATAGCAGCCCTACCTCATTCCATGTTAGCTCACGGCAGTGGGGCTTCAAGCAGCGATGGGCACCCGGAGGGGCTGAGCTGCTGCAGGTACCTCTCCTCTACATCCCACCAGCAGCTGTGCCCTGGTGAGGATGTGCATCCCACCTTGGGGACCATCGTTCTCTTGGTACCTGCAGGGCTCAGCCCTGCCACAGGTGCTGAGGGCATCACCCATCAGGCCATGAGTTTGTTAGCAAAAGCTGACTTAGCGGGTGCTTGCTGGGCAAAGAGGATGACGCACTTGTCAGAATAGGGCCAAAGTGCTGCTCTTTGAGAAAGAGGGGTGTGTGTGCTGTCCTTCAGCAGGGTGGTCTTTTCACATGCTCTCCCTTGTGCTCTCCTAGCATCAGTGTTTGCTGCCTTGGCCGGCTCTGGTGTAAAAGAACCCCTTTTGCTGAGCTGCCAGCTCTGTACCCTTATTTTGTGTGTGGTTGCATGAACCATTTGATACATCAAAAACAGTGATAGGAATGGGTCAGACAAAACCAGGATTACTGCTTCCCCCAGCATGACAATTTTGGGTTTGATGTCCATCAGACTGGCGCCTAAGGAAAGGGGAACAGAGCCAAGAGCTTAAATATTTGTCAAAGATACACTATCACCTTGAAAATATATATTGACTGTTGAAAGGTAAGGGAGGATGGAGTTAACTCTGGGAAACAGTTGGTATTTCAGATTTCAAGGTGTGGGGAAATTCTTATTTTACCTCGTGCTAATTTGTAAATTATAACCAGATGAATGTGTCTGTTGAAGTTCAGTAGTGCATCTACAACACCGTTGATGGATGCTATGCATTCTGTTTCAACCACATAACCTGCCTTGGGTTTGTTTTTAACATATCCCTTTGAGTTGAACATTTTTCTGGAGGTCTCTCTAACTTTGGATGGCCTGTGTGGATTGTAACAGCCTAGTACAGTAGGGATGAGCAATCTGAGAGTCAGTGTTATTTCTGAATTTCCTTGTCTTTGAAGACTGAGGTCAGAAATTCTTCTTCTGGCTGCAGTCAAAGCTCATGGTTTGATTTTTCTTGACTATGTGTATGTATTTCAAATCTGGTTTGCTGACCTTTCAGCGTTTATTTTTTATTCTTTCTTCAAAAAAATGGGTTGGAAGTGTCTGTTTACATTCAGTTGCCTTCAAAGTCTCACAGGAGGAGCGGGTTGAAGGATAGCTGTGGTGTTAAGTGACGTGAGGACTTAGAGCAAGTCCAGAGAAGGGCCATGAAGAGGTTCTGAAGACTTGGAGTGGCTCTCCTGTGAGGACAGGCTGAGAGAGCTGGGGTTGTTGGGAAGAGAAGGCTCTGAGGAGATGTTACTGCAGCCTTCCAGTACTCAGGAAAGGTTGGGAGTGCAGGAGTAGGATTGAGCGGTAATGACTTTAAGCTGAAAAAAGGGAGATGTAGATTATATATTAGGAAGAAGATTTTTTCCTGCGAGAGTGGTGAGACACTGGCACAGGTTGCACAGAGAAGTTGTGATTGCCCCGTCATTGGTGTTCAAGGCCAGGTTGGATGAGGCTTTGAGCAACCTGATCCAGTTAGAGAATTCCCTCCTCATGGTGGGAGGATTGGAACTGAGCTTTAAGGTCCCTTCCAACCCAAACCATTCTCTGATTACAAGCAGCTTTGTGTAAGGGGGCCCCAATAATGCCAGCCACTCAAAACCTTGCTTTTACAGAGGATGCTTGGACCAGGCAAGAAACCTGCTGAGGCAGAGCTCTGCTGTGGGTTGCCTGTAGAGCAGCCTGTGAAGTACAGTGTTTTCCTATAGGACTAATGTAAAAGTGTAACAAAAAAAAAAACCCAAACCAAATTAAAAAAACCCAAAACACAAACCCAAACCCACCAATTCGAATGTGAGGTGCGTGCAGGAAGATGGTGCAGAGGAGGACAGAATGTTTGTGCCTGTCTAGGGGTCCCGGGCAGAAATGCCAGGCAGGTGGGAGTCTTGTTCTCATGCCTTTTTCAGAAGGGCTGCAGTTCCCTTGCAGGTTCGCTGACCTTTATCCCATCCCTCTCTTAAAAAGACAGAGAAATGCAAGACTGTCAGACCAGCATCTGCTTGAACACTGTTGGTGCATCTGTCATGCTTCTGAAGTCTTATTGTTAGTTTAAAATGTTTGTATGAACTATCACAGCTTTGGACTAACTGGTTGCTCCTGCTGGACAATCTCAGCTGTGCTGCATCTGTGCTTGGCTCCTGTCTAGAGAGCTTGTTTCAAATTAACAAAAAAAGGGGGAGGTTATTGTTTCACGTTGTGTGGCATCTCTTAAATAGGAATTTCCTTCTCCTTCCATTTCTTTAACGTTGTGGGGTTGTGGTCCTGGCAATTTCAGCTAAAGCTTTGCTAGATTTTGGAGTGGGGATGATGAATTTTTTTGTGTGGCTGTTTTGGGAGAGATGTGCCTGTTGGTTTGTCATCCCCAGTCTCCTGGAAACCTCTTAATTGCCCACATTTAAGCAAAGCTCTGCGTGAAGAAGCTGCTCACAGAAGCTGGTTTTGCTCATTGTTTTATGCCAGACACATTGCCTTTGATATTTTTTTTTAAAGAGCAAAACTGAATAAAAAGTTAGTTATGATATTTTATTGGCGTTTCCTCTGCAAGAGTTCATTTATTATGTATAAATGCAGTGTTATGTTTGCCAGGTAATTTATATAATTACTCTACCATTAAGGTTGTCTAGTTAGAATCAACAAAATTAGAAAACCTGAATTCTAAGAGTCTACAGTAGTGGTTGCCTGGTTATGCTGTGTCCTCTATGGGATTCCTGTGTGAGATCTTTCTCTTTTTTGTGCATGAACCTTTAACACCAGCATGAGTTGCATTAAAGCTAAATGATTAAACAGGAAAAATATTTGATTGGAATGACTATATGTAAAACATTACTTCTTTAGTGATGTTATTAGAATATTTAATATTTTCATTTCCTGGCCTCTGCGAATTTAACTATGCAGCCTTAATGCTGCACTCCAAAGGAAACAGGGAATATTCCCCCTGTCAGTTTGCAGAGCTCCTTGCCACAGGGTATTACTGAGGGCCAAAATTCAACAACGTCTGAGATGATGCCAGTCATTAAATATACATGAACTGTTGGAGCAACTGAGATTAAGGCAAAAAGCCACTCAAAACAAACCCCAGCCCTTTGAAATTAAGAATATTGGATGGGATATGGCTCCATGCTTCAGGATATAAATCAATATTAAGTTTTGAGCAGGGAAGATGATTTCTCTGGAGCACACCAGGAGGCGTTGCTGTCAGCCCTCCACCCGCAGTCCTATGCCTCCTCTGGTCCAGCTGGGATGCTCCTGCCTGCCAGCAGGGATGTTTAGCACAGAGCATCAGGGCAGTGAGGGTTTATACGAGAGAAGGGATTCCTCCTTCCTTTCTCCACCATTCTTAAAGCTATTTGCAGCTCATTTCATAGTGCTGTTTAAATCCCAGTGTTCAATATTTGGTCATTTGTTACCTGTCTGTGTTTGCTTGTTCCAGATCCGTGTTTTTCACAAGATGCAATTAGGGACCACAGGCGTGTTGTAGTGCAGGGGTGGGTATCTGTTCTTGTTACTGAGAGGTTCTTGAACCTCTCCTCAACTATTTAAAGAATAATAATCTGAAATGTTTAAAATATCTTTGTCTTTATGGGTTTTATGAGGCCATCAGTCATCATATTGCTGTGCTTCTGCGTGAAATCACCACAGTGGGAATATTTCTGAGTATTTTCAGCCAAGGACTGTTGGGCAGCCCAATGTCATGGATGTCTTAATGCTCCTATATTTCCCTCTCCGCAATTATCTGAGACCTGATGGCTCTTACTGCATGGTAAAATCTCTCAAATGAGGCATGTGCCAATCTGCAAGATTATATTTAACCTTTGGCCTGAATTGGCAGGAGTTGCTGCCTTTATGGTGGGCCAGCGATGGAGGTCCTGTGCCTGAGGGTTCAGGGCAGGACTTGTGCTCCTGGGGCAAATGCATCACTTGTGGATGTGAAAGATGTTCATGCACTACGCTTGCAAGTCTGCTCCAGCTTGTTTGAAAGTGTTTTCAAACCAGGCTTTGCTGAGGTTTAAACATGCTTTTTTACTGTGTTTTCTCTGGATTTTTTTATTCAATAAATTATAAAACTCAGTGGAAGTAGGTGGGTTGGGTTCCAGCTGGCACCAAAATTAACCAAAACCCAAAACTGTGTTCTTTTTTAATTCATCCAATATCTTCCTCAGATACTGTTTTTTTCAGGCTCAGTCTTAGAAATAAAAAGTGGTGTTCTGCAGGAGTTAAAACTGGTTCATTCAGCCTTTAGGCCCTTCTTTGCTCCATAGTGGTTTTTATCAGTTCCAGTCTGAGAGCACAGTGCCCTTTTCCTTGAGAAAATGTGAAGCTATCGAGGGAAGGCTGGGGGGAGGGAAGCAATGTTATTTCCTCTTTGCAGTCATCACCTACAGAGCTGATACTGATGGCATTTTAATAGATGAGGTGCTCCCCATCCAGTGTTGTGATAGGAATTCATTGTGTGCAGAATCAGTGGAATTGGGGGGAAAAAAAAGGAGAGAAAAAAAGAAAAGATTGATTTGTGTTGGGAAGAGGAGGGAGGGCAAAATGTAATAAATGAGACTGTTAAATGCTTCGTGATTTAATGGGGTCTTGTCAGCCTCTTCAAAGAGTTCTTGGATCTGAATAAAATGATTCAGAAATCTTGGGGATAAACCAGCTGCTCCTCATAAAGCTCTTCAGCCAAAGTGTAGTCAGGATTTTTTTTTGTTTGTATGTTTAGTTTTCCTGTTTATATTTAGATAAAGGTTTGACTCAAACAGAATTAATCTCAGGAAATTAGGATGGTACAACCATCAGTTTAGGTACAATTTCCCTTTCTAATGGGGGTATTTTGTTCTGTGGGGAATAATTGATCAAGCTTCAGCATCTGAGCAATTGCCTCAGTTTATTATTTAGCTGTGCTGGTTTCTGTGTGTGAAATCTCCCTTTTCCCACAAATTCAGCCTGTGGAGGCGGCTTTGTGGAAAGAAATTACTTCAGAGCTTTGAAAAAACAAAAGTGCAAACTTTAACAAATTTCATCTTGGCTAAAAGCATTTAATACCAAGAATATTGTAAATGCTTTCTGTTGGAATTACTCCCTCTGGGCTGCTAATCTGGGAGCAATCCAGGCATTTGCTCCTGACCTTACCCCCTTCATGGAGATCCAAGCGTGTTGCTCATGAGAGAGCAAGACAGGGGAAGGAGGGGCTGGTAGAGCTGTTGTTTTCCAGAGGAAATGAAGTAATGTCACTTTTGGTAGGAATTTTTGTAGGCTCTGCCACTTCTTCAGAAAAGATGATGCTTCTCAGAAAGGAAAAACAGCTGATGAGAGGGCTTGAAGGAGCCTTGAACATTTGTATGCTTTCTTCTCTGCTGGCAGTGCAGGCTGGCTGTAGTTTTATATGTGAGTTGGTAGTAGATAATTTTATCACTTAATTCCTTTGTTTGTTTAACAGTGGAGAGCAAAGACAACCCCTGGGATTAATTTACCAGGATACACCTGTGGGAGCAGGACACAGGGCAGTGCCCCAGGCATGGAGAGGGTGGCCCTTAGTGTCCGTCCAAACTGTGGTGTGATGTGGTCCCACCTTACCTTGGAGCCCTCAGCCTGTCTCCACTAGAAATCTTGCATAATCTGCATTTTTATGTTCTTCTTTAAGAGCATTCTGGACCCGGAGGCGTGGACCCTGTGGGTGCTGCTCCATCCCATGGCACCTGCATGGACCTGTTGGACAGGTTTCCACCTGTGGAGCCCTCTTGCTTTGGTGCTGTTTAAATAGGCAGAGCATTTAAAAAGCTTTCAGCCTTGGCAACAATCTGCGAACGGCACCAAAGCCAAAGACTGGCCTCCTGCAAAGGGCAGCTTTGGGGGCCATCAGGAGGGTTTGGTATCTGCAGCAGGTCCTCACTTCTGCTGCAGCAACGTGCTCCTGGAGACTGTGCTGGAGCCTGGGGCTGGCTGGGGAGAGCTTTTGTTCTGCTGGAGATAGCCATGCTGCCTTTCCCCCAGCCTGTTTAAGTGATCAGCAGCCTTTTTTTTCTCCTCTTTTTTTCCCCCTGTATGTAGAGTTTCAGTGTTTGTGGAGCCAGGAGGTCTTATGTACTTGGTTTTTTGAGCTAATAAAAACTTATAATATTCTTCCCTTGAGCCCAGAGCAGTGTGGTGCAACTCCTAGAAGGGACTGAGTGTGTGATGATGCATCTGGGATGTTTGAGTGTTTGGGTCTCTGTCCTCAATTTGCTCCACCAGGCATCTTTAGCACTTTCAATGAGAAGTTGGCCTTTTGACACAAAGCCTCTCTGTGCCCTGTGACCTGGGCAGGAGGGACCTTCTGCAGAGCATCACTTGGGAAAGCTCAGGAAAGGTTAACAGAGCTGTTTATCCATTTTTTAACTCAATTTTTTACTTCTTCCTGCCTTTCCTGTTCTTACCCAGCCACTCAGCTATGGGGGGAGGAAAAAACCCACAACAGGTTTCCTTGCAATATTGGGTTGAATGTTCTGGAAAACAGGAATCGTGAGTCATCAGTCCCAAATTAACACTTGTATGCGAGGCTGAAATGACATGTAAAGATGGGTCACCTCTGGAGACAGGAAGAATGCAGTGTTGTGCTCATAACTCTCAAGGCTACAGTTCAGCTTGTGTCCGCTCTTCCGTTTATAAAATAATTCTCATCGGAGAGGCTTGTAAACACCTCTGTGTACATTGGTCTCACTCTGGAATTGAGGGTTTCAGTCTGAGGACAGGTTTTAAAAACAGCCCTCTTCTGTTGCTCTTACACTTTAAAACTCAACATGTAAAAGTTTCTTTACATGTCCTTGAAGCCTGCAGAGATCAGCAGTTTCTGAAGGAATTTGTTCTGCTGGGTTTCTTTTGCAAAATGTAAGTACAAGGCACAGGTTTGGGATCGATTTATCAATTTTGAGTTTTAAGGGTCTGCTTCTGCCCTGCTTCCTGGCATTAGGAACAGCGCATTCCTCTCCATCACCCAGGGAATTTTTGCCAGTTGAAGGACACTGGTGTTTTTTCTTCTTTTCCCCCTCTTTTCTCCTTCCCCTGTGTGCCTGCCTTCCTCACAGCCAGGCAGGCTGATGCAGATGCACTGTGATCTCCTCTGTCCGAGTCACCTGGGCTGATGTTAATACTGAGTGTGGGAGCACCCATCGACACCTGGGGGCTACTGGGGCTGGAGGAACAGGTGCTGCCCTCAGGGTGAGTGTTTGTTTAATTCTCTGACTCTACACAACCCACTCTCTATTTGTGGGTAAATGTCTCTGTCCACACACATCTGTGGAACCAGAAGAGGCTGCTCCATCCAGCTTTAATTGCCTCCCATGATCAGGAGGTCTACGAGGGTCCTGTATTGGCTTTTGCCCAAATGAAGTACATATTGGCCAAACAGAGGTCCCTTTTACTAATCCAGTCTTCTCTCTGTGAGTTTGCTTAGCTACCTCAAGCTATTGTCAGGCACTGCTGGTTTGGCTTTTGTCTTTTTTTTTGGGCAGAACAAGAATAGGACATTTTTTTCTACATCTTTAATGTCCATCATGAGATCATCATCTTTTTTTCTGTAGTGCTTGACCTTTGTCACTTTGGTTACCAGGATTGACCTGAAAAGTGTTGATGTAATCAGGCTTTAGTGTCCTGTTTTGTTGATATTTTTAAAAGAGCCAAAAAAAGCCCCAGAACTTACCTAGGTTAAAAACAAGTATCGCAATTCAAGATGAAATTCCTCCTTCACTGAAATGCGGTTTGGAAAAATATTTCACCACTACAACTCCTTTTAAGAGGTTGACCTTGGATTCTTAATCTTAAAAATATGTGGTGCAGATGAGGTTTTTTTCCTAGAGAGGGAAGAAATGCCACGTTTCTCAAAGCACCTCCCTAAAATTAGGGGCAACAAGCCCAGACCCAGAGAGGTTGATAAATGGAGTACAGGCTAATCCAGGAGTGACAAGAATTTCATGCTATCAGAACTGGCTTTATTTTGTTAATTTGCTGTTTTTTTCTAGCACTTTACCATCCATCAGTGCATGCTTGTTAAGTGCTTTAGTGCTGTGTGAAATGCTAAAGCTGCAGCCTTAGAAGTTGAAATGTTCCATTTTTAGCCTCTACTAATATACCTTCTACCCAAATTTTGTCCTGGCTGCTCGGCTCGGGTGACCCAAAGCCTTCTGCTGAGCATTTGGGACAACCCCACTTCCCTCAGCTGTTCCTCACAGGACTTGTTCTCCAGCCCCTTCACCAGCCTCGTTGCCCTTCTCTGGACGCACTCCAACACCTCAACATTCTCCTTGTAGTGAGGGGCCCAGAACTGAACACAGCACTCGAGGTGTGGCCTCACCAGTGCTGAGTACAGGGGCACAATAACCTTCCTGGTCCTGGTGGCCGCACTGTTTCTGATACAGGCCAAGAGGCCTGTATTTCCAGCCCCTTCACCATCTTCGTTGCATATTAATTGCAAGAAGTTAATGGAGAAGTAGAGCTGAGTCCAGAAATAAGCAGACTGGGAGGAGGAAAGTGATCAGAAGAGAAACAAAAGCTTTTGAAACCAGGGCAGGAAATTAAGAGGAGAAATTGGTTGCCAGAGCATGGCTGTGTCTTCAGGAGAAGGAAGCTGCAGAGATCCCGGGGGCTGGAGGACTCTGAGGGGATGGAGGAATGGGGTGTGGGGCTCCTTAGGCAGGGGCAGACCCTGCACTGAGCTGTGAGTGAGGGCTGCAGACCACAAAGGCCAGGCAGGCAGCCAGGTGTCAAAATGCTCTTCCTTGGGGTGTGGAGGAGAGGGGTTTGAGCAATAGCTCTTCTCCCCCTGTACTGGCTGGTGAGTCCCAGGCTGTGAGTTGGTCTGGTTGTTAATTAAAAAAAAAATGTTTCTGTAAATTTTGCGGGGGGCTATCATTGAAAATATGCTCTTTGTTAAGGTTCTTGCTGATAGTGGAAATTGAAGGTGACTAATTTCTAGAGCATTTCATCTTTTATTGGCCACAGATAAGGAAGGAAGCCGCTTGTCACGGCATTTACTGCTGGGGTAGCAGTTCCCAGATTTTACCCAGTAAAGTTTCCAGTTACGCTTTACAAAAGCGTGAGGGAATTTCTATGTATTTATAGAGGAGTTTTATTTTCCAGTCTTTTTCTCAGATTTGAGAACTATTTTTCAGGACTAAGTTTGTATGGAAGAATGTGTTGGGGTTTTAGTAGATTTAAAAGTACAAATAACGTGGCGCCAAAGTTGTGCCACGGGACCAGGTTTGATTTAAAATTAGGGCTGTGCTTTGAATCCCAGAGACTGTGGTTTTCCACTCACAATGTATGGCATGAACTGCCGTGTTGGTTGGTGTTACTTCCAGCTTATCTTCAGAGAAGCAGGCAGGTGGAGAGGACTTGGTTGTTTTTTTCTAGATTGATGTTTCTTTGGATCCATCCCAACAGATGATAAAGTTATAGCAGCATTTTCAGGGTCTGTTTCTTGATTTTTATTTAGTAATTGATGGTTGAGAAATGCCTTTCTGGAGTGACTGTGGGTGTCGGCTCCATCCCACCGCAGCAGTGTCCTCAGGGGTCTGTGTGGTGGGACACCACGGCTTGCTGGGAAGCCAGAGCAGTGATATTTCAGCATGGATTCCTCTTGGGCATCTTTCCCTGGGATGAGCGCTCCATTTTGGATCCTCACGGCAAGCATCCCTGACAGGAAGAGCGTTGTCATGGGACTGGGGAGACAGCTGTTGGGGAGGGCACCGTGCAGAAGGACCAGCATGCAGAGCCTCTCGGCAAGGTGGTGGCACTCACCCTGTCATGCTCACAGAAAGGGATTGTTGCTGAGATAGTCCAGGGCTCTTCTTTGAGTCAGGAATGGCAGATCTGATGCATGTGGAAGTAGCTCCTGAGTTGGTGTGGGATACGTCAGGGCAGGCTCTAGCAGCCATTTCTGTCAAGGACAGCCTGCAAGGACTTTTTTTGAGTTTAGTGGTGAAAAAAACAGTTAAACTGGAGACCTACCTAAATGACATCACATGTGGGGTGTATTTATTTGCTCTGCTTGCAGCTGTACGTCCCCAAGTTTCATTTGTGTGATTTAAATGTTGGGATAGATCAACCTAATTGGGACACTGGGCAGAGCACACTTAAATGAACACTGTAAGGAGCTGCATCATGAGGAACCTTTCAAAAAATGCTAAAAAAATCATTAGGCTATCTCTGACCGTGATGGGAAACAGCAAATACTAATTTTTGCTTGTAGTTTTGCACCTTCAAACTACTTTTTCCTGTACCAAAATAGAGAAGGTGATAGGTAGCAGGAGTCTAGAGGCAAAGTTGTATCAGAAATGCCCAAGTGTAGAAGACAAAGTTGACAGGTTGTGCAGGCTGTCTGGCAGGGCTGATTGCTTGTGGCTGGCTGAGCTCGCTGTTGGCAGCCCCAGCCCTGCCTGTGTCTGGCAGTGATGCTGCTTCCTGCTCCTGAAGGTGGGGCTGGAATTCACAACCTCCTGGAGGAGACAGTGTATGGATACACAAGTCACTGGAGGTCAGCAGCAGGACAGTCATTAGAGCTCTTGGCACTTCTGACCACTACTTTATTAGGCTTTTTAAAAATTAACAAAGATGATCTTGAAATTTGAATTACACTGCTAGGTATCTGCATATGTGTTCTTTTCCTCTTCCACCAAGTCCTGATGATTTTGTGTATTTTAATAAGTGAAAATGCTGAACAAGCATGTGAATGAAGCCTAAAGATTGAGCCAGTGGATAGAAACTGTAGCCATGGGTTAAATTTAATTTTCTTCCCTCCAAAATACTGCTTCTCTCCACCTCTTTCACTGGAAGGGTTCTCTCGAATGCTGCAGATGGTCTTGGGAGTTTTCTGTAGAGTGCTCCTGCTGAGAGGCAGGATCATAGCCTCTTAAAATCAGTGGTGAAACCAAAGTCAATGGGATAAAGGATTCCACAAGATTTACTCCCTACTTTTAAATATTTAATTATTTGATTGTTTGTAAATGGTTGCCTAAATGAAGTGGCCTTAACTGGCTGCTGCCGAGGGGGACTTGCTCCTCTTAGCTTTGTGCAAGGGTGTTGTGGGAATAAGGGTACCTGGCACTTGGTTATGGGAAGAAGGATTTGTAACACGGAGGAGTTACTTCCTAATGAAAGGGGAGGCTTTGAAGGAGGGAATCTGTAACACAGAAGTGGGAGTTTCAGCCCTTCCAGAAATAGGCAACCACCAGATGTGATAAAGAGGAGAGGTTAATATAGCGCAGATGCCACTGGAAAAGCTGTGTGTACTTGGGAGACTTGGACACATTAGGAGATGCCCTGAAGAAAATAAATGAGAAACAGAAAAAGGAGTCTTAAAAAAAGTCATTCTCTTTCTCCTATCTGTTATACCTTGTGCCAGGTCCCAGTTTGATGCAGGTGTGCACATGCAACACTGTTCAAGCTAATAGAAGTCTTAGTAGGTAAAAGTCTTCTGGAATGGAAACACTAGGAAATTAGATTTTTTTTTTTCATGCTGATTTGTTTGGAAGAATGGTTTTAAGATTTTAGGATGCAAATACAGTTCTGAATATATATGAGGTGTTACACATCTATATTAACAGTTTCCACCATATTATTTCCTATTTTTAATGCTTGAGGCCTTGTTAAAATAGGCTTCGTGGAAATGCTTGTTCACACATTTATATAATATGGACATGCATGTAATTGTCCATTTCAAAATGAAGCTAGCAAATGCCAGTTTCACATTGTAGAGTAACAGACATCTGTGTTTTGATTTTTTTTGTGATTTTTTTTTCTTTTTTTTCCACTCAGAGCCCCATGCAGCCCTGCCTTTGCTTTCCTGGCTCACTCGCTCATTACTGCTTGCATCTCCAGGTTGCAAGAAAACAGTCAAATGCTGTGGTCATTCATCTCTAAAAGCTCATAATAAGCTTATCAGGAAAGAACTATAAATATATATCTTGTACCCCTCTTGCATTAGGAGATGCCTCCTCAGGCCATGAATAATTAGGTTGGCCCACCTAAGCTAATTACATGCTATCTCACCATTTGAAATACCTTCTGGGTAACATCGTTAGGGCTCTCCTGCCAGGTTAATGGGTTCTCTATACTCTGAATTTGAGGTTGGCCTTTACCATCCTGACTAGAAATGCACCATATGGGATCTCTTGCCATGCCAATTTGTGTCTTGTTTGCTACTAAGAGCATCATCTTTCCTCCTCTTTGAATGGTGAGCTCAGAGGGAAGGGCAAAGCTTGTCTTGATCAGGCACTTCGGATTCCATCCATCAACCCAAGTGTGCAACTGTGAAAGCTTCCTTGAGAGTCTCTTGAATTGCTAGGTGGAAGCAAGCAAGTCCTAATGTCCCTGCTTGGATTTAGAGCCACTGCAAAATGTGATCGTTTGCGCTTCTGATGGGATTACCTTTCAAATCTGCTCAGCGTTGTCTGGCAAACTTAACTCACCCACTTATCTTCAGGAAAACAAACGTACCAGTTATTGCCTACTAGAAAATGTGAGTTGAGCTGTGTGGGTTTTTTTCTTTTCAGCGAGCTTGCTGTGATTTTGTTTTGACAGATTGAGCTGGGTTTCACTTTGCTTTCATTTTTCACCCTGTCAAAAGAATTTTTAGTGCATTTTTTTCCCCTTCCCCTGCCTCTTGCTGTCTGCATGGATCAGTGCACTGAAGCAGTGACTCCCTCTCCTCTGCATTGCTGCTTTGTAGCTTCCTGTGCTGGAGAGGCCTGAGCCAAACCTTCCCAATGGGAAGCTCAGGTCAAACCTTGGCCATTTCAGTGAGCAGCGTCTTCTGTGGCGGGCAGGACATGCAGGAGAGGAATGGTAGGAGCAGGAATGTCGTAATCAGTCTGAAAATTCTTTATTTTTCACTTGTCTTGTGCTGGTTTTCTTCTGACCAACCCAGGGGAGCTGCGTGCCTTTGGCTGGATGGTCTCAGCTGCTCAGGGTCACCTGTACAAGGTGTTGCTCTGCCTTGGTGTCGCAGGAAACATGGGGCAGTTGCTACCTCTGGCTGCAGAAGCTGGTTTGTTGCAGTTGGTGTGTAAAAGGGTTTAGGGGTTTGACTTCCATTCCTGCCCTTGGCTGAATTCAGCCCTTCACAAACCTGTATTGCAGCTGCCATATTAATCTAGGGAGGCTTCGTGTGGTTGTTTGGAAGCGTTGCTTTTGTTGGTAGAGAGCATCTGTTTAACTAAATCAATTATAAAATGATAGGGTTTCCATCAAGCTCACTTGAATGTTGGCACAGTTAAGCTGACCAGGCGCTGCGGGGCTTAATGATAAGTAAATGTCTGAGCTACTCTTGATTTAAGAAAGGGGAACGTTTAATTTTACCATCTTTGTGGTGGCAGCTTCTGAGCAGAGCCTTAGGAGAATCGAGTGCAGGAGATGGTGTAAATGCACTGGGGAAGGTGTGGTCCCTGTCCCTGGGGAGCATAAGCTCCAAGGAGAGCAGAAGCACTGGAACACGCAGAGCCGGCAGCATCGCGGGACTTGTGTTGCCTGAAAACAAGATGTGCCAGGTGCCTCCTGCACCGAGGGCAGTCTGGGCCTCACACGTGCATCTCCATTTGTTCAGTTTATCGGGCACTGTGCCTGGTACAGTGTGTACAGTGCTTTCCCTGGCCATGGAGCTGCAGGCCCCTACCATGCTCCCTGCAGCAGTGGGGATGCCTGGTCCCTGTTGGGACAGCGCTGGGGCGTTGCTCCCGTGTTTCCTGCTGCCCTGGGGTACCTTCTCCAGGAACCAGATACTGCTTCTCTGCCTGCAGGAAACTGAAGTGATCATGATCAAATCCCTAAATACTTTTTTCTTTTTTTTTAAATTTTATAAGCTTGGATTACTTGCTTTTGGATGCAGTTTCCTTTGTTTTATGGGCTATGTGCTATTCTTGCCTGCTTGGTACTCATTTCTTGAAACCCTTAAGCTCACCCTTATGCAGTGACCAGCAGGTCTGGCTGTATTGTGATGTCTTCCAAATTCTCTTTCCATCTCTACCAGTGTACTTAGGAGAAGCAGAGATTTATTTGTGTAACTGGTCAAATGGAGGTTAGTGTGAAATATAATACATGCATGTGCTCCTCTCAGCCTCCCCTGATTCTGGGTCAAGGCTGGCTTGTTTTTTTTGAGTCCTCCCACTGTCAGAAC
The DNA here is from genome assembly GCA_033558185.1 of Dromococcyx pavoninus. Lineage (NCBI taxonomy): Eukaryota > Metazoa > Chordata > Aves > Cuculiformes > Neomorphidae > Dromococcyx > Dromococcyx pavoninus. The sequence goes on along the minus strand of JAUMJL010000003.1, from coordinate 3,006,703 downwards.
CTCTCAGGGCTCTGGGCTCTGGTCCGCTTTCTGTCAGTAGTAGTTTACTTTGCTTCTCAGTAAATTCTTCATGTTTGCAAACCTCCCCCAAAGCTATCGTATGACAGCATCGCTCACGTGATTGGTCTGGTAGTGGGTAAAAAAAAAATCTACTTTCTTGTAGTCCAAACATACAGTCCTTTCAATTATGTATGAATGAAGTGTTCAAAGGATGCAAAACTTTTGAAGCTGGCTCAGGTCTCTCTTCTCTCTCCTGCCCCCACCCTCTCTGGTGCTTTATTGGAGTAGTGGGATGCATTTGCCATTCCCCAGATGAAACAGAGAAAGGGAATGATTGGGAGAAACCTAGACACTTCTGACTCAGGTGCTCCTCCAGCCCCAGCCTCTGCCAGGTGGGATACTCTCTGGGAAGTAGCACCATACACTTGTCATCTTCTCGGATTCCTCCTGAAGCAGTTACTGCTGCTGTTCCTCAAGACAGGACTGTGGAGTAGGTGGACCTGTTGTCTGATAAACTACAGCCTTTCTTCATAGATGAAATGAAGCTTTGAAGTACAACGTGCCACAGCTCTGTTAGGCCTCTCTGAATGGCTGTGGGCCCAGTTCAGGTTTCACCTTGAGTCCTGATCCTGAAGCATGCCCAGGCAATTCTCCTCGTGGATATCGCTTCAATCTGGGACCCAGTGGCTAGCTATGCCTGGGCCTGCTGTGTGAGGTGCTATGGACAGGGCCTGAGGACAGGCTGAAGTGAGGCCCTGGAGAGGAGCTTTTCATCTCCCAGGAGGTCTCTACCTTCAGAAGATGGATATTCATTGGCATGTTTCCCTCTTGGAGCTGGCCTGCTCCTGCCTTTGTGATTTGCAACCACAGCACTGTCCTCAAGCAGTGAGGTGACACTGGAGAAGGTGGCTCGCCAGCTACATTTGAGGGCCAGGGTTTTCATCCTCAGTGGTTGATGTGTGCCAGGGTTCCTGTTATGCAACTTTTGAAAATATATCTAGAGTAATTACCATCTCCTGGACTTTCCAGGCCCAGTTTTCCCCGAGTGGTTCATTGAGAAATTTGCTACCAGAATTCCTTTCCATGATACTGGAGATGAATTGTAGATAAAGGGAAAGTGGTGTTAGCAGTGGAGAATAGTTTTTCCTTTCCACTCCTCCCCTGTGAATGCTTCATTCTTCCTAGAGTTTAGCTACAGGTTACATTTAAAGTGTTTGTTGAGGCTGAAAGTGGTTATACTGGTAGCTTAAAAGAAATAAAAGCAGTGACTTGAGACGGCAAGATAGGAGACAAAGCGGCAGCAGGGTTGTAACTAACTTATTTATTGTAGCTTTGAGAGCAAGAAGTAGTACTGAGGACAAAATTCCTATAACATTTACATAAGGCTGTAAGAAATTGATTACAGCTCAGATATGTTTTGTTGCATTCTGCTGGGAGGAACCATAAAAGTAATGCAGCCAGGTCTTGAACATCGTGTTACTGCCGATCTGTTTGAAAGCCTCATTTGCCACAATGAAAACCTTCAATTTATACTTCTTGTCAACTCCAGTTTGCTTCCAACATCTGTGCGTTGTTGCATGCAGGATTCAGGACTTTTAGTCTGCAGTCCTCTAGGGGTGAATTGTTACTTCCACTCTCAGTAATTTAAACCAAAAAAAAAAAGCTCATGATTTTGCAAGTGTCTTTCCCCACAGAGATGGTTTCTTATAGTTGTTATTTGTAAGGCATGACTTGGACACTTTCGTCACACTAAGAGCTTTGAAAAAGCCTTTCCTAATGTTCTTCCCAATTTGTCCCACCCAGTACCATCACCTGCTGAACCATGCAGGGTTTGCTGCACTGGTGTATGGGGAGGGAACAGCTTTCCTCTGCCCACTCCAGTGGGACCAAACTCAAGACTTGTATTGCTGTTCTCGAGGATGAGGTGTCCTTGGTGGTATCTTGGGCCCTGACTGCCCCCCTTCCTACAGCCTTGCAACCAGTATAAGTAGCAGATCTTGTAAGGACTCATTTGGGTTTTGGCATTTGAGACGTTTTACAGCCAGAAATTCCTCTTTACTCTTGCTGTTCTCCCACCTGCCCAAGGCAGTATGTAATAAATCTCAGCATCTCTGAGCATCAATAAACCACGGCTGGTAAACGAAGTTACTTTCACTGGTTTACATTCTGACGCTCTCTTTCAGTGAACGTGCATTAAATTGTATTTCACTTGGATCTTCTCTAAAGCAATGTCCCTTCAGGAGCTGCATACAGCAGTAGAATGAAAGGCATTAAAATAAAACGCACAGGTTGCTTGTGTCCAGCAAGACTAAAAGTTAAAAGCAACAATAAATAGACAAAACAGGGCTGCCTTCCTGTCTTCCACCTTGCAAGGTCCCTGGTCTGCCTCTGCAGGGCTGCTGGAAGGGTGACAGAGTGATTCGGGATGGGTTGCACATGGTATTGAGGAGTGGTTTGAGGCAGAGACTGTCTAGCAGTTGCCCTGGATTTGAGTTCATACCCAAGAACACAGTGCACACAATGCCTTGTCTATCATTGGTTTTGTGGGTAACTGAGAGAAGACTATGGATGCTCATTTAGCCGTTGTTTGCCAGAGATTTGTTTGTGGAACAGACATGGTGGTTTAAGAGGTCGTGAAGCCCATCTGCTGTCTCCTAGTGCTGTTTGAAGTGAGGAGAGCATGTGTGGGGTGAGAGTGCTGACAGGCTGCTTCAGGACAGGTAGAATGGATTGGGTCCAAGCTGTATGTCAGCACCTGAGTTTGTGAGTTGCCACAGCTGGTTTTAGGCACACATCTGTCTCTGTTCTTATATTACTTCAAGAAGAGGTCCAGTAAGGTGGACACAGGATTGCTGAGCTGCATGAAAGCAACTCTAGTATTAACTTGCTGGTTTTAAGCCATTTCATAGCTCTGTCACTTGCATCAATGTAAGCAGCACTCGCCACTCACTTCCTAGCACGTCTGTAACTGGAGCAATGGAGAGAAGGATTTTAATTGCTATTTCTAGTTTCCCTGATGATGGTAAATGGAAAGAGTCTGGACCTGACATTCTCTGAACAATCAATCCACCAGATCTCACAGAAAATGATAGCAGAGTACAGTGCTGAGAGTCATTCAATCTGTTCCTACCAAGAAGAAAAATCAATGGAAGCACATCTAAAATAGTGGCCACTGGGGAGAATAGGCAAAATAATACGGCACTCGGATGAAAGGACTCAATTCTATTTGTTTTGACGTTAAGAAAATGGGGTTGAATGAGAATGTGTGTGCTGTTGGTTTCAGCACATTTGGCATTTTGTAGTGTGGTTTTATGTGAAAGCAAGGTGGAGTCTTAAGTTGCAGGATCTTGAATATGAGGATAATTTATTTGAAACTTCTCAAACAGTAAAAAGGTAGTGCTGTGAAAAGACTGAGATTTTCACAAATCTGTGTCTATAAAGTTGGATTTCTGAGTTTATTTTGATACCAGGAAAAGTGTCTTGACATTTGTTGTTATTAGAAGAATAATAAAGTTGTTATTATTATTATACTATTAATTGCTGAGTATTTTTGAGCCTTCACTGGCTGTAGAGGGAACTGCAAGATCTTCAGCACATCTGATACTTCCTATGTATAAAATCCAACCATGGATTTCAGTGCTTGGCACCTCTAGTAAACATCTTGATTCATGTAATGTAAGCTTAGGACAACAAAATTAGAATCAGATGCTGTTTTTTTTTTTCCTTCTCTGTTTTGGTCCTAAGCCAAATGGTTTGCTGTGGAATGGAGTTGAATTGCTTGCTTTATTTCATAAAACAAATACACCTTTGTTCCTCTTTTGGACTGAAGTTTTCCTTAACTCTCTGTTGTGGCTTTGCTATCTATACTATACTTGATCTTTTGGATTTTTCTCGGACTGTGTGCAGGTGTAATGGTCTCGAGTTCAGCCTTCACTGCTACCTGAGAATCTCCCTTTCCATGCCACGAGATGCTGCTGCGAGGGCAGTGGAGATACACTGAGAAATTCTTTGCTTTTTGTGTTAGGTTTTTTGTTTTGTTTTTATATAATATGTATCATTTCCCATTTGAAATAGCTTTTATTGTATGGTTGGAAAAACCCACTTACTTGGCATGGGCAAAGGAAGCAGAGTTCCAAAGGAAAGAAAAAAAACTACTTAGTCTGCAGCATTTCATTTAATAAGCAGTATTTTGGAGTTCCTTTTGTTATGTGCTGCCTTTTGAACTCTGTAAACCAGCATGGAGATTTAATTCACAATAGTGTCACTGTGTTAAGCTGCACAAGTAAACACTTTAAATGGGAGGAAGCACCTGTGTATTGCTATTGTCTCTCCTCTTCCATTAGCAAAAGCCTCTGGGCTGACTCTGTTGAAGCCAAACCTTCCAGTAAGTGGAAATCCACAGGCACGGGTAGGCGGAAAGCAAACGTTGTTGCCTTCAGGCTGGAGGATTGAGCGCGTGTCGAAGGACAGTTGGTGATGGAGGGGAGCGTGGGTGTGCGTGTAGGCACCCGCGCGCGAGTGGGCTACCAAGTGCTGCCACATCACCTCGGCTTGGGCCACGGAAGAGCGGGTTGTCAGGGTTACAGAAGTCGGCAAGGTAGGTTCAAGCATGGCTTGCTGTTTCTGAAGCTGTTGTGGCTGGGGAGGCTGATGAGTCCCGAGAGCCATCGTGCTTGGAAATTATTGCTGATGTCTGCCTCGATGGGTTTGTGTAACCAAATGTTTAACTCGAGCTTCCCTGTTGAGTTTATACATTTTTACAGACCAGCACCGTTCCTTGGTGAAGAACTGATTAAGGTATCATGGTTATAGATACAGCCTGTAAGAAGTTTACAAGAGAAGCTTTAAAGCTGGAAAAGCTAGTTTGAAGAGCCTTGAAGGCTAAAAGCTCTTTAGTTTACCCAAGACGGTCAGGAGGTCACTTATCGTGTTCTAAAAGTATCCATAAACAGAAGTCTTTACTGGTAGTGAACTTCTTTTGATTTAGAAAACAAAAGCTTAAAAAAACCTCAGTGACTTGAAGCTGAATTCGGGTAAGTTCAACTTGGTAAATACTAGGATGGATTTTCTGTTTCCAGCACTGTGTAATACTGTGGTCTGTGCCTAATGAGAAGCTGTGGGCAGCTTAGAAATCACTGGATGAAGTGCTTTGTGTTGTATAGGAGATCTTGTTAGAGTAGTGTCGCTTTTGGATTTCTGGGTTTTCAATCTCTACATGTTAGAGGTGTTTGGTGGTGTTGTAGTACCTGCAGAGCTGGAACTACATCTCAGTTTATTAGGTGTTCATTTCTTGGAGTGTGCAATAACTTTGGTGAGATGCTAGAAATTGTTTTATTAATCCTTGTAACATCAGTTTTCATTTAGGAGAAATTGTCTTTGTGCCCTCTAGTGGAAAAACTATTTGAAGGCTTCCAAATTCTTCCTGCAAAACAAGTGGGATGAATGATAAAGGCCATTGAGGAGCAGAGCAAGGCTGGGAAGATGAGCGGTCGCACAAGGTGGACGTGCTCTGTATTTCCTCTGCTTTGGTCCTCATAAAAATGTAGTGCTAATTACATACGCAGATGTGTAGCTTCTGCAAGTAGGGGAGGTAAGGAGATAAATAGAGAAAGAAGAGATTATCCACTGCTTGCGTCATCTGGGCTTGGTGAAAATATTCTAGTTCCAGAGCAATTTGCAAATAGCAGAGAGAAGGAGGAGAATGGGGTCTGAAAGAAAATCTGACTTATAAAGAAGAAGTAGTAGTCAAATCTGTTCATTCTCTCTGTAGTGGGAGAACCTGTTAGTGCACAAGAGGCTTAGGAGTGGAATTTCAAATTGTCTTGGTGAACAGCAAAACCAATCAAGCACCAATATGATGGGGTGTGGGGAAGAGGAGGGTGTGGTGGTGACTCTCTAGGGAGCTGAATGACTGAATGCAATAGAACAGTGGCATGGGGTGGTCTGTGGTGATGAGGGCTGGTGCGGATCACCAGCTCTGAGAAGAGGAGTCAAATCCCTCTCAGTTATCATTACGGAAGTGTTGTGTGTTCAGGCAAGGCTGGTAATTGCTTCCCACTGCAACAAGGGGTGCAGGGCGGTGCGAGGTAGGAGGGACACGGTCACACTTGTGAGTCTGGAGGTGAACTGTACAGATGGGAGGCTCAGCAGACGAGGCCAGAGAGGGGAAGCTGAAGGAATTGTGTTTAGAAGCATAAGCCTGAATGCAGGCAATGCTTTTTCTGATGCATAAAAGATTTCTGTAAAAAGGTTGATGATCAGCTTCTATTACCCACTGGGGGGAAAAGTACCTTTATTTGCCTGAGAACAGATATTCAAGGTGCAGACTCGGGGAGAGTTTCTCACTAGGAGGGTAATGATGAAATAGCAAAAGAAATTGTGAATCTACTTCACTGGAGGATTTGCAGAGCAGTCAAACTGATGTCTCTTGCCAGTGATGTGGTTTCTCCCCCACTCTGTTTCCTTCTGCCCATCCACCCTCCACAGGAGGCCTATTGTATTCATTAACCCACCAAGCTAAACTTTTTATTTCTTTTGCTAGAGGTGCTTTTGAAGACCGGGGGTCAAAACCAGTAGCAGCTTTGTAGGCTGTTACATGGCTTTGGGATATAAATTCCGCTCTCAGTGCGGTCATGAAAACTTCAAGCACAGATGTAGATCACAAGAAATTGCTTCTGTTCCATCCATTTCTCCTTCCCTCTCT